>OX940983.1:6716917-7131098 GCA_954871275.1 Leptopterna dolabrata | reverse complement strand
CGCCCACAATAGGAATTTGTGAATACGGCCAATCATTGGTAGGGATCACCTGATTATATTGGCGGAGTATGAAGTCGAGTTGGTTGTTCTGTGATATTATTTAATTTGAAAAATGATGGCTCTTTTGGAGTTTGTTGGTAGGTAGTGAAACTTGAACAAACGTTGAAGTATTATTGATGGGTAAATTATTACTACGGTAAATCATTACTCAACGGTAAATTATTACACAACGGTTCATTATACCATCTACGTAGAAGGGGCTGGAGTTTTGTTGGTAGGTACTTTTGCAACTTTTTTCACCTCCTCATCAACAATTTCTTTTCAGAACTTCATTATGTGTGTTTCTTTTTGTTAGGTACTGTTTGTCATCGGCAGAATTATTTTAGCAACATTTAACTCGTGATTTAGGTAGGTACCTAGTAACGAGTACGGGGTTAGGTACTAACCTACGGAGGGTCTGCGATCTACATAATATTTATAGACTAGTACATATTATATTATATAGACGGGTTATCTATACATAGAGCTGTGATCTGTAACAGGAGGGTATTCTATACAAAATAATAAACCGTTGTGCAGGGATTTGCAGCGTTTTTTTCTTTTGTGCTGGATCCAAAGATTCATACCCCCTTGCGCGAGCTTGCTCTTTTGGGGTATTACCATAGAGCACTGGTAGCTTGCAATGTTTTCGAATGCACATGTACTTTTTATTTTAGAATTTTATGTACTTTTGTTTTGGGTGTGAAAAATTCTTGAATAAATGCAATTTAAAAAAATAAAAAATAAAATTCACAGGTACACACAACGCTGGGATTGGAAGCTCTAACAACACACAGCCTTGGCAAGTTCAAACACTACGCGGATGGGTACCTCTCCTACGGAGCTGATCCGTATTTCGCAACGGTGAACTAGATTTCGCTTCGGAAGGGCAACAAGGGGAGTTTCTGACGGGACGAGGGCCCTTGCGGCCAAGGGGGTCCCACACAGGCATCGTGACTTCCCACGCTCTCGACGGTGATGCTTCAGCTTAGATAGAGCGAGTGCCGCCTTTTGCTTCAGTTCAATCAGTAAGTTCAACGGCGTTCTCCGTCTCCTTTAAAAATCCACTCGTCCGAACTCACTCCGGAAAAAAAGGCCGCCCATTGTTTCGAAACGCGTCATGAAAAAGAAAACCGTGACTTGGGACGATCTGAGGAGCGCACATACTCACAAATGGATCTTCGATTCTCGTTGGACCAGTGAATTTTTATTTTAAAAGTCCACAGAAACAAACACCACTAGGACGTCTTTCGCTAACGTCACCAACATAAACGCTGAAAAATGATTTCTACCTTTTAAATTCACCTGGAGAGCTTGTTCATACTACCGACTGATTCCCCCCCCCCCCCCCCCCCCCCCCCCAACAAGAAACCAAAAATTGTTGGTTTCCGTTTCAAGGTACTTCGAATCCGAAAATATAATAAAAAACGCTGCAAATTATTACACTACGGATTATTTAATTTACCTGTACAGATGCCCCTTCTGCGTTGATCACTGTTTTCTGTGGTCAATACCCTCGAGCTCCCACAAGGAAAGTCGCAAATCGAGTACCTGTACTGGAGCTGGCCGGGCAATATTTCATAAATTATGCGGTGGATTCGACAATTATATCATTAATAAATTAATTTTTGTTATTCCTGGAGCATAAAGTTTGCTTTAGTTACAAAAGTACCTATCAACAAAATACAAAAGAGCCATCATTTTTCAAATGAAATAATATCACACAACAACCAACTCGACTTTATACAGCCATCCATGATTATAATCAGGTGTTCCCTAGCAATGATATCTGGGTCGGATTCATACCGTTTGATTCACGATCATGTTGACGAAGCTTTTCGGTGCAAACGATGGCTGGTCGTAAAATGCTCCGGATGGTCTCAAAAAATTATTTAGTTCAAGATCAATTGAAAAATATGAAAAAATTATACCGCTTCATTGAAAGTTTTCGAGCTATGGCGTTCTGAAAATTGCAACCCCTATTTTTCACCCCTTAGAGATGACTGACAGTAACGCCGAGCTTCGAGGACCAGCTAGACCCCAAACGGGACCTACAAACAGAATTCCATTGATTTTGGTTCATGGTAACTAAGAAAAGCGAAGTGCAGCGTTCGGCGGACGGACAGAAATTTTGGTTTATTATTTTCAATAATGAACCTTTGGAATCGAGCATGCAAAAAAAAAATTGATGGTTTTTGTTTCAAGGTATGTAGAATCCGAAAATGGAATAAAATAAATTCTGTCCGTCCGCTGTTCGCCACAAATTTCTTAGTTACCATCAACCAAAATATCTATGAAATTTGGTTTTTATGTCCCATTTGGGGTCCAGTTGGGCTGCGAAGCTCGGCGTTACTGTCAGTACTAGCTGAGCGTTGAAAAATATGGGCTGAAATAATTTTCAGAACGCCGTAGCTCGAAAACTTTCAATAGAAGGGTATGGGGTTTTTTGAAAGTTTTAAATTGATCTCGAACTAGACAATTGTTTGAGACCACCCGAGGCATTGTAAAACACAAACGTTTTGAATAAACATCATCATCATCATCATTGTACGTCCAGCAGTATCGTTTGCACCGAAAATTCGTCAACATGTTCGTGAATCTAACGGTATGAATCCGACCCAGATATCATTGCTACGGAGCACCTGATTATAACCACCGGTGGCTGTATGATGTCGAGTTGGTTGTTCTGTGATATTGTTTCATTTGAAGAATGATGGCTCTTTTGAATTTGGTTGATAGGCACTCTTGTAGCTAGAACAAACGTTCAAACGTTACATAACGGTGTATTATTTACCTTATGCTTCATGAATAACAACAAATAATTGACGATTGAACTGAATCCCGCGCATTTTCCTGGGGGGAGCTCGAGGGTGGGTAGGTATTGACCACAGAAAACAGTGATCTACGCAGAATGGACATCTATACAGTAATAATAAACAATAATAAACCGCTGTGTAATAATTTGTAGCTTTTTTCCATTTTCGGATTCTACATAATAGCGACGTTGAAACGGAAACCATCAAATTTTAAGGGGGGAAGGGGGGGTTAAAATTATTTTCATGCTCGATTCCAAAGTTTCATTATTGAAAATAATAAACCAAAATGTCTGTAAACCAGATTTCCTACCACAGGCCAAGCAGAATACCAAAAATTCAATCTTTAAGACTTGGCCACAAATCGCGCAACTTGGATCAGCCCCCAATCTGAGTTACTCAAAACTGGGCTGAGTATGGTTTTATAAGCAGGAAATAGAAAACCATTAGAAGGATTTTCGTTATTACAAACACGTAAAACAGAATTTTAGATTAATAACACGTAATAACACGTTCCTGACGAGGTCATTTAAATTTCTATGTACGGCCCATGTAGGGACCTATCAATCAACTAAAACTCAAAATCAAAGACATTGGATCTAACTACAGAAGACAGGAAGGTACTTACAGTTGTGGTCGTCTATTTTCCAGTACCAATCCAAGGAATATGCACAGGTACCTACTCACTGAATCCCCACAACGAATTAGTCACATTTCAACCCAACAGACCCTTTCAAGTCACCAACCGCACTGAAACAGAAATACGAAAACGGTGGAAAGGCTCAAGGGGCGGGGGCTTGGGAGATTCGAAGAATTTTGGGAATAGCCAATGAGCCAATCACAGACCAGCTTTCGTGTGGCGTAGTTGCAGCTCTTAGAATAGAAGATAATATCTTCCACGCTCAGTGGGCTGCAGTTCACTTGGGTTCAGAAAAATAGCCTCCTTCCCCCCCTTTCAAAGAACTTTGAAACCCATATCCTCATCGAATGAAACCAGGTAGCTTATTTCCGTTGGTCTGTTACCTTTTTTGCCTGCAACCAAATAGGGAAAAAGAAACTGCTTTTATTCAGACCTGGAATAACTCCAGTAATAAAACTATAGGTCCTACTCAAGCTGTAAAGTGAGCCAAAAATCCTCTGCCAAGTTTAAGGGCAAATATCGATAACATGAAGGTATAGATCAATTAAACGTTTTCTAATTACATAGTATGATGGAGAGGATTTCTAATAAATAAATTTAAATATCTTTTAATAATATCATTGGCGATTGATCGTGAAAAATTTAGTGGTACGTACAGACACCGAACCAAATTGGTTCAGAAAGCTCTAAACGTAAAAAAGAGAGAGGAAATTTTGATTTTGGAGACAAACAACTTTTTTTCCTCTTAAAAGTGAAAATTCCACTAATCCTACTACAGTAGAACCTCGCTGTCACCGTGATAATTTAAAAAACTGTTTTACTGAAGGAATTTTGCCCACCCCCTTGAGGTCAGAAAACGTATGATACCGCATTGGCTCCCGTGAAGTGATAATGAGTTCGTATTGACTCCGGATTATCAGCCTTGCCATCTGTGTCATGTCCGTTTCGGTTCCCCGTCCCATACCACTGTACCTGTTTAGTTCACACGACGCATGACATGATATTCCAGTCCTCGTCTATTAGTCTTTCCTATTCGTTCAATTCGCATGTGTCCATTTTTTTCAGTAGCATGGAGTTTATGCTTGGAAAGGCCGGTAACGATTACGTTATAAATAATTACAAGTTTGGGTTCCACAAGCGTTTATAGGAAGGAGTAGCTCGGTTTAACTGTACAAAACGGGGGTGTACCGCTTTCTTGAAACTTTTGAACAAAGTGGTAATGGACCAGAATCATACGAGATACTACTTTGGCACGTCAAAAAATCAGTAATTCATTGAAACTGAGAGCAGCATCGTCCAACAAAGATTATTAGAGGCGAAATTGCTAACAGTGGTAAAGATCTAACTGAAGAAGGCAAGATCAGACTTCGGAAACATTCAGCAGCTGCTGAACTTGGAATGTTTCCCGAACTGCCCACACAAACACCAGGAAAATAACAAAAAATCAGCGAAAAGTGTGCAACGTAATTCAGGGGTTCGTTGATTATTTTAAAAATGGATTATTTTATTTAAAAATGGACGTATTACGAGAATAGACTTTTCGAAAAAAAGTTTCGTTCAAGTTCAAGCCACAGTTTTGAATTTCATTGTACATTTTTTAAATATTTCAAACATTGCGTGATCAACGAGTTTTTGCTTCAAAACGTCGTCTGATGTGTTTGTTTTTCATTCAAAACCTGCTTAACTGACAGATTCATCATTCTTTATCTGGATGAATGAAAAGCGGATAAGAAAAAGAAAAATCGAGTTATAGAAAGGTTGTCCATTTCCACTAATACACGAAAAAACGCGCAAAATACACTGACATACCGGTTTCGGTGATCAAACCATCGTCAGTAACAAACAATAACTGAAGGCGCATTGGAGAGGTGACCTTATAAATATTCCCAAAAGTGAAAGGTGAAAAGTGAAAGGAAACGATTGTGGTCAAAATGGTAGGAAGTTTAGAGAAAGGATAAAGGAACATGAAAAAGATTTCAGGGATAATAAGGGTGATTCGGCCTTTGTACATCACTTGAATGAATCCAGCCATAGCTTCGATTTTGATCTTACAGACAGACAGTTTGTTGATTATCTCTTCATTTCTGCTCAAAAGGGAGCATGTCGGATGCACTTGAAAAATTCGAAATTATTAAGAGTCATAGGTTGGTAAATCTTTGAATGGTGTAATTCCTTCAAGTTTTTCTCCATTATTGCGTTCATTTCTGTTATACCTTGGTTCCTCCCCTCCCTCTCTTCCCACCCTACCTTCCTTTCTTTGGCATTCACTTCCTTGGCCAATCAGAATCCACCCCCATCACTTCGCTACCTTCACCATTCATCTTCACAACCAATCCCAATCGACCACCTTTCACTCTTAGGACAACTTATAAGGTCACCTCCCCAATGTGCCTTCAGTTACTGTTTGTTACTGACGATGGTTTTATCACCGAAACCGGTATGACAGTGTATTTTTCGCCTTTTTTCGCGTATTAGTGGAAATGGACAACCTTTCAAAAACTAAGTTTATCTTTTTCTTTGAAATGGGTTTCCACGATTTCATCGCGAGTGGTTTAGTTCGTGAAAAGAGGATAACTGGACCTGGTTAATTGACCGGTAAAGGGTCGGTCCCTTGAACCGTCAATTATCCAAGTTCTTATATATTCTGTTTTGCACAAAACTGTGATTTTTTTCAAAACAATAAAGTTGTTTGGTTAATTTTAAAAAAAAAGTGAAAAAAAAGCTTCCCCTAGATTTTTTTTCCGATTTTCTTTCATTTTGGATGGATGAGACCAACGATTTCTAGACGCACCAGTCAGATTTGCTTATACAGATACAAAATAATAAAGTCAGGCTAGCGCAATAAAAAAGTGCATAACTGCTCAAGTACCAGGAAGGTGCCTGGTGCATAACATAAGTGACTAAACACGATTCGAACGAGGATGAAGGTTGTGAGCAAGTACACTTTACGTCCAATTCATTCGATATGCATAGAAATGAGATACACCAGTTCTGTATTAACTTCACTTCTTCGACATGACTGGCTAAGATTTTCTTAACCGTTCGTCACCCATCCCTGTCCAATAATGTCGTATTTCATGTTCCAACTTTATGGCTTTATGTCATCCAACCATAACAGGCGACCTGAGCCTTCTTGTATCGAAACCGCGAAGTGCCCCGCCTGGCAAAATTTTCTGGATCAGTTATCAAATGAGTTTCTGGTTCTTCCAGATTGGAGATTCCAGTTACTGGTATGCAGATGCCTGCGAAGCCAGCGATTCGGTATCGAAACTGGGCCACGCATTCATTGGGTGGATTTGCATATCCAAAGCCTTCTCACGCATCAGCTCTGAAGAGACTGACGAATCTGACACAGATCAATCTGTAGCTTAGTCACATATCAACAAAATAATCAGAAAGTCAAACGCAAGGGATCCTTGTGGATTTCTGATACAAGCGCTGGGCACTTACTCAACAGGTTTCTACTCGTTATACCATCTCTTTGGCTTAGCTGGTTCTGGACAACCAGAAAACCTTTGGAATCAAGCATGAAAACAAAATTGGCCTGGTCAAAAACAGGGGTTAAAATTTTCAGAGTGCCAAAAACTTTCAATATACGGGTATGGGTTTTTAACGTTTTTAGACTGATCTCGAAGTTGAGAATTTTTTTAGACCACTCGGAGCACTGTAGGTACGTCCAGCCGTTCGTTCACAGTAGGTAACGCACTGGAGTTTGTACTGAAAAGCTTCGTCAACATGATCGTTAATGAAATCATTGCTAGGAAACAGCTGATTACAATCACGCATGGCTGTATGAAATCGAGTTGGTTGTTCCGCGATATTATTCCATAAAAAGAATGACGGCTGCTTCGGATTTTGTTGTTGGGTACTTTTGTAACTTGAACAAATGTTATACTTCTTGAATAAAAACAAGTAATTAATGATATAGTTGTTGAATTCACCGCATAATTTTGAAACCGTAATTCTCCGGCTGTGCCCATTGCCTGCCTACCCGATTTAGGGTTTTCCTGGGGGGGGGGGGGGGGGAGCACGAGGGTGGGTATTGACCACAGATAAGAGTGGTCCATACGCAAAAGGGGCAGCGATACAGATGAACGATAAACCCTTGAGTAATAATTTAAAGCGTTTTTATTACTATTTTTCAAGAGCAAATCGAAATTTACATTTCCGCAATTCATTGTGATTTGACGCATTCTTCGTAACATTGCCGATTGATTTGAAAGCTTGTCTAGTGTCTAGGCTGCAGAATGACGGACACCATCCTCTTTTTATGGGTCTAAAGACCACACGCGGACTGTAAAACGAAAATCGTAAAACCGTTTTATGATTTACTTGGCGAAAATCCCATTTACAGATTTGAATAAGTACTCATCAAAGGGAAATGCGAAAAGTGACAGCGTGTTATCAGGTCCTGGCAAGGTATGCTTGAAGTAGCTAATTCATCATCACCTAATCAAAAAAGTAGTAAAAACAAATTACGCGATAGTTAGTGGAACGATTTTTGTTGGGGTAGTCCATACTGCTTGATAGCAAGGCACGGAAGACATCAATCATTAAGTTATTCTTAGGTAAAACAATAATTCCGTTAGTAACACGATCGCGAATTCATTTTTTGGTTTATTATTTTCAATAATGAACATTTGGAATCGAGCATGAGAAAAAAATTTAACCCCCTCTCAAAATTTGATGGTTTACTTTTCAAGGTAGGTACGTAAAATCCGAAAATTCAGTAAAAACGCTGCAAAGTCCTTGTCACATTGGTTTATTATTCTACTGGACATACCTACAGAAATTTGGGCTGTTCATTTATTGTTTATTTCATGTGAAATAATTGAAATAGCTATTTATGATGGTTTTCACCATTTTTGGCCCATAAAATCGAATTAGATACGCTCCTTTTTTTTCTTTTTTTTTTCAATTTATCTTTGATCATTGGTAGTGCCATTTAATCGTCTTGGTCCACGATTTGACACTTTTTCCAGTGTTATTCTACAAACTTATGGTGATTTCAGACGATTTCCCTGGATTTTGACTCATAAAAAATTAATTTTGGGAGCTGAACATTTGGTAGAACCTCGATTTTCCACTCCTGGGTCAAAATCGACTTCATGTTCGGTCTTCTCGTCCCCAAATACATGGAAAACGATATCTCAGAAGCTCATGTTATCAACATGTTGCTAAAACGCAAAAAGTACCTATTTTTACTCACATTTTCACTCGTAACACCCCTGGGTATATTCCGATCCGGCTGAAAAGTTTCGGGACACAACTAGGGCCCAAATGGAGCATGTGTGCGAAAGAACGAATTTTTTAGACCGAAAATGAAGCCGGTACACGTGATACGTCGAACGGCGTACGGCGTACGGGGTACGGCGTACGGGGTACAGCGTACGGGGTACGGCGTACGGCGGACGGACATTTCACTTTTGGAATCTACGCACCTTGAAACGGAAAAGAAAAAATTTTGAGGGGGTGTTATAAACATTTTTTGCTGAGCGAATACATAGGTGTATTATTCACAGAATAATAAACCAAAATATTCCGTTTGTCCACCCTACGCCGTATTTAGCACTTAAAATAGTAGTACTATATATTATTTGAACGCATTTTATATAATACGGAACCAACTCTAGGAACCAACGAGAATCTATCAACAGACAATATTTCAGCTCAAGACCGTTGTTTAAAGGGATATTCATGTGGTATTTCTATGACTTCGTCATTTGGTCTAGGTGGTGGGTCTTGGTTAGATATCTAATTCAATTTATTCCAATAATAATATTACAATTCGGAAAAATGTCCCGAAATTTTGAAGGAAGAAAAAACTTGAAGTTGGAAGTACCCAAGTGTTTTCACGATTCGCTCGTAAAGCCAAGCTGCAAGCGATATTTTGGACACCGCCGCATTGAAAAATCTGAGCAAGGGGCAGCTGTAGATCCCCGATGGTCACCTTACCTTCTTCAGGAGGCTCCAGAATGAGGTTAACGCTGATAGATCAACTTCTATTCCACGTTGAAACTCTAACGGCCGTGTTGCCAGTTTTTCAGGGCTTGAATAAAAGAAAACAATGAATGAGAACCGGTCGTACCTAGAGAGCCCCAGCCAGCTCACCCACCTTAGTCTTGGGGTTTGATAAATGAAAACGGTCTCAAGACACCGTTGTGGGAGGCAGTTCGTATCACTCGGCTCTACATCATTCCTTCAAGATATCCGAGAAGTGGGTTACATTCTCACCATTGCACCCAAATGCAAAACGATACGAGGTTGTTAGAGAGAAAACTTTTAAATACAGACTATTTATATTTTTATTTTTTTCCCCCCAAACAAAGTCTGAGCAGTCCACTGGTGTTGAAGCGAGTGTTAAATAAGGCAGGTTTATGTGAAGCCTTGGATATTGAGCAGGTTCTCAATTTGCATTTCCCCTAAATCTTGTTTCGCATGGATAAATGACTTTAAAAAAATTGAATGAGTTCAAGGAGATAGCCATCTCGACAAAAGGTTTATTTTCGCTCTACCTACCTTGTTTAAAAAATTACCTACATCACACCCGAACCTAATACATCATGGTACTCCAGGGCATCCAATCGGGTAGATGGATGGGCTATGATAGGGTGATGTGGTTTTTCCAAGGTGGATCCTAACCCAAAATCCTAGCACGCCGTCCACACCTTTGAGTGTCATGTCTTAAAAATATTTTTCGTACAACTACTACAAAAAAATATGTAATGAAAGAAATCTTATTCCTATATTATGTTATTCAATTTTCTCTAGAGGTAGTTTATATCCAAAGCCCTAACCCAAAATCCTTGCACGCTTTGAGTAGGTATTATGTCTTTAAAAATATTTTTCGTACAACTACTACAACAAAATAAAATTTGCACACACCTACCTGTTTGCATAGATTGTGTTACTTTTATAATAAAAAATATATGCACATTACTTTGAGCTTCCCAAAGCTAGGCGGGAACAGGGTTCCTATTTTGGAAATAAAGTTGTTATTATTATTATTATTATTATTATTATTATTATTATTATTATTATTATTATTATATTTTCGATTTCGGGGATTTTTGCATATTTTTGAGAAAACTGGCGTATACTATCATATTATTTTCAAAAAACTGTCGGAAAAAAAGTGGTTGGCACATGAGAAAGGAAATTAAAAATTCGATACCTACTTCCGCTACCTGTAGGTGACCTTCCTAGGTATTGTTTGCCTTTAGAATATTTTAGGTAGCCTTAGGTAACGAGTGAGACAGTTACGGCCATCAGCCGTAATCCACAGATAGCGTAGGTAACCCACAGCACGTTTTTTAATCAATATGGCGAATATTTCGAATTTAGAAACGAGATTCGCATATTTTCATATATTTTGATTTTTCCGGAATATGACAGATATTATTATGGGCGAATTTGTTTGCATAAACGTTATATTCTAGGTTCTACTGATAGTGATGAATTCAATTCGAAATTCAAGTTCAAATATAATAAAATAGCCTGAGTTCTCAACTGACACACTCCCAAAAAATAGGAGTAGTATGCAGTATGTTCGAGAAAGCGGCGTGTGAGGTGTTGAGTGTAGATGATAACGGTAGATGAATGGAAAAGATTTAATGTGTCACTCGCTAGGCCTTTCTATTTCTGGGAGAACTGGTTTTATTAGTTTTATTCTGACCTTCATACCTTGGAGTGCTAGCCACGAAACAATGCAGCCCTTTTGAGGCCTCCTAACGAACGTAGATATTATAATAGAACGGCGGTAGGTACCGACTAGATTTACGATGGCGAATCAGCTCCAATATTGTATTCAATTCCATAAAATATAATTACCACATTTTCAGGCAGTTTGCGCCCACTGAAGCGGACAAGCCCATCATGAAGCATTCGATGAAATGAAAGCCACTGCCATACGTAGAATGAATACACCTACCTACTTCATGATCAATTATGATCATTCATCGTTTAGCAGAAACCAAATAGTATAACATGTGTATGTTCACATCCAAGCTAAACGTGTTTCGTTTCAATTTCAATGACATATAAATACTAATCCAGGTGTAATATTATTTGAATGATCCTAATGGAATGGAACGTTGGAAATGTAATAGGTACAGAGCATAGAATGAGAAGGAAAATATTTTAGACCGTCGGAAAAGATTGCAAATCGAACCATGATTGGTGGTTTTAGAAACGGGAAGGTGGGAGGTTTGTTTCATGTTAGCAGTTCTTGATGTGAGGCAATACACGACAACACATAATTCTCATAATTATTATTATCTATAAGATTCAAACTACTTGCATAGACTGGGTTGCAATTTGTCACCCACTGTGCCTGTCTTGCGACTTGAGAATTTGAGGGTATCTCGTTGGGCCAACACAAATTGTTGTTCTGGTTTTGGTGCCACGGCGGTACCAGGGCTACAAAAAACGAGTGTTATTTCCGCTATAGGTACCATACCTACTTTCAAGAGGAATCCGTCGTCACTAGCAGGTCCGGGTACTGGAGGGGAGCGCTTTCGATGTAAGTACGTCATCCTCAGGCCGTCCAGACAATACTACTTACACATCGAAACATAGAAAGCGCTCGCCTCCAGTACTCGACCAGCTTCTAACGACGGATTCCTTTGGAAAGTATGGTAAAAAACACCTAGTTTACCTTACAACCTGGGTATGGAGATGGCTCAGCGCCATGAGGACGAGTCTGATACTCCTTAAGCGCCACAAGGACGAAATTTCATTTTTCACTTTTCATATTTCACCTCACCCAGTCACACTTCATCAGTCCCAGTTGACTTTTCTGTTTTGTGAATGGTGATAGTCATTACAAATCGGAATCAACTAAAAAGTGAAAACAGCAAAGATTAGGGAGTATCAAATTCGCCCTTAAGACGTTGATCGAACGATAAGTATTTTTTCAGACAATCAGAATTTGCTCAAAAGTTTTTGGCGTCGACGGCACCAGGTAGCGGCGCAAGGCGCCAACAATGGCTCCTCAAAATAGTAGAAGTGGCTAACTTCGGGTTTTAAGACCTACAATTTTGCCGTTCTAAGAAAGACCGCCGTATCTACATATTTTTTGATAATCAAGGTTTTTACATACTAGAGGTGTTTTTTTTTGCGACTTTGCGTCTTTTAAGACAAAAATTTTTGATTATGTGATTAGCCGCAAAATACTCTGATCAAGCGCCGCATCTACTTAGTTCTACAACGTAAGAGCCGTAACTACGAGAAGATACGGCGTTCTTGCTTAGCGTAGGCATTTTCTACGTATTTTAGATGCGGCGCTTCAAGCTTAGCACTTTAGTTACGGATCCCAACCTTGTTTTCAACCCTTAACCATAATTGGCCGCCCACCTCCTGTAGATACGGCGCAAGGAAGAAACGCGTAGCTGCGGTGGCTGGAACGAGCTACATTTACTTAGCGCGATAGCCGTATCAAGCAAACTGGGAGAATTTTGCTTATTATCATGGAAATGAATATCGGATTGTTTCATATCTTCTCGAGTAGTTGCAGAAATAGTTGATTAAAGAACATAAAAAGAAACCATATTATTTCTAGTATTCCTAGGAACGATGCAGTTAACCTCCAACTTCAACCTCCTTTTTATTTATTTATTTATCTTTTAATGTCAACTGTAGATACAGCGGTCTTTCTTAGGAAGGCAGAATTGCGAAGGTTTATGTATTGAGCCGCCAGGATTTGCTGTATTATTATTTGCTGTATTTTCTACGTATTTTAGATGCGGCGCTTCAAGCTTAGCACTTTATTTACGGTTCCCAAACTTGTTTTCAACCCTTAACCATAATTGGCCGCCCACCTCCTGTAGATACGGCGCAAGGAAGAAACGCGTAGCTGCGGTGGCTGGAACGAGCTACATTTACTTAGCGCGATAGCCGTATCTAGCAAACTGGGAGAATTTTGCTTATTATCATGGAAATGAATACTCGGATTGTTTCATATCTTCTCGAGTAGTTGCAGAAATAGTTGATTAAAGAACATAAAAGTAAACCATATTATTTCTATTATTCCTAGGAACGATGCAGTTAACCTCCAACTTTAACCTCCTTTTTATTTATTTATTTATTTTTCAATGTCAACTGTAGATACAGCGGTCTTTCTTAGTAAGGCAGAATTGCAAAGGTTTATTTATTGAGCCGCCAGGATTTGCTGTATTTTCCACGTACTTTAGATGCGGCGCTTCAAGCTTAGCACTTTAGTTACGGTTCCCAACCTTGTTTTCAACCCTTAACCATAATTGGTCGCCCACCTCTTGTAGATACGGCGAAAGGAAGAAACGCGTAGCTGCGGTGGCTGGAACGAGCTACATTTACTTAGCGCGATAGCCGTATCTAGCAAACTGGGAGAATTTTGCTTATTATCATGGAAATGAATACTCGGATTGTTTCATATCTTCTCGAGTAGTTGCAGAAATAGTTGATTAAAGAACATAAAAAGAAACCATATTATTTCTATTATTCCTAGGAACGATGCAGTTAACCTCCAACTTTAACCTCCTTTTTATTTATTTATTTATTTTTCAATGTCAACTGTAGATACAGCGGTCTTTCTTAGGAAGGCAGAATTGCGAAGGTTTATGTATTGAGCCGCCAGGATTTGCTGTATTTTCTACGTATTTTAGATGCGCCGCTTCAAGCTTAGCACTTTAGTTACGGTTCCCAACCTTGTTTTCAACCCTTAACCATAATTGGCCGCCCACCTCTTGTAGATACGGCGCAAGGAAGAAACGCGTAGCTGCGGTGGCTGGAACGAGCTACGTTTACTTAGCGCGATAGCCGTATCTAGCAAACTGGGAGAATTTTGCTTATTATCATGGAAATGAATATCGGATTGTTTCATATCTTCTCGAGTAGTTGCAGAAATAGTTGATTAAAGAACATAAAAAGAAACCATATTATTTCTATTATTCCTAGGAACGATGCAGTTAACCTCCAACTTTAACCTCCTTTTTATTTATTTATTTATTTTTCAATGTCAAATGTAGATACAGCGGTCTTTCTTAGTAAGGCAGAATTGCGAAGGTTTATTTATTGAGCCGCCAGGATTTGCTGTATTTTCTACGTATTTTAGATGCGCCGCTTCAAGCTTAGCACTTTAGTTACGGTTCCCAACCTTGTTTTCAATCCATAAATAAAGAACATAAAAAGAAACCATATTATTTCTATTATTCCTAGGAACGATGCAGTTAACCTCCAACTTTAACCTCCTTTTTATTTATTTATTTATTTTTCAATGTCAACTGTAGATACAGCGGTCTTTCTTAGGAAGGCAGAATTGCGAAGGTTTATGTATTGAGCCGCCAGGATTTGCTGTATTAAGTTCTGCGAACCGGTGTAAAAGATTTACGTGGAATAATTTTTCAAGTGAATTTGCGATGCTCCTGGTTAGCGGATCCGCTCGTTCTCTTCTGGTGCGATTCATTAGCATTAATATCACGGAATCTTTTGAATACTGATTATATTATTATAATTTAGGTACTGTGCATGGTCATTTGAATCATAACAACAGCAATAAGAGAGCGGTGACAAGTGGATATTGTGATCCTGACCGTGGGCTCGGTGTGGCGGGACCCGGCCTTCCGGTGTGGGAGGAACATCCGGGTCATAAACGGCTTCCAACGGGTGAAGGACGACACCTGACTTGGCACCGCCTTTCGCGGCCAGACAACGTGGAATCGCGGCGTGTGAACTCGTACAGCTGAGTAGAGGCGAAGTCCCTGATATATTCCTGCGCTCCCGACCTTCCACTTAGCGGTTTTTAGATTTGCTCCATTTTCAATCCCGCAGTTTTCATTGACAACTCATAAGCTCTATTCGCACTGGCTTTTGGTTTATTATTCTGTGAATAATACACCTATGTATTCGCTCAGCAAAAAATGTTTATAACACCCCCTCAAAATTTGTTCTTTTCCGTTTCAAGGTGCGTAGATTCCAAAAATGCAATGTCCGTCCGCCGTATCACGTGTACCGTCTTCATTTTCGGTCCAAAAAAACCGTTGTTTCGCAAACAAGCTCCATTTGGGCCCCAGTTCCGTCCCGAAACTTTGCAGCCCGATCGGAATATACCCAGGGGTGTTATGAGTGAAAATGTGTGTAAAAATAGGTACTTCTTGGGTTTTGGAACAAGAAGAGCGAATATGATGTCAATGTTGTCCAAAGAGTGGAAAATTGAGGTTTTACCAAATGTTCACCTCTCAAAATCGATTTTTTTATGAGCCAAAAACCTGGGAAATTGTCTGAAATCACCATCAATTTGTATGACACTAGAAAAGTGTCAACAGGTGAATCAAGACAGTTAAATGGCACTACCAGTGATCAATGATAATTTGAGAAAAAAAGGCGTAACTAATTTGTGTCTGATTGTGTGATATTGACCAAGGAGTGGAAAATTGAGGTTGTACCAGATGTTCAGTTCCCAAAATTGATTTTTTATGAGTCAAAAACCTGCGAAACCGTCTGAAATCACCATCAATTTGTAGAATAACACTAGGAAAAGTGTCAACACGTGGAGCAATACGATTAAATGGCACTACCAATGATCAAAGATAATTTGAAAAAAAAAGGAGCATACTTAATTCAAGTTTTGGGGGCTAAAATTGGTGGAAACCACCAGAAATATACCTATTTCAATTATTGCACATGAAAGCAACAACAAATGAACAGCCAACATTTCTGTAGGTGTGTCCAATATAATAATAAACCCATGTGACAAGGACTTTGCAACGTTTTTCTGAGGGTATCACCGTCAAAAATGGGTGTTCGAGAAAACCATGGTAACCTTGTTCGGGAGAAAACCTTGTTCAGAAGTGCTCAACTCGAGTTTCTAGACGGTTTCCCGCTTGATATCGCTCAACGTATAGTACGTATTTTGGCATCTCAAATGGTCACAACGCCCTCAAAATACGGTCTTTTTCATATTTTCTTTAAACTCTTCGTTAAAATCTTCAATTTGGGATGAGAACGAACTTTCTAGGTGGAAAAATAAGGGAGTTACGACGGGTTTTCTTATTTTTCTATTTTCAACTATAACTGCCGCAGAAATGTACAAAAACTGGTGCCGTTAATACTAAAATGTCCGTCAGGATGATGCCTATTGATTTTGAGTTCGATCGCATTTGATTTGGCTAACTGACAGCAAAAAATAATTATGTCGATGGGTCCAAAATGTTCTAGGTTTACTACCTAAATTACGTTGGTGTGGTGTCAGAAAGTGGTTGAAAGTGAGATTTCTATGCAAGTTTGCGGATTTGGACCAAAATGTGCGCAGAAATCAGGCTGAAATGGCCGCCAAACTTGTATCCATACTATCATGAAGAAAATACAATGGCAATTTCCACACCGGAATTTATTTATTGCATTGTTTTCAGTAATACATCATGACGTGCGTTATAATGTAATTAGGCTCTGCCTTTTTTATGCCATGAATAAAAGTATATTATATTCAGACCCCATCCTGGTTTATGGCGCCACTTAGACATCTAAGGGAGGATGGATTTAAATTAATTTATAACGTAATATTTATGCATTAAAATACCCTCAAGCGCCGTAGTTGCCTACGGAAAACCTCCTGCGGACTCGCGGGGAAGGAGGTTGGAAGTGATGAGTTATGCGATTTGCGGTCCTGCCCTTAGAACCCACGTAGGTCAGTTTTCTTCAGAGCCACCTTACAAAGCGGAGGGATCTGACCTTTAAAACCCACTTTCAAGCTCAAGGTGGGAAATAAGAAGCAGACAATAATTTCAATTCAAATGCAATAATATTTTACTCGCCGCACTCCCGTTCTGACAGTATTTATTACGACTATCTCTAAGGTCAGTCTTTCCAAGTTTCTTAGATCATTCCAACAGTTTAAACCGGGATCAGGAGGTTGACCTGTGTGCAGGACCATTGCATACGGTTTTACGGATATATAAATATCTAACGATAAGTAGCTGTGTTGCTAATGATCCATGCGTTGCACATAATAGTAACTGGAGTTTTACTGAACACAAGAGCACTTGTGGGTTACGGCCTCACCCCATTTTGAAAAATGCGGGTGATAGAACACTGAAGATACGAAACCTATCACCCAAGATTCTAACTGATTCACTTGGTACCTACTCACCAAGTATCGCCGGGAAAAATAGAGGTTGGCGATTTCGAAAAACACAGAGGTCACAAGTGGACACATTGTTAAGAAATGATTTTGTTTGAAATTACGGAAAAATAAACAAATAATTATAAAATAAATAAACAAATGTACAGTAACAGCCATTTCTTTCAAGCAGGGGCTTTTCGCCCGACTCTGCCAGCGTTGCGGACCTGATCAGCTGCTGTCCTCCAGGAAAAGGATCAGAATCCGATCTGATCATTAGGTTTGTTCGCAGTGGCGGTTATCTGACCGTCAGAAAGGCGTTTGGCCGTTTGCAGTGACTCTAGGATTCTTTTCGGACAGTATAGTATCCATGACCGGCTGTTTGCAGTGTTTTCCTGACCGCTCAACGCCTGTTTTCTGATCGTCATTCTAGTACACGGAAAATAGGGCTGACGAGAAACTGACTCCGATGCACTGCCTTCTCGATTCCCAACCATTATCAAACTCAAACTCTTCTCAAAACGCTTACCAATATGGTATAGGATCATGGGTGGTTTCTTGCGGTTTTCTAGGAGAAAACTAACCGTCAGAAAAAGCCAGTGCGAACAAACCTATTGCCACAACCCCTTGAGTGAGAAGGGTTCGCCCAACAGCTGCATGACTTGGACGTGTCACAACGTGTCACGGCGGATGAAAATGAGAATGTTGCTGTTTCATTATTACCTAATTTTTAAAAAAACCTATTAGCTACCTATTAAATGAAAAACGAATGAATTTAATATTTTCTAAGTTCATAAGAGTATAATAAACATATGGTATAATTTAGCACATCAGCTGGGCCTCAGAATCTTGACATTTCATTGTCATGAACAAACCTAAGGTCACATTCCAGACCTTGAATTCCTCGTTATTTCGGATGATATATCACATCTTGAGAGATGTTCACGTGTAGGAAAATATTTTTGTCATGCAATTCCCTGCCCAGGCAGCGAGGTCTCCCGGATTCCTAACGACTCCCGACTTGTGATGACAGGACCATTATACAAAATTGTCAACCTAATACGATTTGCGCGCTCGTCATAATCTTGCCCAGGCATCCTCCACTAACTCCACCTCATCACCTCTGGCCTCAAGGATGTTTTTTTTTTCCTGTCCCATCGACCTCAAAACATCAAGACGAAAATGTCACCGGATGCGTGATACCAGAAATCGCACACTTAGCGCTCTAGTGCTACAACTTCATCAGACGCCTGGATATCGTACTGTAACAGCTATACTGATGTGCAATAACTTGAATTTTCCAACAGAAAATTACTACTTCAATATTGTCAATGACGATTCTGCTTGTTGATGGGAACATGACAGTGAATTTCCACACATCTATTTCAAATATTTCCCTTATTTAAGATTTTTACAAGTAAGTTTGGACGAATGAGACGACGTGCCTAGAACTAAATCAATGTTTGTATTTTGCACATAATATCAAAAAATATTTTGTAACAAAGAACAGCTTATTTTTTATTATCCTATAAGAGCCTTCTTTTATGTTGCATTGACGTTGTGAGCTCCTCTCCCTAACTCGGGACTTAGCCACACAGGGGACGGCCCTATGTGGGCATTTTCCTTCGTAATATATTTCTTCTGTTCTGTAATCAGCGAAATATCAATGAACAAACAAACAAACCAACAGCCAAACATCTCGCTACACTATCATCCCAATGGTTAACACACAATATTATGAAGATGAACTTCAAGTCTGTAACAAACTTCCAAAGTGGTACGAAGTGAGGATCATGTTTATGAAGTTGCACTTTTCATAATCATCTAACAATGTTCCTTAAAGAAGGGAACCTCCAGAAGGTACATACTGACGTACGTTGCCAGAGACGTGTTTGAAAGCTGTTATGATAACTTGATTATGTCGCTTAAAGATTAACTGCAATAAATTTGTGGATAAATAAATGCACACCTTCGCACCTTGATAGCTGTGTTTGATTATTCATAAGATATTAGGTACCTACTACTAATTAAAAATATTTCTTTGGCCCATTATAGAAGAACCCTAAAGCATCCAACACAAACATTTCAATTCGAACCAAAAATCATATTTTTACACCGAAATAAAGAAAAAAATCCCACTTGGAGAAACTTCGGCGTTGGTTGCTGACATTTTAATATTACTGGACTACCCAAAGAGCAAAACGGAATTGATAGTCCGGATTTTATGCACGAATTTCCTCGTTTATTGATTGATTCACAGTAATCCTTAAGGAAACTATGACGTCCACAACGAGCTCACTGGGCACCAATCGCTCCTCGAAACAAGGGGAGGTTGTGGGGAGCCACTCGTCTGCAGAACTATCTGAAACCACCCTGAAATAATGACCGCGGTCACGCAGCTCACATAAGCACTTTCTCAAGAACGGCGGTCGTTTTCCTCTGATCAACCGCATCGTTTTCCTATTACGTATGTATGGCCCCAATAACCAGGGCGTACGGTATCAAAAAAATCAGTCATGCAGCATGACTTAATGAGCGAATTTTCAAAGAAATATTCGAATTAATGGCTATGGTTTTGAATAAAGGAAAACTTCGGTCTAAAATTTGGTTTTCTATGTATATTCTCTTCGTATTTATTTTAATTTGTACGGTTTGTCCATCCTGATTCTACCGTTTGTTTATTACGTAATTGTACTAAGTGCTTATTTATTTGATCGCTGTGGGTAAATTCAAGGAGTTGTACTAATCGTTTGCCTCCCCCTTTTTTGCTTCGAACTCTCGTCTTCAATTAATACTTCTCACATTTTTCAATCTGACCACTCTAAGGGGGTGGGGGTAAGAGTTTAAAGATTATCCTAGTTTTGGGTAATTTTTGCGCACTTTAAATGCTCTAATTTAAGAACGGATTTAGATATCTAAAATCCGATTTCACTATCGTGTTCAGCGTGCAAAAACCTTTAAAATGAGGGGTCACTTGTTAGAAAATAACATTTTGGGGATTTTTGGGTAATTTTTGCGCACTTTAAATGCTCTAATTTGAGAACGGATCAAGATATCTAAAATCCGATTCCACCATCGTGTTTAGCGTGCAAAAACCTTTAAAATGAGGGGTCACTTGTTGGAAAATAACATTTTGGGGATTTTTGGGTAATTTTTGCGCACTTTAAATGCTCTAATTTGAGAACGGATCAAGATATCTAAAATCCGATTCCACCATCGTGTTCAGCGTGCAAAAACCTTTAAAATGAGGGGTCACTTGTTAGAAAATAACATTTTGGGGATTTTTAGGTAATTTTTGCGCACTTTAAATGCTCTAATTTGAGAACGGATCAAGATATCTAAAATCCGATTCCACCATCGTGTTCAGCGTGCAAAAACCTTTAAAATGAGGGGTCACTTGTTGGAAAATAACATTTTGGGGATTTTTGGGTAATTTTTGCGCACTTTAAATGCGCCAAAACCCTCCTTAGAGTAGGCCAATTTCGCCCATCTTCGAACTTAGCCTTTCGATTGCCAAGATAGATTTTTTGTGCAAATTTGAGCTGTTTATCTCAATTCTATCGAGAGTTATCGTCTGGAGTGACACATATATAAATATATATATATATATATATATATATATATATATATATATATATATATATATATATATATATATATATACATATAAAAAAGTGTTAAATTTCAGGAATCGTTTTAGAATGGTCTGAAACGGATTTCTATGAAGAAAATTTCCAAAAATTTATATTATTTAAATTTCGAAGCCATTGCAATAGCTTCATTTTCTTTGAAAATTCGCTAAAAGGCGTAAATTCAAATGAACCAAAAACGAGGGCTTTTCACGTAGTCACAGCCCGGTGCTGCGGAACCGATGGATGGTTCAGACAAGACACAATAGCTCGACGAATTCAAGCAGTCCAACATTTTGCACACCACTTGGAGTGTACAATTGGTGTACTTCAAAATAATGTACAAGTGTACAAGTGAAGTGTAAAAGTGAAACAACTTCAAAATAATGCTGACAACGTCACCTGATACTCATGCAAGTGCATAGGCATCACACTGGTACCTATTATAAAATATTTTAAACATAAAGAGTGCATAAATAAATTGAACATAGGAAAATCCCAATTTCTGCACTCAAGGTCCATTGGATCAGTAGCTATATTACGAGCCACGTCTGCTGACTTTCTGTCTAGACGATTGGTGTCTGATTATAGTATGTTCCTTTCAACAAAAAATGAAATAGGTATTACTATTAACCGTTATAGCGGACCTCCGTTGTACTACAATAGTTCTAAAAGGAGGAGAGGGGGGGGGGGGGGTTCCAAGAGGATTTCAGTACTCCAGGTCTATTAGATCTGGAGTCACAATTAAAATCAAATCGGCTGAATTTCTAAAGTTACTGCATTTAAATTAATATTAAATTTTCGTTTTGTTCCTTTCCAAGATCTGTACCATTCTAATGAAATAAAAATAAAAATCTATTTTCAGTAGTCTATCTATTAATTGGAAGTTACAGCCTGAGCCAAATTAGCGGACGCGTAAAGGTACCTAGTTGATGTCCCACAGATTTTAGTTTGTTCACAAACAAAGTTGAATACTTCCATCAAACAGTATTCAGAATTTGGGCAGAACCCTGTCTATTGGATCTGTAGGAACCTACAGTTTAGAAGCCAAATCAGTTGAATTCCTCTAGGGCCCAAGGAATTCGAGATAAACTTGTGCACCATAATATTTCAGGATCAATCTCCCAAAATTCAGCTGACTGGGTAGGTACCTATTTATAAAAATATTTATGGCCAACTGCTGAAACGGTTACGCCAACAACCGAGAAAAGTGAGATGCCATTGATAACCTAAGAATTATTAATATTTAAGTGAACTGAAACCAAAAGTATCAAGGTCTCGAGTGTATTAGTGTATATTGTACCAGTCTTTAAGAGATTCTAAGGAATCTGGCATCATGGATAAGATCCTACCTTGCAAAAATCAACCTTAAACGTTTGCGGAGTCGATTGTAAATTTTTTTAAACTATGAAGATTTAAAAAAATCAATCTATCACTGTATACCATTCCAATATATCAAGTTCCATCAACTTGATACAATATTAATAATGAGTTAGCTTGAATGACAATCTGGATTCTCAGATTCCAGCCTCAAGTGAAACTAGTATAGTGTGATTAAAAACAGTGAGAAAAAAATCCGTTAGCTTCACCTTGTATCTATAAATTATCAACATTAAAATACAACGCTAGACGCTAGGTAATTAGTCATATAGTTGAATAAATATATAAATTAGAAGATAGTAATTAGTGCCATTCATCACAGATCGAATGAGAATGACACTAAAATGTTGATGAATATTATAGGAACTTACGGTTGTTTTGCAATTTAGTTAATTGGTTTGGGTAAATGTAAATGTAGTTTTCCCGTGAGACCCTCTCGGTTTTTTGTGTGTGGTGGAGAGGGGAGAAGCGGGGAGGTGAAGAGAGGTTGTCAACTTGGAGAAGTTAGCGCTAGAAATAGGTCATGTTTCAGCTTCTCGATGGGCATTAAGGTGGAATTTCCAGTATGTTGGATTCGTTTAAAACGTTTAAGAAAGATCACAACCTATTTCTATGACTTTGGATGGATGTGAGATTTTGTGCATAGGTGACCTTTTATTGCACTTCTCTCCAGCATCCATCCGGCTCAGTCGGGTCGAGGTCAAAGAGAATGAAAGAAAGGTTTAAAAAAAAGAGAGAGAAAAAAAGAAGAAGAAGAAGAAGAAGAAAAACACTGAAACCCTAAATAAACACGTGCCTGTGAATAACATCGGTTCTTTTAAGGTAAACATCCTACTCGTTTTAATATTCATCTCGGATGCGGCAGGATTTTTGTGAAATTCAAACATCAAGTACCCGTTGGTTCGGGGACCCGAGGCCCGCCGCAATCTCTGGGGGACATCTCAGCAAAACAAGATTGTTTGCACTGGTCGCACAACGCCCTTGAGGGCGGGCCTGGGCGTTTTATTCCTCAAAATAGATAGTAACGACGAAAAACTAGATTCTTATCCTCTGCACAGCCCGCTTGCTCAATCCGCTCGAGGGCCTCATCTGAAAACGTGGACTGTCTTCGAAGGTCGTGACGGAGTTTTCCAGGAGATTGCCTATCGCTGCATTCAGATCCGAAGTTCTGAATGAGCCTGTTGAGTGAAAAATATTTTTTGAAAGGGACTGAGAACAAAAACAGCAAAGGTTTGTGATGTGAAACCAAAATCAATCCCATTCACAACGAAGCACCCGAAGCAGTATGCCCAGGAAATTGTGAATATTTACAGCGTAGACAATGATTCACAGATAATAATTGGATTTTTCCGTCTCTTTGTCTGCAAAACCATTAGATAATGGGGAATTCCACTGAGTTTAAAAATAAGATTATTAAGAAATTTTTAGTTCATGCAACTGTGAAAAGGGGGAATAGAGTGTGGGAGAAGGTGCGTTTTGTAATATAAGGAAGGAAATGCGAAATAAATACCTATATCGGATGTTTAAAAAGCGCGGGTCCTACGCCTACGTCACGGCCGGGGTATGTGTGCGTGTGTGCGCGCGTTCGTAAAAGCGGTAAGGCATTATAGTATCCATGGTGATCTCTGCGATCTAAGTCTCCGCTCATTCAGTCTCTTCGTTAATTCTTCATTACTTTACCGTTCAAAAGTGGTCAAGTTATTAGAGGGAACTTCAGCTATTATATTATTTCCATCTCGATCTTGTTTATTCCGTTTTAATTCGTCCCCGATACTCGGCGCGTTTTTGTGAAGCTTGAGGAGGCAGTGAATTATCTCTACGTCACGCCCACTTTCTTTTTTCAAACTCCCAATTCGACCCCCCCTCCCCCTCCCCCCACCACTCTTTTTTGTTCTCTAATTTTATGGTAACATTTTCTCGACGGACAGACCCGATTTTTGTTAATTCCAAGCAATATACTTAATAATAATAATAAAAAATAAATAGATGACTGGAATTTTAGTCTACTTCACTTCACTTCACTTCAGTCTACTACAATGTACTTAGGTCAAGTTGTGCACATCATAGGTCAAGGGCCGAATTCAGAAGTAGGTACTTCGTACACACAGCATAACGTCTGAAATTATGAAGAAGGGTAGCTCCAAACTGGAGGACTCTGCATTTTAAATTGATTACACCTACATACATGCAACTGAAATTTTCGATTGTTGAAGGCTAACAGATCAGTGCTCTTATTAGGTAGGTATTTACATAGGTATCATTTGCATTTCATCTACGTATTTGTCAGATATCATGAATGAATTTGAATGAGTTTTATTCATTAAACCTAAAAGTTATAAAATTTACAATATATGTTTTGCAAAATTCTAGACAATCCTCATTGTCTATCTTATTTGTGGACGCACCGCTTAGCGTAGCTAATTTTCGGCTCGTTCTTGGTTGGCCAATATTTGCGTTTAATTGTTATTGTGTTTTGTTAGTTTGTTACTCAATGTATATTTATATTCTTCTTATTTTTTATGCATTTATTTATGTTATACATGTGATATATTATACATTTTGTTATAATTGTATAAATATAATATACCTACACAGATTTAAATTTTTTTTTTTTTTAATAGTTCTTCTGTTACTTTTATGAAACCCTTGTCGATTTGTTTTGATATGAACTTGAGACTCTTTCTTTCAGTACACTTGGAACAGAACAATTCGAAAACTTAGATTACTTAACTTACTTCAGCTTGTAAAAGTGAGCATTGTTGGTGAAATTTTTTGTAAAAAACCTTCATTTTTAAAAAGATCACTCGGAGTATACGAATTAGGCGGTAAGTAGTATGGTATAGGTGGGGTGGATGCGTTTGGCGAACAGCACATTCAGGAGGAAATGGTAAATCCGCACGAGTTGAAATTAACCTGTCTTATTTGATTTTTCTTGATTTCAAAACGGAAACAATAGGATTATAAAAGAAAAAAAAAATCAGCCTACAATGCTGGTCAGTATTATATAGCTCTTGGCATTATTTATGTGAGAACTAATTTCGGTACAATATAAAATAAAATAAGGCAGGGCAGCCGGAAGAACACCCCAGCCGAAGTGGCTGTCACTTTACTTTCTTTTTTTTTTTTCAACATAAGATAAAATACTATGTTATAATGATTTATTATAGCCAATTTCACGTTTCTCATTCCAGGACTCATCAATATATTGTAAAAACGCTGAAAGTTATTAGGCAACGGTTTATTATTTTCCTGTATATTACCTTCCTTTCTTTATGCGTTGATAGTTTTTCTATGGTCAATACCTACCATCCAGCTTCCCCCTGGAAAACCCTATATCAAGTCTGGCACCGACCGGCCAAAAACCAGTTTCATGAATATGCGGTGCATTCAAGAATTCTATAATAAATTACGTACTTCAACAAAATTGTTGATTAAGTTACAAACGTATATAACAACACAATCCAAAATAACCATAATTCTTCAACAACCCCCCCCCCCCCCCCCACCACAAATGAGTGATTATCAGGTGTTCCCTGTCAATGATATCTGCGATGAATGTATAGCAGAAGCCAACTTCGGGGCCTTACTGTAAACGAACGGCTGGACGTACAATGATCCGGGTGGTCTCAAAAAACCCTGAAGTTCAGAATCAAATTAAAAACGTTAAAAAAAACCACACACTTCTATTGAAGGTTTTCGAGCTACGGCGTTCTGGAAATTTCAACCTCTATTTTTCAAGAGGTGACTCCAACGCTGAGCTTCGCGGACGTGGGATGTACGAACCGAATTTCGTAAATTTTGGTTCATGGTAACTAAGGATAGTGCGAAGTACGGCGCAAGGTGGACGGACAGAATTTTTTTCATTGCATTTTCCGATTCTACATACCTTGAAACGGAAACCATCAGATTTTGAGAGGGGTTACAAATTTCCATTTATATTTCTTCATGCCCGATTCGAGAGGTTCGGTATCGAAAATGATGAACCAAAATTTGATATACCTACTATTTTTTTAAATTTCGATAATTTATGTATTTTTGTGTCTACGTATGTATCTAACGGAGTACGGAGGGGGTTGAGAGCGTCGGGATCTAACAGCATTTCCGTAGAAATTAATCCAAGCTAGAAAAGTACAAGAACCACAGCTATAGACAATGTACAGATGTGAAATCGGTTGGTTAAAGTTTGATAAAAGGTTATGGACTCTTTAACCATCATTCTTTCCTCATACAGAGTTTCTTTTTTGATGTAATTCATTAAATAAGCGCAACACCTATGGCGCTCACCCAACCATATTTTCCTCCTCGTTCGTTGCCTCTAATGGAAAGCCACGCTCGGTCGACCAACCTTTTAATAAATAAAACTAAAAATCGGCCCGAAAGTACATAAAGAAACACAATATAACGGATCTTGACCCCTACAAGACGTAACGCGGCCCTTTGAAGGGCTCGGGAACCCATTCGGGTGCGAAACCATTCAACAAGTCACGGGTGAGCTCGCCTGGAACCAAACTTGAACCTGGGGGTGTACCCAATTATAGAAGGAGATCACCCACCAACGAAGGCATAAACCATATACCACCTACATTTATTTCCGCATGCCTCCGCCTTCTGCGCCTTATCAGATTTATGGGTGGAGGATCCCGCGGCTTAAATCACGTTATTCACCGTGAAACGTTTTGCCCGAGAAACGAATCAGTTCTCAACGTTGGAATTAACCCGCGGCTCGGGGGCTTGATATTATTCAATTTAAACTGTCAATATGGAGATATTTCAATATTTATTTTAATCCGTGTTCGCTTCACGCTTTGTGGGCGGCGAAAGGCCGTTCTTGTCGGTCATCTAAGTTTCACGCTTTTTAGTTTAACCTTTGCTGAAATTAAAGTTTGTAGAGAAAACCACCTAAATTTATCTTGCAGTAAAATGATAAATAATAGGTATAGCTCTGTATCAACTTGAATTGTGATTAATTAATCAAGTGCCGAATGAGAGAAATACAGCACAATACCGCCGTGTGAAGGAAGAACGACTCAACTCAAAAATTTTCGAAAAATGGGATTTTCAGTAACCCCCCCTAATTTCAACCCCACGTTTTTGATGGTCAAATCGAAATTCCAAAATTCTACCCAGAAGAGGTTGAAATTGTTAGGGATGAAATCTAGAAATTGATTAATTTTGAGGAAAAACGTCTCAACTCAGTGTTTTTTTTTAGTAAAAACATCTCAACGCCTCGAAACTTGCGAGTTCTGTTATCTATTTGTTGAGGAAAAACGACTCAATTAGCTGAAAATGCCGTTGAGTAGTTTTTCCTCCAAACCGTTGGCTTCAGGATCAGGGCCCAAACCGTTGGACTCAAAGGGGATTTGAGTTGTTTAATTACTCCACAAACATTTCAAAAATCAACCATGAATAATCGATATTCGACTCAACTGCAATAAATCGATCGAAAAAACGTGTGTTTTGAGTATTTTTTGACAGCTATCGATCAAGTTGAACATGACTGGACATTTGGGAAAAAAAGGGGGTTGCAGGAATGCCCTGTAGTGAACCTATAGCGAGTTTTCGTCAGAAAACTTCGAAGCTGATTTCTGAAAACTCAATAATTTTGAGTTTAGTCGTTCTTCCTTCACACGGCAGAATACATATGCCACATGGCGTGTCTGTTCGTTACACAAAAACTTCACACTTTATACAGTTTCTGTCGTCAGTATTTATAGACGAAATATTTAGATAGAAGTGAAACAGCTTTTGTGGAAACGTAACCTTACCCATTATTATTTTCAATACTGACTTCAGTACCTAGTATTGATATAGAGCTCCAGCTTTTGTGGAAACGTAACCTTACCAATTATTGAATTCAATACTGACTTCAATACCTAGTATTCATATAGAGCTCCAAAAACATTGTGAATTGTGGTAATCCAATATTACAAGAACTCTTGGGTACTTGAAAAACAAATACGTTTGTAGAGCAAGAAAATTGCTCAACCTGTTTTTCCAGTTGATCACGGAATAAAATGTTGGTAGTTTTATGAATTTCCAAATTAGGATTCGTGTTCAGGTTGGGAAAATTATGTAGTGGGAGAACTAGCTTCATTTATCAAAATTTTGAAGTTGTCAAAATTGGGCCGAATCGACCACTGAAAGGCTTCATATTGCTACAGGTGGTTGGGGGCCCAACGGAAGAAATAACGGGAATTCCAGAAATAACCTGCAAAACAATGAAACAAGAAAATAACTGGTGAGCTCGCTCCTTCCATGATCCAAACCTCTTCTACTTTTCAGGTACGCACGTGGCTTAACACGAAGTAATTCCGTGAAACTGTGGGGCCTGAACATAAATTCTTAAAAGCTTCTATTGTTTGAACGTTGGACGGTGGCGTGGCGGTAGTGTGAACTCAGACACAGTGTCTTCCTCGAAAATCATTATTCGGAAACCCCTTGTTGAGGTGGGAACTACCTGAAGGCAGTAGAAGTCATACAAACGAGACATTCTTGGGTCCGTTGCCCTGAATTATTTGTTGATCAAAGCAGATATTTTTCAACTTGATAACCAAGAATGTTTTGCAGCACAAAACAATTTGGGCATGGCACAATATATCTGGACAGTAAGTCCTCCTTGCCTCAATACTAAAACTTGGCAACTTGAAATCTGATGTTTTTTAAATAATTTGTCCAATAGGAGCTACTTGCATAGAGTACTGTGCTACAATTTGACAACTCAATCTGTAACCGTTATGGTTTTATTTAGAAATGTTCAAAGGGATAACTTGAATATCGCCTCAACTGTTCATGCTAGAACTTGAATTTTCAACCTGTTCAACTTTTTTACAGTTTTGTAGAGCAAATTTGTTGTAAAGGTTTGTAGAATCAACTGCTACAACTTGACAACTTGAATTGCCCAGCTGTAGTGCGACGGTAATTCACGTAGCGACCGCTTAAGCCTCAGGAGAATTTGAAAGAATCCGGCAAGGAACAACTAGATAACTTGAATTTTTTTGGGTTAAGCCCCAATTTCGACCCCGTCGTACACTATTTCCATAAAATCAGCCCCTATCAGAACTGTTACTGGGAATTGAAAATCACAATAGGATTCCTGTCAAGAACTTTAGTGTGACTTCAAAATTTCGAAGAAACTTCAAACGTATTTTCCTCGAAAGTCCTGATTCAGAGTAGTCAAGTTGAAGTACTGAGGCAACTGCCAACTGTGCTCCTCCTCCTATGATCTTGAATCAAGTATCCGTTAAGTACATACCTACCTATCATTAATTGAAAATGATATTTGTTGCTGGTATTTCAACTTTTTAAATATTTTGGTAACATGTTGACAGTGGATTCAAATTGTACGATAGGACTGAACTGAGTTACCGAACTTTCTTCCAAATCTGCTTCACAACGGAGAAAACAGGGTGATCGTCATGGTTCATAGTCCATAGACAACCTTTCGGGAGTGAGGAAGCCAGTCACTTGCCTACGTCGTAGTAGTAGTAGTATTAGTAGATTTTTATAATTCCATCAGACTACCTATTATTATTGATGGGTCTTGGTCGAAAACTGCAAAATTATACTGGGCTGCAAGAAGTCTCTTGGCACAAGAGCCTAGATCATCGGCGTAGGAGAGAAAAAAAACCTAACAACTCTGTCACTTTATGGGAAATGTTATTTGAACTTAATCATGGAGATCTTGGAAGAAATAATGTTGATCAGTAGATGCCTCTCCAACAAAACTAATAAAACACGCAGCAAGGTGAGCCAGATTAGCAAGTGAAAACAGTATATCACGATAGAGAAAGACTTGGAAGAACTGAAGGTCTAACTACACCATGCTCTGATCTATAGGTTCCGGAAGATAGGCTTAAGGTTGACAACTGCGAAGGCACGAGATAGGGTTCCTGACCTAGTGCGGCACCCACGATCCTGACCTTTGCAGCAACGCCTGTTTCCCAACGACCGTGCTGAACCGTCTCGATGAACCAGAACTGATTCATAAGTAATCTTCAATCAGGTTCCTCCGTTCCCCGATGTCTCGCGAAGATAGGCCCCTGCACTGTCTTCTTAACAGAGGTGGACCAAAGAGAATTGGGCGGCCGCTACACGCGCCAATTTAACTTAGTTGTTCGAAATGTACAATTGTGACGATGAGGAAGTGGATAGCGAATCACTGATGATCCATATTATAACAGTAGTTACAAAACCAAATAATTTCTTCCAAGTTCACCATTTCAGACCTCACATCATACTATCATAGACAGTCGAATTATGGTACAGAACTTGCCAAAAACGGTACTAGCAACGAGATAGGATAAAGGTACCTACAAGGAAGATAGAAAGTTATGATAGAGGTAGGTGTTTCGTGCTCAGTTCAAAGGAAATCAAGAACTACTCGAATGAAGTATGAAACAAAATACAGTTATTAATTTCATTGGATTTTATCAAACGAATTTTATTTTGTTTATACTAATATTGAAAACACAAAACCTCTCATGTTCCAATGAATTTAGCACCATCTACAACTTTTTCATAGCAGGTAAAAATATTAAATGGACAGTCAGTCTCAAATGTAAGTGAAGTATTATCAAGATACCTACCAAGGTTATGAAGTTCAGGATGACTAAGTGATCCAGATGGAAGATTCTCAATACACTGATAGTAGCGCTTGTCCATTAGACTGTAGCTTTACTGGGGGAAAATGGGGATGCCACTTTTTTCATTTCCGAGATTTCAAGTTCGAAGCCTCCTAATGATCTTGTTCCCCTCCGGAAGTTTCCGGTTCTCACATGACTATATCAAGCCTTTCCACCCAATTTTTTCAATTTTAAAGTTATACTACGCAGCTTGATCTAAGGGAGACATGCCTGTCATGCAAATCTATCATTGGGCATGCCTAGGTACCTTATATACATGAGTTATAAGTTAATCATGTTAATCGAGTAACGCGGAAAGCTGTGACTTTATTTATACTTTCATCACTCAATGGTTGACAAATGTAATTATGGACTCCATCATGTTGGCTTTTACAGTCAATAAAATGGAAATGATGCTGAAAGTAAGACTACCATCATGATCTGCAACTTCACGTGTACTGTATGTAGGAGCGATTGGGATAACAGAGAAAACTGGGAGGGTGCGTCAATTTCGTGCTTAGTCAGTTTCTTAACTTGACATTTCAGACAATGACTTGTAGAAATAAATAAATAAATAAATTACGGGTTTCTTGAAATTTTATTGTGATTACGTCAACCATGTGTTGAAACCGTGCCAATAAAATATTTGTACCTAGGGGGATCGATATCAACTGAGCTTGACGGAGCGGGCTTGAGTAAATATACACTTGCGCCTATATCTGTTATTTGTAACTCGTAACCATCTCTTGTTCGAGTTAAGATATAATCTACCAATAAAATATTATGATAATTAAATGCAGATGAATATCGATATGATCTGATAAACTGGATCCGGATGATCAGAAAACGTTGACACCCAGCCGAGACGGGACCTGACCCAGAGTGGCCCACGATTCTGACCTTTACCAACATCACAGCATTGCCCAATGGTAATGCTGAAACCTCCACGGGAGGGATTCATAAATAATCCCTAATTAGGGTATCGAACTGTGTACTTATTTTTTCGAAGTTTAATTAAATAAAATTTGCCGATTAGAATTCCGTTAAGCAATTTTAAGTTGGAGGGTTCATGAGGAGCGATACCATCTTCCTGCAATGGACGCCATGTCGCCGTACCATGTGGAGTAATTAAGCGTGTGCCCATCTCTGGGTAGGTAATTGGAGCCGTGCGGGAAACTTTAATGAAGTGAAACATACTCATCATAGCGTCCAATTCTGCTTCGCCGACCGGCCAAAACCCAATCACCGGTCAACCTTTATTGCATGCCGTAGGAGCTGATGATTGCTAGGGAGCCTCTAAACGATGAAAAAAGAGTTGAACTTTATGAAAAATTTATCCCCGAGATGCCAACGTAATGGAACAGAATTGCAAGGGTGCATGAGATTGCTTACACTTGTACTTCCGTTTGCTACTCATACTGGGAGAAAAGCAGTATATTACATCAGCCCTTCTCTCCCTGTTTACTCTACTTAACATTCCTAATCCTTTTTGATAAAGATCACAGATATTCAGTGGTCTAGTCTGCAGCAAATCTCCAAATTTCAGCTCACTACGACAATAATTGTATCATATAATTTATTATGAGTGTGGCAAGGATTTATGGACACTGATGGGCAAAAGGACAGATTCGGAACCTAATTTGGATGACTTCAGTGAGACGCTCTATGTTGTATAGTAGCTAGTAAGTACACTACATTGCTGCTTTTACGATGAGTTGTGTTTTGAAGGCGTAGGCTGGAGGATTTAGGATCTTCCAGAACTAAAGATAAATACTCACATAGACCAATTGCACGATTAGCTTACCCGTTTTCAAACTAACGATCCTGTTAAGTTGAAAGAACGTGCTCCCAAGGACCAATGTCTGCATCATATTCAGACAGCTTTGCTGCCGACAACCGATTTCTCCGATCGCCAGCGGAGTGACTGTGAACTCCCGTATGTATCAGGAATTTGTCGTAGCTTTAAATATTCCAAAAAAGAAAGAGGGTGACAATGTGCAATCGCCAAAAAGAAGGGATACTGGACAGATTAATGCTCTAGCTCGACGATACTGGAAAGTCCTTTTTCTCTTTATCATTATGGACATTCTCGTCCGGACGCGAGAAGAAACTGATATTATAACTCCAAATTCTTTTATCGCTCAATCTAATAGCCAGCTTAAGTGGCTGGTGACAGGGATGGAAAGTTGCATTCTGATCACGAAAATGTTTTGCTTAAAGGAAGAACAAAAAACAAAAAACCAAAATCTTGTCTCGATTGAAGTTTCATTTAACGGTCTTCAGCTTTATTGAAATGCATAAATATCCCGTTAAATGTGTTTCGGGGCAGATTGGGGAAGAAGATTCTGGAAAAGAGGGTTCTCGAAATAATCTCCAGGATATCGGCCAACAGGTAGGCGATTGGGCGTGAAATCTCAGGCCGGGGGCGTTTCCTAAGTCCTCCCCTCCTTCAAAGTCAGCCTTGGGCCTATACGCCTCATCATCACCTTCAAGCCTCCTGTCCAGATAGAATCTCCTTCAGGCCTGGAAGCCTGCGGTTCGCCCCACATGTAATAAAGACTCGGAGCGTATCTCGGGATCTGTGAGGTCCGTTACGACGCGAAAAATTACCGATTCATAATTCATCCGATGAGGGTGGGAAAATCTGTCCCGAGCAACATCTCGAGGGTGCTGTATCGAAGGATCTCTTTAACGGGCGGGACCCGCCAGTGGACCGTGGTGAAGGAAGCAAAGCTTTTACAGTTCCTTTTCAGGTCGAACGGGAGCTTATCGGGTTAGCTGTCTCAAACTGCAAAGACAAGATCATTATGGATTCCTAGTGTATAATGGAGAAAACAGGCTTGGCTTAAACAGGCCGACAGGATACGCTTCAATTTACATAGAAGTTATATAGCACCTTTCTTCGTCAATAAACGATGGCACCGAGAAATGAGGACCACATCAAGCGTCGTCCCAAATGGGATATTTCCACGTATTTATTTTATTTTATTTTTCTTAATGAAAGTAGATTCCACCCTGAGAATTCTGAGACCAACCACACGCTCCTATGGTAAGTAGTTATTTTTCCATGATTTTTCAGAGTGTCCAGAGGTTCCTACGTCACAGTGGGCACAGAGGTTCCCGGCGTGACGTAGGAACCTCTGGAAAGTTTGAAAAATCATAGAAAAAGAACTACTTATCGTAGGAGCGTGCGGTTGATCTCAAAATTCTCAGGATGGAATTTACTTTCATTTAAAAAATAACATAAACCGCTTTTGTTACCCATGCAAATAGCCCATTCGCCGTTGAAATTCGAGTTCTTCACAAAAATGTCTACTGTACTGTATAGGCTTAACAATATTTTAAGGAATAAACAACTGTTCGGTAGAAATTTTTCCAGAAGTGTTTTGAGATATTATAAGCTTCACTTGAATTGAAAAGTGAATCGAAAAAACCGTAATAGAAATTTAATTCTGCGTTAATGATTGGTCTAATTTCATATTCACAATAGGATTATGTCCTTCCACAACGTTCCACAACGAAATCTTCACCTTTCAAGTAGGGTTACCGCCGCAAACACTTAGTGTTCGATTTCATGTACACGTATTGTACAACAAATAACTGGACCTTGAAAATTGAGTGCGACAATTTTAACGGGGTTTAGAACTGGTGATTGACTATAATCAGAAAACCTTATTAAGGTTTTACTAATGTGAATGAATAAAATACATAAATATAATTCACATAATGATTCGCGGAAATTCAGCTGGGTAATCAGCACCGCCACATTGATAAAAGTCCCCACCATACTATGTTTTTCTGCAACGCTTAGATCATCCAGCTCGTTCTTAGGTATCGAGATAAACTGCAATTCCGGTTTCTCTCCCATCAAAACTCCGGCAGTTGGCAGTTTTATCGTGTTAGGGAAAAGCGCGGTTTGCAGCCGCGAGAGGGACACTTTATCCTCACTTTCCGAGATTTACGGGTTCTGAATCCCAGGATGGCCGTAAGGGAAAGCCCCGAACGCGTCGGACGTTATTCAATCAAACCTCAAGGCGTAGCCTGAGGTATAAGACAGAGTCGCATACATCTCCTGACGCACCAAAGCTTTGACTACACAGTGAAAAAAAAAACTGTCCAATGCCTCGCTATCCGACCGCAAGGGTACGTTATACATCAACGTCTCTAGCCGGTATAGCGAACAATTCCACAGCAAAAGCTGTAGCCCGGGTGACGCAAAGGGTTTTCCTTCGGCAGCAGACCAACCTCAGGTTCTCCTCGTTAAATCAAGACAATGTCCCACCCAGAGGGGCAACTTGGGCTCCGTTAGCTTCCACCAAGCTCTGCTGATTTACGGTCACGCCCGGACTTCCCTGGGAGATTTATCGATTTTTGTGGTAAAGCCCCGCTGGGTGAGTTCCGATTCCTATTTATGCTTTTACCCCATAAATCGCGGTCTCATTAAAAAAAATTACGAACGATAACGAAAAAAATCGATGTTTCACACGTCTACCGAACGAGAATATTGTGCTATAACAGTGAAATCACAACGGAAGCTTAGGCTTTGGGAATTTATCTTCTCGTCACTCAATCGAAAGTTATAAAAAAGATTCAAGACAACGTACATAAATGATTATAATTTTATCCATAATTCTTGATGTTTCAAATATCGTAGAGGTGGCAGGTATCATCTTCTGCAACATTACGAGAGGTAGGTAACGAGTAATAAAAAGACCCCTTCTGCTACTGATATTTTCAATTAATAAGCGTTATAGACAGTTTTATTCATTCTAACTTTTGATGATGACTTCCAAACCACCACCATACCACCGTATGGTAGGCAATGATCTTATTCAATTGAAGAATACGAAAAGAAAAGTCGTGGCATCACCCCCCTCAAATTTGATATGTTCTGAGCATCGCATAGTAGGTCCAAATACGATTCTAGGTGGACAAAAATATGGTATGGGCTATTCTTATAGGAAATTTTGCGCTCATTCCGAATACATCCCTTGTTCCTATACCTAAAATAGCCCCTAATGGAGTTTTATTGAAAAAAGAAAAAAAATTAAAAATGCTAAGTTTTTAAACACATTTTCCTACTTTTCCCTACTAAAATGAATATGAAACGATTTTCGTTCAACGTAAAAGTTGCAGACAGTTGAAATGTAAGTCGATTGGTCACCAGGGAAAGCAAAATTAATGGATGGATCCGTTAATGGAAAAGTTTGAAATTCGGTAAAGTTTGAAATTCGGAAATTCGGCATTTCCTTATTTTCCGACGCATTTTGCTTTCCCTGATGACCAATCGACGCAGAATTCCATGGTCTACAATTTAACGTTGCAGAATTTATCATAGCATAGCAAAGTAGAAAATTTGTTAAAAAACGTGGTTTTTCTACTACTTAAATTCAAAAAATCATATACAACTTTTTGAATGACATGGAATCGCATGTCATTGGGTACAAAAAGAAACAAGAAGATCTTGGATGTTTTCGGAAATATTTTGACAAATTTTTTTAGCGAAAAATATGCCTGCCAACTTATTTGAGGTAAAAAAAAAAAATTTCCACTATGCAATTAATTTTGTACACAATGTGCTGAAGGTTTACAATACCTAGCTCTACAAACTACATCCATAATAAATTAACGGGAGATGTTGACAGTAATCATGGAGACAGAGACTAGGTATTAATAACTTATTCAAAATGAGGTTCGCCGAATTCGTAGCACTATTTATACGTGTTTTCTAAACAACACTCCGGGATTATTGAAGGTCACATTACAGGCCGAGCGCATTAGTCTTTTCGAGGTCCGTGACCCCTAAAATGATTACCGGCCGTGCGGAAAATTTATTAATTTGATACAAGTTTTATCGAGTTTTTTATATACCTACAAGTTTCGATACGACTTTTTCGATACGAGTTTTTTCGATAAGAGTTTTTCGTTCGCGTTGTGAGAGGTTATGATACGAGAGGTAAATCGATACGAGTTTTTCGATCGAGTTTTTGATTCGAGTTCCGATACGAGTTTTTTCCCACTCTGCACCACTTACCTACCCACGTAAATAACTGTAAGCTTACTTTTATCGTTTCATCCATGTAATGTGACCATCAAAATGAACTCGAATCCCGGGCAAATATAATGCGCTTGTACCATCATAATCATAACCCACGGGTCCGTTTTCATGAGCGTTCTCCGGTGCATTTCCCTTTTGAAAATAGTCCAATAATTTTCCTTATTGGACACATTACTATTACTTTCATCCCATAAACACACCAGTGAACTAACTGCATCACATGTGCTAAGGTGGAGCGACTTTCTCTCCGTCATCGTAAACGTGCCCGAGCTCATAATATCGGAATGTGAAACCAAGTAAATCTCACTCATTTTCCAGGAAAGCGGTTATGTGCTATATGGAATACGCCTAGTTTTGTTAGTCCATCGATGAGCTGACGTTCAAAACATAAGAATTGACGGGTAACTTATTCCTCATGCAGGCTTGAAAACCATATATCTGTGACTCACATTAATGAAACTGAAGTTGGAAAAAAAATCATGGAACCATGTGCCACCAAAATTCTCTGATTTGAAGACAATTTGCGTGTCTCTTTCTTTACACCCCGCAAAACTTAATTAAAAAAAAATACATTTGCAACCATTTAAAAGTGACATTTTCCTATTTAAACATCAAAAACATACTCACCATAGGGCATATGGGTAGATATTAGTTGGAAAATGTTACCTATCGTGTGAAATTATTTAATATAACACACTGATACACACTGTTAGATAACATTTGTAATATATGAAATAATTATGTAATATAGAGATAATATGACACTGTAAGTGGTTTATTCTGGATGAATGTTATCGTAAAATGTTTATTTTTAGTCACTGTTGGTGAAACATTCGTCTCGAGTCTGTAGGATAATTTTTCGGGGATATGACAAAAAGTTCCAGTCACGCAACGTGTCTGTAAGAGCGAATTTTCAAAGAAATATTCGTGTTATTGTGTAAAAAGATGATATAGCGCGATGCCTTATCACTTTTCGTAACATTATACAATTTTTTCATGACTGCAGCCATTTCTAACGATTCTTGGCTCTCAAAAAGCCAAACTTGACCCACTCGTTTTAGAGGAAAATATTTTTTTCATCGAAATATCCCCCTTTCTGTAGCGAATCACTACCCCACACACCGCCAGATAAGCTAATATGGATTTTAGCCCTCAATGCCAATTTTTAACCCCCCAAAAATCCAAATTTGACCCCTATTCTGTATGAAAAACAACTGAAATGGTATTTTTCTGTCTTTCCTCACCCTTCCATACCACTTTCAGTGATTTTATATTAATTGCTCGCAATTTTAGGTGCGATTTTGTTTGGCAATACGAACATTTTGGGAAAATTTGAAATTTTGATCATGTCCCCAAGGTCAGATATCGTCTGGAGTGACAGATAATAAATGTAATATATGTATTTATTATAATATATGTAAATACATACACATTTTTGTTAAAATCTAGGGATGAATTCAGGATGCTCTGAAACGGATTTGCCTATAAAAAATTTTCAACAATTCATGTTCTGACAATTTTGGACCTATTGCAATAGCTTCATTTCCTTTGTAAATTCGCTAAAAGGCCCAAATTTTTTGATTTGGAGAGAAGCTAGTTCACAGGTCTTTAACATAGCAGTGGCACACTTTTCCACCCTGCAATTGTACAAGTTGGTCATTGAGTGCACCCAAAACAATTTGAGACCTTATAGAAAATTTCACGCTCATTAAATTATACTATATTACTCTCTCAATGTAAGAGAAAATACAGTCGACGTATGATTTATGAGAAATACAAACGAATTGAGAAATGCGTACACTGTCTATTAAGTTTCTTGTTTGTTAACAAGCGATAAAGTTACGCTCGAATAATTATTCATCCGAAAACTGATGGAGTGATATTAATCTTTGGTATGAAGGGTGGTCTTAAGGAGAAAGAGTTGTGAAACGTATGTTTTATAATTAGTTAGGGATGAAACGTTAATATGAATAATCACCTACGAGGCATAAATTGCATCGTGAATTTAAATAAATAGCCCCTTTTGATGAACGGGCTTCTCGAGTAGGTCCCCGCTGAGCGTGCCTATTATGTGTAAACTCATAAATTTTTCGATAATAAATAAAAGCTCAAGTGAATCAGCGCCTTGAGGGATTTCCTTATAAACCAAAACCAAATTCAAAAAATAATATTATCTCGTAGTTCAGTCAACGATTTCGTGGGCTGTAGCCACTCCAGTTGACCAGTCAAAGAACGATAAGAAGAACCAATCGAAGAAGTATCAAGTACAAATGAGTGACCTAGTACCAATATAACAAACGTCTCACTGTATGGTAAACACGTCAATAGTTTGCCAACGTAAATAGTAGTGGACTCGAAAGAACTGGGCTTAGCGACGTTGTAATATTTTTTAAACATACCTTTAATAATAAGAAGACAATCTGCACGGTCCTGTGGAGAAAAGAAAAACTCATTAGGATAGTACACATACAAAGATCTCAGGTATTGATGAAAGGATTCCTATATATTATTATATAATAGGTATGTATCAGAAAATTATATAGGTAGAAAAGATACACATATGTACGTAAATTAATGGCTTGAGAAAGCAAAATGATTGTATGACATTAAAGTACCAAGCTTTACCTAAGTATTGGCTAATATTTTCCGTTTTAGCTTGGTGTACATTAGTAGGTAATTATTTTTTCGACAAGCACTTCAAGCACCCTAAACGATCAAACGATGTCTGTATTGCTCTGATATAAACATTGCGCACCTCGAGTCGCACGAGTGCTATCACACTCATATATACACAAAAATTCGAACACCTATGAGATTCCCAACTAATTATACGAGAACTATGTACAAAACTGAGATAGTCTCACTACTACTACTGAGCGAGGTCGCATTAATGATGCTGGTCCCAAACTGAAGAACTAATAGGTAATTTTCGCCATTCAAATTACTTATACCAATTCCGATTTTCACAAACGCAGATGCAAAGCAGAAACACGAGTGAACAAACCGACTGCTCACTGGAATTAACGAACTGCACGTTTCGTGCTATAACATATCGCGACCTCTATGATTGGTCGACTCACTCTGCGTTCCTCAGAGAAAAACACGCGGATCCTCCGAGGAAGAAATAACTTGATTCCAAAACTCCTATCGGCTCCGTCAGCGGAAAACCAGGAGTTACGTCAAGATGGCTTTATTGCTTCAGTAGGAGCGGCACAGGGCCAACCTGCTACCCCGAGACCGAAAACATTCCGGAACGTTGAAAATGGAATCCCCGCAAAGTTAGGGACGCTGGGTTCGTTCGGTTTCTTTCTGCGTTCGTCCCCTCCAAGTCCGTTTCGTCCATTCGTGATATAACTGCTTCAGCGTTCCTCTCTCGCCACAGCTTCTCTAATTTTCCTTCTCTTCAGAGGCTCTTTTTTTTTATGTAACTTCTTTCTTACGGGCTCGAAATCTCCCCCAAGGTGGGTAGTTTTTGTGAAATTCCTGACGCCTTTATGCCAGTACTTTCCGACGATATTACACTCCCGAGTGTTTTGATATCCGTTATGGACCGTTTCGCATTGTATTCGTATTCCATTCTTAACTCCGTTGGTTCAATAGATGTGGGAATGGGACAGGGATAATCGCAGTTATGGAGTAATGCTAGATTCGGACAACGACGCGAATTTAACACATTCCAACGCCTCCTTCAAAGAGAGTTGTGAACCCCTGAAACTTTCCACTTGGATCTTAACTTTGATAGTGTGATTGAATAAGGCTTGCATCCTACTGTACTGAAAAAGAAGCCGAGTGGATTCTTGTTCAAAGCTGCAGTGGAACTCATTGGGACTGTTCAAGGTTTTGAAGAAATTTGCAAACGTGGTTTAGGTATCAACTTAGTCCAAGAGGTTCACAGGACCTCTCTCAGCACTCAATGAAGCGTGTAATGGAATGTGGTACGGTTTCGTAAAACTTTTGAAAATAGTTCCAATAAAATAGGCAGGTACTTAGTCCCGGTTTTTAAGAAGGCAGAATCGTGTGGTTCTTATTCTTCCTAGCTTAATCTGAGCAGCACAGTAATATTGTATGGCGTATGGAGCTCAGAAACTTGAAAATTTAGGTGAACTGGTTCTTTCTAGTAAGACACTTGCACTGAGAGTTCGTAAATTTATGGAATTAAACGAAATTTAAAATGGGGACGACAGTAAGGAAGGATGGGCTACTGGGGGGGGGGGGAGATGGGCTACTGGGGGGGGGGGATACTTAGACATAATTGTATGAGTGTTTCTGGCAGTTCAGATATTAAAGTTCTATAGGCAGAACAACTCCCGAAACGCTTTTTCGGTTCGGGAACCTACCAAACGAGTTCCATACGTACCCAGCAATTATAAGCGGCATACTTGCTCGAGATAACAGTATTTTTGTCCTGCGCGGAATGACTTCATCTTCACGGACATGAGGTATTTTTGAATTTCCACTCTGCACAGGCGAGACGAGAGGTAACGGGGCTGTCCAGATATGACGATCTCCTACCTCTTGCGACTGGTTCCATCTCTGCCCCAGTCGACTCTTAATTACAAACACGTTAGCCTTGGCGTTTCATATTCGCGGAAATCAATGACAGGCGGGTTGGTAAAGATTGTCATTACAGCGTCCAAACCCCAGGAATTTCTGAGACGATAAAAAGCTCTAAGATGATGACGAGGCGATGCTGCGTTTCTTCTTTGGAACTTACAAGTTGAACCGAAAAATTTGCTAGTTTGTGCAATTTTTCCAAGCCCCACTGCAAGTCCATTGTGATGTAAGAATCTCAACTCTCTCAAAAAAATCGTCTGGCGGTCATAGAAAAAATTAGCTAGACGTCCGCTTCCTTGAAGCACCGATTGACTTTCAGGTTTTTTTGTGATTGACAAGTAGAAAGCTGACCTTAGGGTTGACCTCCTGTTTCAAGGTATGGCTTGTACGGGTTTCCAGAAAAATCTTTCCCGTTAAATGACTCCTACGCGCTTCCAAGAGCCTCTGTGGACAAGACATTCGGACATCACTCGTCGCCTAATGGTCCTCAGGAACCGGGAATGCCATCAAGGGAGTGCTAACTATTTTCCCCTCATCACACTGAGGAGACCTCGGCGGCATTAGATTATACGTCGGAACAAAAGGAAAAGACAAGTAAAAAAAGAAAAAGGAATGTTAGTAACTGGGGAGGGGAGGTGGGATATAAAAAAATCGAAATTACTACGGCGTTCTGAAGTACCGTCATAAGCCTCTAGAAACTACTTGGGTTACGTCACGTGGCTCTGAGGTTATGAAGGAGATACACTAGGAATCCTTCAATTTTTATATATTACATTAGGTATACCTATTTTTGCAATACGTCCAAAATATAGGATAAATGAATAAATACAATAGGAATACTTTAATTATCAAACAGTAATTTAGTTATATTATTGTAATACTTCAAAAATATCGGATAAATGTATAAGTGCTCTGTGATGAGCGGTAGTTGAGGTTGAGGTTTAGGAGGACTAGCATCACCACACCAGGCGTTAGAGGAAAAGGCGTCCCGCGGTTATCACCACAGCAGATGCCAGGAAGAAGGAGTCTAGCAACCCAGGGTTATCACCACAGCGAGTGCTAGATGAGGGACCGTCCTGCAGTTATCACCACAGCAGACGTGTAAGGATGAGGATGGTAATACTTGGCGGTTATCACCACAGCAGACGTGTAAGGATGAGGATGGTACGGTTATCACCACAGTGAGTATTAGAGGAGGGAGCATCCCGCGGTTACCACCACAGCAGATGCGAGGATGGGTAGGAGAGAGACAGAAAGAGGGGGAGAGAGAGAGGGTGTAAGGTGATCGAGAGAGAAGTCACGTGGCGGAGTGCGTTTGGTCGAATGAAGAGCTAGGCGAGCCGGGCGGTATATAAAGGTGCCTTCACCTCGTCACTTGTCCACCAACGGCCGTTGAGAAGCGTTGGGAGTTCGATGAAGTTCCTTTTCCCGTGGCTTCGCTCAGCTCGTGGTTCTCCGTATTTATTGGTTAAATATATTGTACAAGTGAGTGGTATCGAAACTGAGGGGTAGCACGAAATGCGTTAAATTTTCTGTCCCTTACTTAATGTGAATGTGTAACATCAGAATAATTGATAGACATGTTATCAAACCGTATGACCCTCTAGAATAATACCAGTTTCTTCGTGTAGTCATATATTTATACTGTTAATACATTTGTAAATGAAGAGATTGATTCGATGACTGAAGAAACGGACGGTTTTTCAAACGACGTTCTCACCAAAAATAGTAGTTGGGTCCGATACTTTATGTAAGGTACTAGTTCACAAGGCAAAAAGCAACGCCCTCAAGATTCCTCGAAGAAACCACTGAACGGATCTCCGTCGTAGGACGGACAAAAAAAAAAAGGCTGATAAAACTTGTCAATAATCAGAAATTCTCTGAAGTTGTTTCAAAGAGGTGAATGTGAAAGAGGTGTTAAGTCTGTCGTACGGTCGGTCATTTTTCATTCGTCAGCCTCTGCGATGTAAATTAACTAAGTTTAGTTGAAGAAAGAGATTGTTTCCTCGAGCGACCAGCCATGGTTTCCGCTCACATTAAGTTAGTCTTGAGGGGCGAGCCATAAAATATGCAGTATTGATTGACTTGAAAATGAAACTGCAAAAAGCAAAATAACAGTTGGAGGCAAATTTCTATGTACCTATACAACAGCGGATCCAGGAAACGAAGACGATCTTGTAAAAAAAAAGCAGAAGTTTGTCGACTTGACATTATTATTCTAATGAATTCAGCTATTTATGCAGTATTCAGTCAATAATGTCAATAATGTTGAAAACAGGAGATCGTTTTACTTATCGTTGGGTATTGAGAAACGCAACAAACCGCAGTTACTTAAAATCCAATCAAAAAACATCGACAAATAATTCTGTAGAACCTAATGGTTCGAAATTAAAGGTTGAGACATCAAATTCAGGAAAATAGTGCAGATGATCTATGAAAACCTCCAAGGCCGCTCAAATCCATTCTCAGCCTCTGAGTGATTTGAACGCGCGGTTCGCCGTGCATTCGGTCAGAACGGTAAACGCAGTTATAGGGTACTAGGCGCAGTTCGAGAGCCTTCTCGCAACCTCAACTAAACTGTAAGCCCAATTCCTTCTTATTATTTTTAGTAACTTGTTAGGGCACGCCTCGATTTCCTTTAGATTATGTGGTATGTAGATATACCTATATAATGCACAGCGATGCAAATAAATAACATAATGTTGCAATAACATATTATGCAACACGACTGACAAATAACATAAAATCGTCCATGTTTATTTATTTATTTTTATGGTAGACGCATATACCGTATATAGTATCTACGCGCTTACGCCATACGATCGTTTCCCGTTATCTCACCATAAGTATGTGAGAGTTACCTGCGTATCAAATTATATTTATAGCTGATGTTTTCTATTTAAGGAAGCAGCATTAAAGCAAAATTTCTACACTGCACCTCCTTTCCACATTTCATAAGCGACCAAAAAAGGTGCAGTCCCCTTACACACGTTTAATACTTTTGAACTGAAGTAGCGCCTTAATAAATCTGAGATGATTACTTAATTATCATTTACTTGTTAATTTTGGGGCTATTTTTGCTAGTACATTGAAACAGAGAGATTTGGTAATAAAAACACCGAACTTACCGTTAAAAACCTTCAAAACAAAAATATTTGTCATAGTTAATGTGGGCGAAATCAGCGGATCTTCAAATGTTACTCGATTAACATCCCGCTTTTATAATCCCCGCGCAATTAATCCCGATCTTCTTCTTTTCCCGTACCGTTTGGGCTACTACTCGTACCTAAAAGCCAAGTTACAACCATACAAAAGGCAATTTTCAATGGTTACCTATTACGTATTAGTGGACAAAGTCGTAAATATGATTATTAAAGTTTTGTTCCTAAAGTAGGAATTGGTCGGGTTATTAGGAAATAGACGAGATTCGTTCGTATATTCGTGCCATAGTGATGTTGGAATTTCTTTTAGGAGTCGTGCAACCTTACTACCTCCGCCTTCATCATCCGTTGAGGTAAATGTGAAGGAAAGAACGAGAAGAAAGACGCTATAAAAGGAGCGGCCGTTCAATAAACCATTGGACGCAGGTTCTGTACAGTGATCACGTTTCGCTGGCACAGTACATAACAATTAAAGCCCCTTGACCAATTACGATATCGTAGCTCAAAACTTCTAATGACTTTAACATCTTTACGTCACGCATCCGAGGCACCGGAGAGGACGAAGGCAGCATACGAAATGCTACGGACCGAAGCAGTGACTCGGCGCATGCGTCTCGCCTATACACTAAAATGCCATTAACAATGCGCTATCACGCGCCGAATTATGTATGTGCGATTTCTCGTGGGATGTTAGTAGTATCCACCTCCTGTCTATCGACTCCGGGGCGATTTTTGAAATCCTGACCTACAGTTAAAATGTATAGAATACCCTTCTGTTACAGATCACAGCTCTATGTATAGATAACCCGTCTATATAATATGATATGTACTATTCTATTATATGCATATTATGTAGATCGCAGACACTCCGTAGGTTAGTACCTAACCCCGTACTCGTTACTAGGTACCTACCTAAATCACGAGTTAAATGTTGCTAAAATAATTCTGCCGATGACAAACAGTACCTAACAAAAAGAAACACACATAATGAAGTTCTGAAAAGAAATTGTTGATGAGGAGTGAAAAAAGTTGCAAAAGTACCTACCAACAAACTCCAGCCCCTTCTACGTAGATGGTATAATTTACCGTTGTGTAATAATTTACCGTTGAGTAATGATTTACCGTAGTAATAATTTACCCATCAATAATACTTCAACGTTTGTTCAAGTTTCACTACCTACCAACAAACTCCAATAGAGCCATCATTTTTCAAATTAAATAATATCACAGAACAACCAACTCGACTTCATGCTCCGCCAATATAATCAGGTGATCCCTACCAATGATTGGCCGTATTTACAAATTCCTATTGTGGGCGCGTCTCTGGTTACGAGATTTGGTTTGGATTGTATACAATTTCATTCACACTGGAGTCGAAAATGCCTGTCGGTGCAAACTTCGGGGCCTTACTGTGAACGAACGGCTGGACGTACGATGCTCCGGATGGTCTTAAAAAACTCGCAAGTTCAAGAACTATTTAAAACCGTAAAAATATTTACGTAAAAAAATGGTATAGGCGTTTTGAAAATTTCAACCCCTATTTTGAACCCCTTAGAGATGACTCACAGTAACGTCGAGCTTCGAGGACCAACTAGACGCCGAACGGAACCTATAACCCGAATTTCATCAATTTTTTTTCATGGTAACTAAGAAAAGTGGCCCGTACGGCGTACGGCGGACAGACAGAAATATTTTTATTGCAGTTTTGGATTCTACATATCTTGAAACGTAAACCATCAAATTTTGAGGGGGGGTAAGAATTTTTTTTTTCATGCTCGATTCCAATGGTTCATTATTGAAAATAATAAACCAAAATGCGCTGAATCTACAAATAAATCACACAAATCCACGTAAAATCCAGAGTTTGAAGCGTTGAAAGGTTCTCGCTCATAAAATAATATCTGCTGTGTAGCACAATTTATATAAATAACAGAGAAACACGAGAGAATACCAACTTAGGTGGGATACTCAGTGATTAGGAAGTCAGTACTTCACGCACTTGTGGTCTCTCTGGTCATGGTAGAGGTGCCGTGTTTTGCATATCATGTTCACCCTTACATTGTGTTGATGATGAAGTATTCATTTTCAAAGCGTGGGAAGTTCGTAGAATGTAGAACAATATTTTTATACGGCATCCCCAGGTCGACAGACGGGTTCACAAATTCATGGATTCATGGACCCCCTTAACCATAGGTACCTACCTATCTAAATGTCAAGTGTCGATAAGTAGTGTTAACATGGATATGTTTCTGGGCTGGGGGGACAATCCGAAATTTCCGACACCACAAAAATGTAACGCTCTAATTCCCCAGAAGCTAATCAATTTCATTCCTGTTTGACGTACGAGGATGAAATTCGAAATGGAGCCTCTGTAAGACTGGTGAGTAAAAATGACGAGGTGGGGGATCCTACCAAATCAGTTGAGGGCGACTTTCTTCAACCCAAAACTTCTACGTTTCATGCAAAAAAAAGAAAAAAGAAAAAAAAAGAAGCAGAAACAAAAAACAAAAAAATTAAATCACATTTTCTCCGTTTCCACGGAAAAACTTTGAATGTGGATATGCAACACCGTACTGTCAATTCGTGCGTCCAAAAATAGGTATTATTCAATGGATTTAAGTGAAAGCGGAGAAAATGTGATTTTTTTTTGCCTCACGATCTGCGAAGATCATTGTGATTACATTTGGGAGGAAACTCATTGCTGGCCTCCAAAACCGAAAGTTCCACTCGAGTTTTAGGCTTTTCGAAACGTAGAAGGGAGTGCTCTGACTGTCTGAATTTTTGTTCCACTGTCCGCCCGCAAATCCTTGCAACGCGCATAAATATCTAAATTCATGAAACTTCTCATAACGGACATTTCTCACTCCAGTGGACATTTTCCAATTCAACTATTCTCTATTGGTTTTAAATGTATTTTACTTCAGTCTAACGGACACTCTGCACCGAACGCGGACAGGCAATTTATTTTTATTTTATTTATTTTATTTACGTTGTACATACAAGAACACATATTTATACAGTAAGGAAACTCCTTTCAGCAGAAATAAACAACATTATTGCAAGGCAATAGGCAAATGCCCGTAGCGCCCCGCAAGAGCAGTGCCAAGCAATTTACAAATGCTACACGATTTTTGTGTTAATTAAAACAAAAAATAAGTAAACTATACTTCTTGAACATACATATAAATTCTACTTCTTACGTGTATACACTGTTAATAACATGTTCAGCTTCTCTAATCCCAAGTCTAATTAACCATTCAAATATTTTTCTCTTATAGGAAGAACGAGTAAAAACTATGGGTGATTTAAGCGAATAATCAACTACCCGATGAATAATATAAATAATGTAATGTGGGCTTCTTGTAGTTAACGTGAGAACAGGCTTTGGGTTAATGACATTACCAAACAGTCTGAAACGCGTCATGTAGTCATGCTGTGAACATTTTCAACTATACTTGGGTTCCTATGATACATGAGCAGGAGGGCCTTGATGAACAGTTGTCGAGGGGTAAGCACCCTAAACTCATCATAAAGTTTTATGCTAGAGTACAGACGAGGCCTCTTCATAATAGTTTTCAAAATTGACCTCTGCATAACATTTATGCTATCCACATAGCTCGGGAAAGTACCCCCCCATACCACTATCCCGTACTGTATAATCGACTGCACAAGAGCCAAGTACAGTAAACGGAGCTTATCACGCCTAAAAACATTCCTAACATTGTAAAAAACATAAAGAAATTGCCTTAGCTTTTTTTGGAGGACGTCAATATGCTTTTTCCACGTCAACCCCGCGTCCACAGTTACACCTAGGTAACGGTAGTGATCTACTGCCTCAAGCGGAACACACGTGCAGTTTAATGGATTGACGCAATTGTGGACAACCAAAACAGGGGCTTTATCATACACATAATCAGCACTGGGTGGGTACCAGTTACGCGCAATCATGAATTTAACGTGACAGGTTTTTGGCAAGGTACAGCTGCGCGCCAAGAGCCAAGTCAAAAATACTACAGTTGCTCACGGCTATTTTTATAACAGAAGATCATGAACTACTACAATATAAACCCTTTGGTAATAATTTGCTGTTTGTAGGGTTTTCAAATATCCAAGTCTAATTCCAAGTCTACAGCTGGAAAAAATAAAGAAAGGATAACGTATCTTATATTTTATCAGTATTGATATATTTTTAAGTAACCATTTACATTTATTTTTTTGAATCTGAATACGAATGGGAAACGCTTCTCGTAGAGGGGGAAAAATATAAAGCATTATTTGGGATCCGTACCTAGTAATCGAGTGCTTTATGAAGGCGGATGAATTGCATGATAGTTAGTAGGTTTCTAGTAAATTCGTCAAGGAAGATTCTTCTTTTTATTTTTCGCTCTTGAATAAGTTTTAGTAACTGTTGTATTCAAGTTCGTCTCAAGCGCAAATTATCCACATGAAAGCGTGAACCGCGCGCAACTGTAAAATTGGATAAGTCTCAGTGGCAATCAACAACTGTACGTTAACCATATTTTTGTATACTGCGCGCAGCTATAGCGCTCCCTCAGTAATTTAAACTGTTTTATATATTTATGTTAGCAGTATAAAACCCCCCTGCGATTGCCGGAAAGCTCCACGACCCTTTTCCTACGGATTACTAATCCATAACTCGCCGCGATAGTGTATTTAATTTATAATGTCTATTTCCGATTCTGTATGGTCATGTATCTCATTCATTTTCTCGAATTTTTAGGCAACGGTTCATTTTCTGATGAAAGCGATGGTATAAGTTGAAGAGACCCTGTATGGTGGGCCTTTTATTGTTTTTCCTTTCAGTTTTGTAGATGACGGTGCCGTTTCACTATGCCCTCTCGCAAGCATTTACATACATGAATTGTACATTACAGCATTTACATACGAAATCGCACATTAAATCAAACGTTTTAAAAAAATTACGTTAGACGGTTTTTCTTGCTTTCTCTCTCAGACTTCACGTTAGCTGACAAATATCTCTCAGACGGGCAAATTCTCGTTCACTGGATATACGAAAGGATGGCCGTAACAAGAGGAGTATGCTGATGAGCCTCGACGGGCCCATGTGAATTTCACACAATCGAACTGTTCGTCTGCACTGGCGTAAACGTTAAATCCTTGTCGCTCATTTTAAGATCCTCAACTCATCCTCAACTGTATCGCTGAATTATTGAAAGGAGCAAAAATTCAGAGGGTAGGTGAGAATGAAAGGTGACCAGTGGTTCAATCTCTCACGATCACATGAGTGTACTAAAAATGAAATAATACAGTAATCAGTTTGAAATATTTGTTTCCACATAAAACCCTGATTTTTGATATTGATTAATTATTACAAGCTAATTTATCAGTATTATAAAAAACTTGGTGACGACATCGCGCATTAAAATCAATTTACCATTACTTAACTTTACGTATTTCAACGTCATTCACCACCACACGTGCACAATTAAAAAAGAGGCGATATCCTGCTGTAGGTATCCTGGTTATAGACTGGTGACGTTGCATTATAAAACTAAGCAGGTTTGCAATGGAATGTAACGATCAAAAAACCATTTCACAAGAGCCAAACGATCGCCGTCAGCCTATTTCATTAGTACATACCGACTGACGTAAAAGCAATCAACATCAAACAGGGAAGTAATAAATTAACCTCCCAAGAAATGCTCGCCATTTTCATGAAACCTTTATTAGCATTTTTATGGCGATATTGTTAAATAATATTATTTCATTACCATACAATTTATTCGGTTTAATTTACTTTACATGCTCTACTTTGCTCCGCTATTTGCTTGTTCTACTTTGTGGAGCGATGCTATTGCTGCAACCTGAGTCCATATAATTATCATGTGTACGTGGTGTGGAGACCTTCTCCCAGCCCTACTGCCGATTTACTTGGCAAGTACGTACCTATATAACTTGTAACGAGACCGAAAAAAAGACCGAGACGTCGACACAGACGGTAATCGACAAAGAAGAAGAAGAAACCGAGCGATTGTTGGTTAGTTTTTCACCTTTAGTATGTTAAAGTTTTCGTTTTCTAACGTCCAGACGGACATTGAGCAACATTTTATGACGTACGAAAAATTATAATCTATTTATGAAGGTGAAATCAACCTGCACTTGGGTGGTTTTATAACCCGGATGCGGATCCACCAACCTACGATCTAATAAAATAAGCTCCAAGGTATAAATACGCATTGGTTTACTGGACTCGATGGTGGTTCTATGGTGTGTATTTCCAGATGAAGATTGGGAATGTTAACGATTATTGGGTGTGTGTAAAAGCGTGTTAAAACAGCAGCATGATAAGAAAAATCACTGGAGAGCGTGGAATTAAATTACAGCAATCAGGTTTCCACAGTCATTTAGCTAATCGCTGTCTTCCTTAATTAACAAGTAATAGTAGTGATAAGCATTATCAATGTCGAGCTGTGTCCATTCATCGTTTTGGCCGCAGATGATGAGGAAAACCGAGAGTGGGTTTTCCTGGAGTTCTCTCCGAATCCCAAAACGGTAGAGGAGAGTGAATTATTTATGGGTAATTGCGTTTCTCATGGGAAACGGGATAGAGGCGCTGCGGGCGTTCGGGACAAAAGAGTCGGTCATAGGCGAGTGAGCTGCGGCCCAGCGGAGTGGCCACAATCTCATTTCCATCATAATTATCCTGTGAGATGGTCCTGGACAACACGGCGACGCTTTTGGATCCCAACTGAACCAAAAGAGGCCAAACGTAAGTACACAAACATGGAATAACAATGGAGACGACAGAAGCCAGACAGGAGTCAATCCATAAATAATGCAAGTAGGTACCTACATACTGAACATTCGGTGATAATTTTTGGGTCTTGTTCAAGTCCTAAAGGTTCTTTTATTAAAAGTAGATCTTTTTTGAAAATATTAATAATTTATATCGATGAACCAATCCAATTTGAAACGGACTCATAGCGGATATGAAGAAGATTCAAGCACAAACCAATTTCACCTCAAAATGTTGGATTTTGATGCGAAATGAATGTCTGATTCAGTCTGGTACCCTGAAAACCCCGTTGAAATAAGTGCCTACCTTGCTTGTTTTTCAACCATTCCTTTTTTATCTGAATACCTAAGCGTTTTACAACGTATACCAATTTTTCATGCCTTCTTCCGTATTCATGTAATTGTGAAAGCCTTATCTTGCAATCGTACTGTTGCAGTTAGCTTAGTTTTCACTTGGCACAGAAGTAATTTGTGTTAGAAGGGAAACAAAAATAAGTTTCTGTGGAGTTTTGTCGGTTTTAGCCAACTTTGAAGACTCCTATCCATAGAAGACTTCTATGTCCGAAATGATAATTTTTATTTCAGATTCAGCATTAAAAAGATAAGAGGCTTTAGAATGGACCCGTTCAAACTTGAGATGTTAGTTACCGTACGTTTTTTATGCACTCGACAACGGGCATGTTATAACTTATAAAAATAAATTTAAAAAACTACTGATTATCCCAAAATCCAGTAAGACCTATACCTACCAAAATGCGTATTTGGCAGTGATAGAGTACTGCTCACATACTATGATGACTCAGTCGCCATAATGAGAGATGATAATTATGATCATTGTCGTGGTACCCCTCAAAATTCTACAATTACCACTCCTATGTAATATGTAAGATTTAACCAAATAAACGAGGGGAACGACGAGCTGAGCGTCGCCTAGGGGAAAGGACCAGAAGGGCTCCCCAACATTTCTCAACGGTCGCAACGGCAATTGACAGATGGGGGGGGGGGGGAGGTGGAGGCACCTTTATATACCGCCCGGCTCCTCATTCGACCGACTACTCTCGGACTTGCGACTTCTCTCTCCCCTACCCTTCATCGCACCTGCTGTGGTGATAACCGCGGGGTGCTCCCTCCTCTAAAACTCGCTGTAGTGATAACCCTGGGGTGCCAGCTTCCTTCCCGGCGTCTGCTGTGGTGATAACCACGGGACGCCTCTCTCTCTCATCTAGCCTCGCCGAGGTGGTAACCGCGGGGTGCTAGCCTTCTTCTTCCCAGCGTCTGCTGTGGTGATAACCCCGGGTCTCCTCCCTCTCCTCTAGCACTCGCTGTGGTGATAACCACGGGGTGCTAGCCTTCTTCTTCCCAGCGTCTGCTGTGGTGATAACCGCGGGACGCCTCTCTCCCCTCTAGCACTCGCTGTGGTGATAACCGTGGGGTGCTAGCCTCTTTCTTACCGGCGTCTGCTGTGGTGATAACCACGGGACGCCTCTCTCTCATCTAGCACTCACTGTGGTGATAACCGCGGGGTGCTAGCCTCCTCTCGGACTGACGCCTGCTGTGGCGATAAACCGCGGGGCGTTAGTCCTCCTTCAACCTATCCAAACCATCCCTACCCACTACCACAATCATATTTAATAATCGCTGTTCTTCCGACGTGTGAGCTACGTAGGTAGGTGCGCACATATTAATTTCTCCGAATTGTGATTTTACACTCACAATTCTCAACCTGTATGAAGGCAGGGGTGGTGTGTTGTTCAATAATTATGATTACATTGTTTTACTGTATCTAAATAAAACGATTGGGAAGCCATTAGATATAATAGCCACCAAATTGAAAATTGAGATGGATAAAACGAGCAGGATACCATTAGAAAAAGCTTAGTTGTAAAACTGAGCTTCTGTTGTAATTTCTCTCTCTCCCTCTCGTTTAACCCTGGATTTTTCCACATTGGGCAAGTTCCCGGAGAGACCTTTTACTCGAAAGCTATTATAGCTATATCGATGAAACACCATTTAGTACCTGTAGGCTCCACATGATTCTATCAGAGGTGAAGAGCTAAAATGGCAGCACATGCAAGGTTTTCAAAGCTGGTATTGGTGACCGCCCGAGACAATAACCACAGACGCCTCGGACTTTTATCACAAACGGGGATATGAAGATCGGACGCTCCACCGCGGTCAAACACCTCATGCGTTTTGTTGTAAATATTGGCTGGCTTTGAATTCATTCTTTCACACAACCAATAGTCCCGATCTACGGTCAGCTATGAATGGATAGTTGAGTAGGGTTTTCTATCGTACAATATTATTTCCAACCAAATGAGTTATTCGCATTCAACATGTGTCCATCTGGGTGGGAAGGTATGAATATAATCTATTGCCCTTGGAGAAGAACTTGACATGTCTTGCGACGTCAACAGAAAATAATTTCCTAATAATAAAAAACCCCTGTTGGTATGTGTGGTTGCACACCGATAAAATTCATCCATTTTCATCATTCGACGGATAGGACTGGGGCTCGTAGTATAGAAACACCAAGACAAAGCGCTCCATAAGAAAATGCACTTTATGTCGACTCGAAAGCAATAAAAGACATCGAACAGAGTGCCTCGATTCATGGCCTTTTCCTGGTACTTTATTGGAGAAGAAATGATTAGAGTCACATTGATCGATCTTGAACGGGCTAGGGGAGGCCGATTGTATTGCCTGTGTGTTCCATACCTCGCGCATTCTGATTGGTAGGCAACCTACGCCCCGGAGTGCAACTTACTTCGTCGTATTTTGATTGAGATTAAGAATGAATGATCTTAAAACATAATAGCAAAAATTTAAAACACTAATTTGACATGTTATAACATAAAATTGTTCATCTGCATTTGCAATGAACGTTATAAAACTAATAATAATCAAATGTTGGAGTAGTACAAACTACAAGTTACATGTGAAATCACCAGAAGTATTTTTACATTCCATATTATTAAGAAGCAAGTGGCGGATGGTCAAAGAGTGGAGCAAAAAAAGGGTAGATAATTTTTGAAAAAACTCGCGTTGATTCTGATAACACGCCATGTTCCCATGGTACCAAGTATAACATTATTAACTTATTTTTTTAACCGACAAACCAAACTGATTTTGGAATAAAAGACGAGTTAAAACGCTGCAAAGTCCTTGTCACATGGGTTTATTATTCTATTGGGCATACCTACAGAAATGTTGGCTGTTCATTTATTGCTTCTTTCATGTGCGGTAATTGAAATAGCTATTTCTGATGGTTTCCACAAATTTTGGCCACCAAAAACACAAATTATGCTCCTTTTTTCTTTTTTTTTAAATGAATTATCTTTGATCACTGATAACGCCATTTAATTGCCTTGATTCACCTGTTGACACTTTTTCTAGTGTTATACAAACTGATGGTGATTTCAGACAATTTCCCAGGGCAATTCGGACAATTCAGTTTTCTCACCCTAAAAAACATGGAAAAAGATAGGTACCTCAAAAGCTCATTTTTACTAAACCACCAAAAAACCCTATTTTTACACCCATTTTTCACCCATAACACCCCTGGGTACATTCCGATCGGGCTGCAAAGGTTCGGGATACAACTAGGGCCCAAATGGTGTGCGAAAGAACGCATTTTTTAGACCAAAAATGAAGTAGTTATGCGTCGTACGGCGGACGGCGTACAGCAGACGGACCTTGAAGAGTAAACAATTTTTTTGAGGGAGTGTTAAACAAATTTTATGCTGAACGAATACACAGAATAATAAACCAAAACAATAAAAATCTACACCGAATGTGAAGACTGCTCCTTCACCTACGTTTACATGATTTCCAGTGACTTTTCAACATCTATGTGATTCGGGCAATTGTATAGGCGAGAAAGCTCTGAAAATCTCCAAAAATCATGGTCACCGCATAGGTATACCTGCAGTTTATCCCATCAGACCCAGAATTTAGTTGACAACATTTCTAACATCATGAAAACGCCTGATTTGACTTCGTTGTGAATGTAAGAATTCACGAGCTAATGAATGAGCTAAGTATTTATAAGGATTTTTGGTTTATTATTCTGTAAATAATACTCCGTTGTATTTGCTAAGCAAATATTTTTTATAACACCCCCTCAAAATTTTTTCTTTCACGTTTCAAGGTGCGTAGATACCAAAAATGCAATGTCCGTCCACCGTACGTCGTTCGCTGTACGCCGTATCGTCCATAGCTAATTTATTTTCGGTCTAAAATATTCGTTCTTTCGCATACAGGCTGCATTTGGGCCCTAGTTGTCACTCATCACCTTGACATCACTCGTGGTAGAATCTATAATGAACCCAGAAGTATGAATTCGGTGGTTCATAGTGGATCAACCGACAGGAGGCGAGAAGAAGAAAGCGGATCGTCCAATAGAGTGGTTGTAATGTTGGTAAGTAGAAATGGATCTAGCTCATGTTGTTATACATCTGAAAATAACAGGTCACCCGTGTCGATCACACTACCTCCAGTGAGAAATGAAGATTGCAACTATTGAGGTCGCGTATTTGGATCGGGTCTATGCTACTATATTATAGTAGCATACAACGTAGATACTGGACCCAGGTGTTAGATAATATATTTGAGATGAAACTTGGAAGTTGTTAACCGAGGTGCACTAGGTCAAAGACCGGTCCACGGAACCGTTCACTGTTTACGACACTCCCCTTTAGATGGTATGAGATCCAATTAGGTCCCTCCGCCATGAATATTCACTCGCATACCCACATCTTTACTGTTCACTAAAGCGAGACTAACACAACTACCTACTCGTAGATGCCCCCTCCGAATTGAAACCGTTTCCAATGAGGACTAAAAATTATTAGCACTGTCCGACCACCCGCTGCGAGGATTATGCACGACGCTCGTTCCAAGCTCTTAAGATAAAACGGAGAGGGAACATGAAAAATAATGTAATTGAGACGCTCGAGTTACTGTGTGTTGGGAGACAACGTACTTTCAAACCATTGGGCAAAACGATTTGCTGTAAAACGTGACGTTATCAAAATTAATGTATGCCTAAGTAGCAGGTAGATACGCTACCGATAAGACATAATCATATAATAGCTGAAATTACTTTATTTTCTTAGGTGCCTAAGATAATCGTTCAGTAAAAAGTCCTCATTTTGATGATCTTCTGAAGATAATTTATTTGAAAATAGGTTAAAATTTGACAGCAAAATGCTATAGATTCTGTCATGATCGCACTTCTGAGGCCAATTTGGTCTGGCTCATGTAGGTCAATTTGAATAACTAAAACAATGAACAGCTACATACTACTCTTACTAGTTATTATTGCGCACCATGATATATTATTATATCGACGAATCGTCCAACAATAATTACATAACTTTGCTTTCTCACAATATCCGAGATCATCTTCTCCCGTAGTGAATTTTAGTTCCAATAGCTGCTGGTGTTGATAGAGCCCGTTGGTGTTTTATGCTGATCATAACGTCCTGGAAAAATTCATTTGATTCTAATGCGCCAACACAATAAGTTTCTAAGTTGAAGTTTTGAAAATTTCAATTCCGACTTGGTCATGGCCGGCCGTGACTGGGCGCAATGGGTGAGTGTTGAGGGTTGTGTTTGTGTTCAACGGTACCCACATTCTGAACTCCGAAAGTCAAATTTAACTGGCCAAAGCATTAGTTTTATTATTTTTTATACTATCAACCCCCCCCCCCCCCCACTAATATAACACCTACTCGTGATTACCAATTACCCATTGCTGCATGATGCTATTTTGTAGGCAATAATATTATACTACAGGTTTAAAATTATTTTTCTACGGGCACACATTTTTGAACAGACATTCCTAGGTAAGTGCTTGAATATTACCTGTAGAAAAATTATAAGTAGTCGTAGGAAATAATAATATAGGTACTACCTACGTAAAAGTGAATTCCCAATCAAAGAAAATTATAGTTGTATAATTCAATATTTTATTGAAATACTTTCTCTATTCAACACAACAATATTTTATAAAAACGAATGAATACGAAATACACTGCCAAGGTGATGGCACAGGAGCTTCCTCGTCACAATCAGAGTGACCCATTATAAAATAGAACAGACTCGGAAGCAAAATAACATAACATTACATAACATTACATAACGTTAAATATACATATTACATAACATAACATTACATAACATTACATGAAATATACATATTATATATAACATGACTTCCATAATACATTACGTCCATTATACATAACTAGCCTGACCGCTCGCTTCGCTCGCTATCCGAGATTCGCTGTAGGTACGCAGTATCGTGGAACCAACAAACGACGGAAAAATCCCATACCCTACCGGGTATTTGTGCCCAATTTTATCAAAATCCGTCAAGCCATTCAGGAGTTGACCATGGTCGACCATAGTTCCGCTATGGTCAGGGAATTAAAAATGCGACGTTGCACAACTTGGGAGGCTACCGGATATTGGTGCCAAATTTGGTCGATATCCGTTGAGCAATTCGGGATTCGACCATGGAGGGGCCCATGGATGCGCTAAGGTCGACCGCGGGGGTAGTCTGAAGGGTCGATCGTAGATAGAATTTCACGTAGATTACGAATACGCGATAAAAAATAGGGGTTACCATTTCAATTAACGAAGTTGACCATGGTCGACCATAGTTCCGCTATGGTCAGGGAATTAAAAATGCGACGTTGCACAACTTGGGAGCCTACTGGATATTCGTGCCAAATTTGGTCGATATCCGTCAAGCCATTCAGGAGTTGACCATGGTCGACCATAGTTCCGCTATGGTCAGGGAATTAAAAATGCGACGTTGCACAACTTGGGAGCCTACTGGATATTCGTGCCAAATTTGGTCGATATCCGTTGAGCAATTCGGGATTCGACCATGGAGGGGCCCATGGATGCGCTATGGTCGACCGCGGGGGTAGTCCGAAGGTTCGATCGTAGATAGAATTTCACGTAGATTACGAATACGCGATAAAAAATAGGGGTTACCATTTCAATTAACGAAGTTGACCATGGTCGACCATAGTTCCGCTATGGTCAGGGAATTAAAAATGCGACGTTGCACAACTTGGGAGCCTACTGGATATTCGTGCCAAATTTGGTCGATATCCGTCAAGCCATTCAGGAGTTGACCATGGTCGACCATAGTTCCGCTATGGTCAGGGAATTAAAAATGCGACGTTGCACAACTTGGGAGCCTACTGGATATTCGTGCCAAATTTGGTCGATATCCGTCAAGCCATTCAGGAGTTGACCATGGTCGACCATAGTTCCGCTATGGTCAGGGAATTGAAAATGCGACGTTGCACAACTTGGGAGCCTACTGGATATTCGTGCCAAATTTGGTCGATATCTGTCGAGCCGATTGGCCGTGCATAGAAGGACAGACAGACAGACAGAGCGCATGCGCAGGGCGAACCGCTGGCTCTGTCATGTTGAAATTTATATGAGACCTCAATGGGCCCTACCCGCTTAATCCCTGAGAATTACATTGAAATTGGGTGAAATCTTTGGTTACTACGGCTGTAACAAGGAAATTGAATCTATTTCACGCCAGCGCATGCGCAGGGCGCACCGAGGGTCCGATCATGCTGAAATTCATACTGGAACTCACTAGGCCTTGTCCAAACAACCCTTGAAAATTTGAGCGAAATTGAATCAAAATTGTGAAAGTTATGCGTGTTTGTTGAATTTAACGTTAGCGCATGCGCAGGGCGTACCGCTGGATCAATCATGTTGAAATTTGTATGGGACCTCAAGGGGCCTTATCCGCACCATCCCTCAAAATTTGAGCTGAATCAATTCAAAATCGTGGAAGTTATGGCTGTAACAAGGAAATGCGGACAGACTCACAGACTCACAGACTCACAGACCGACAGACACGGAACCAAATTTGTTCAGTAGGCTTTGAAACGCAAAATGCAAGTGGAAATTTTGATTTCTGAAGACAAAAATTTTTTGGCTCACGAAAGTGAACACAAGGCTTCCGCTGCTTCGCAGACTCGGAAGCAAAAATGATGTAGCGAAACTCAAATAAATATAAATGATGAATTATATATATTTTTTTTTTTCTTTCTTCAGTTTTACCGATTGAAATAGAAGTGAGCGATGATAATATTATGAATATGGTTCACAATATCACCGCTGAATAACTGAATCGAACACGTCACAGAATCAAGTACTCCACGAAAGCTGGAATAATTAAGTCATAAATAAATAATCTGCAGTAAGTGCAGTTATGGGTACTGGAAGTGGGTTCGTGCCTTCAGTTTATGTTGAAATTCCGGGACGAAAAGTTCCAGCTCACAGAGTGAATTTAGCGTGTTTTGATCCATTTCCAAGCTCTGCGTGGGTCGAACCAGATTTTTACGAATTCCACTACACAGGCCTAAAAATGAAACCTGTTTTAGGAGGATTTTGAAGCGATTAATTTTAATCTAATTGGGATTCAAATGGTGTTGGCCAGGTCAAAATCTGAGTGATTCTTGTTCCCAATCGAAACCCGTTGCAGTTACATCACTAATGGCTCCGAAAACCAGAATAGAAATGATTCTAGTTTATAATTTCCCATCTTCAAGTCCACTTAGTTGGAACACTAATGCGAATATTGGTGGGGTCAGTAATGGCGCCGGTAGAAAACACTGTCAAGTATTATAATCAAGCAGTTTTCTGTCCCTGTCAGTCGGTGGCTATTTGAAATCACTGGACCTCCGATACCAGCACAGAGTTCTGAAATGACTGTTTCAATTACTACATTCCTGAAGCGTTGATTCGATCGAGTCATCAACTATTTCAATTGGGAAGATAGAGAATACTGACAAACATTTTCATCAACGAATCCGTCGAATTTTTCAATTAAAGAATACACACAAAAAAGTCAAGAGTTCGACAGCCAAGACATGAGACTTTCCACTCTCCCAAGCACTTGCCAGCTTTCGTTTTCCATTCTATCACAAGTCCATATCTGTGGTTTGCTCTAGCGGACCGAACTAACAAAGACTGGAAGCTGTTCAATGCGGGAGCGGTTTTCGGAATCGTTCATTGGTTTTCACTCATAAAACAAGCGCCTAACCGATCATCCATAGTTGGTCTTCACTCCTACCGGACCTGGCACTGACGACGGTAAGAAAACGCACAAAAAACATGAACTGCTATATATATATATATATATATATATATATATATATATATATATATATATATATATATATTGGATTCACTTACACATACAATGGGGCCTACCGAACTTCCTTCTAGTGGAGAATATCTACAGTATTTGTACATACGTAGAGCAAAGTGATGACTGACGACAACGCAAAATCTTAATACAAAACATACGGTCTAGAGTCTAGAGTAATCCATGGATTACACGGCTGGGCCTTGGTACTTTGGGTGGAATTAGTTGTCCGTGTTATAATAGGAAGGTAGTATTTTGTAGGATATCCTTTAGGATTCCTACTAACAATCTGGGCCATTGGGAAGAAGCCCGGGCATTAACAAGGTTTGAACAATGATCTAAATGTATGGAACACTATAGATACTACTGTACCAGATTAAAGAAAGATGGGTTTTTTTAACCATTGGGTTGGGAATATGATTGGGCATTGTCTAACAATTATCTCAAGCGACCATAACAATGATTACTTGGGAAGTAATACTGGGGTCTGATTTGATCAAACCTGTTTGGGGAGAGATTCAATAAGCCTGGCGATTCAGATGGACCTGCTACATTGAGGCGTTTGCTATCAATACCAGCTCATTCCATTTTTGTAAATGTTACAGCAGAGACGGAAAACTACTCAATTCCACACTTTCAAAGATAAATTATGCTTTTTTTTATTGTCGGTATGGCCACAAAGATTTATTTTCACACTATCCTAATTAGTATCCTCATAATACGGCTTAGTTTGAAATGAACCGATTTTGCTGCAAAAAGTAGAGTTTTTTTTCTCGCAAAAAGTTTGTGTTGAACGGTTTTTCTTTGTGTTTCTTATTTGATTCTTTTCTTTAGGTCGAAAGGAAGAGTCGAAATTTTTGTCTCCTTATTCATATGGTTAGATAAGATCTATTTCACAAAAACAATTCGCGGTTTACATTACATTTCCAGTGTGTAGGTAAGTACAGATTTGTCCAACGTCGCAAACCGCAGGACGAAACTTATGCAACTTCTGAAAATCTCGTTCAAGCGAACGAGTCAAACGACGCGGAACAACACGGGTAAGAATCTGGGATCCGAAAATGATGGAATCGCCGTGGCACGGGAGCGAGGCCATTAGCTTTCCCAGTCGATGACCACAGCGTCCAAACATTGACCGCAAACCTTTGAGTCTGGAAGAAAGTACCTACGGTTCGAGTTCCAGAATCTATCATCTACTTGAATATGCTTACAGAACACACATGAAAATCTTGTAAATTCCTGAAACTGCCAGCTGGTGTCCCTGAAGGTATTGTGAACACCGTGATACGAAGAGAAATTCCTTACCAGACCCGAGCGGTGGTTATAAACAAATAAAAATTAATTTATTGTACAATCTATAGGTAAAAACGCCGCATATAGGTTACTATCGTTCGTGACTAATTGAAGAGTAAAGTTGAGAATAATTAATGAATAAGGCAATTAGCGATACCTAGTAAATTACTTATGAGTATTGACTGATAGCATAATTCGGGGGGGGGGGGGGGGTCGAAGCTCTGCGCTTTCTCCTTCAAAATTCCCCAGCGGCTGAGTTGGATTGGGCACTGGTCCGGTAAAACCAGAGGTTGCCGGTTCGATTCCCACCAAAGTTGTCTTGACTCAGCCCAGAAGTACAGAGACGATATATACGGAAAAGCCTAGACCCTAGAATAATGGAACCCATTTGAAATGCGTTCACGGGTGTCATATTTTTAGTCCACTTATTATCTAAAATCAAGAACATAATAAAGACTCTTACAGTATGAGCACGAAGAACTGGTGGATAGAAATCGCGCGATAACATCAGAATCAAACTGAGCAAAAGAAAGAAAACTTTTCAGTCACACAGTATGATTTTTTTAATCGAATTTTCAGAGAACTATTCACTTAGTAGAACTGATTGGGCGATTTTAACAGATTTTTTGAGTTTTTAGATTTTTAAAGATCGAAAAACATGATAAGCGCAGGCACTCCGAGTTATTGATCTTGGACTTCATGGCCGTAAGTCATACTCTCCTGACCAAAATTGGACACCTGGCAACACTGTTCAACACTGTTTCTGATGCTTGAGTGAAATATGATATATGTAGACAAAATTTGTATCCTCGGTGTGAAAGCTCCCGTGAAAGCGGAATGGGCTCTAAGTTCTTGCCCAAACTTCTTTTTCGATCATGCTGTTCCAATTTATAAGACTTCGAACTGAATTGGTTGGATAACTCATCGTTCGGTATTAAGTTGGCAGCAATATCAGTCTTATTCCGATATCTGCCAACAACTCCACCAACATCCCTTTAAATCCACAGCAATATGTCGAAATTCAAGTCACGATGAAAAGATTTTTATATAAAAAATACAGCAGAAGGAAGGAGAAAAATAATAATCATTTACCAACTTAATAACGCGACCAATTCAGAAGTAAAAGGCTAATCATTAACGGTCTTGTGCAGCCCGGCAAAGGGAGAAAGAAGAGGACTGGTAATCAAAAACTATGGGGGACAAGGAACTTGGAATAACATCAGGTGTAGCATGAGGTTCTGAGAACGTCCCTTTATGGTAATGAAGGTTGAGCTGGAGGAAGGCGGAAGGCCCTCATTAACTACCCAACCACCGACCATAACAATTTTTTTTTCTCCGGGTACTCTCATACGCAATGGCCTGCGGCGTTGGTTTATGGATTTGTGGCAGAGGTTAATCTAAGGAGTGAAAAATAGGAAATTATGTCAAGCTAATAATTGCAAGCATAGGACGATGTAAAAGGGAAGTACATATATATCTATTGGATGTTTGTCATTATTACCGTTGGTTCATGTTGGTTGAAAGCGTAGAAATTACAATTAGAGAGAAACTGTAGAATGGTGGGAGTTTCCATGATTGTTTCACAGCTTAAACTACCCAGGTGGGTTCATAGAAAACGAGACCACGCATGAAGGAATGCAATTATTTATTGTACAGACTTGCTGTTCCTACCTACTGGACGTTTTAGATAATACGTAGGCACCCACTCTGAAAGGAGAATTTCTAGATTTCTTAAAAACTGCCATCCATATATAGGATTTGCCTTTCTAATTGAGCCCTTTACCAAATGAGTTAAACATTTTGCCAAATGAATTGAACCGTTCGCCAAATTAATTCAATATTTTGCCAACTGAACTGAGCCTTTTTCCTTTTCATTTAAGCCTCATGCGAAAAAATTGGTGTGGAAAGAAAAGGCACGTCATAAACTGGTAGACATCAGTGGGTAACTCATCTGTTACGCGTCAATACCATCTAAGAGATAGTGCAATCGATAACATTTTGGTTTATTATTTTCAATAATGAACCATTGGAATCGAGCATGAAAAAAAAAATTCTTACCCCCCCTCAAAATTTGATGGTTTACGTTTCAAGGTATGTAGAATCCAAAACTGCAATAAAAATATTTCTGTCTGTCCGCCGTACGCCGTACGCCGTACACCGTACGCCGTACGCCGTACGGGCCACTTTTCTTAGTTACCATGAAAAAAAATTGATGAAATTCGGGTTATAGGTTCCGTTCGGCGTCTAGTTGGTCCTCGAAGCTCGACGTTACTGTGAGTCATCTCTAAGGGGTTCAAAATAGGGGTTGAAATTTTCAAAACGCCTATACCATTTTTTTACGTAAATATTTTTACGGTTTTAAATATTTCTTGAACTTGCGAGTTTTTTAAGACCATCCGGAGCATCGTACGTCCAGCCGTTCGTTCACAGTAAGGCCCCGAAGTTTGCACCGACAGGCATTTTCGACTCCAGTGTGAATGAAATTGTATACAATTCAAACCAAATCTCGTAACCAGAGACGCGCCCACAATAGGAATTTGTGAATACGGCCAATCATTGGTAGGGATCACCTGATTATATTGGCGGAGTATGAAGTCGAGTTGGTTGTTCTGTGATATTATTTAATTTGAAAAATGATGGCTCTTTTGGAGTTTTTTGGTAGGTAGTGAAACTTGAACAAACGTTGAAGTATTATTGATGGGTAAATTAGGTATTACTACGGTAAATCATTACTCAACGGTAAATTATTACACAACGGTTCATTATACCATCTACGTAGAAGGGGCTGGAGTTTGTTGGTAGGTACGTTTGCAACTTTTTTCACTCCTCACCAACAATTTCTTTTCAGAACTTCATTATGTGTGTTTCTTTTTGTTAGGTACTGTTTGTCATCGGCAGAATTATTTTAGCAACATTTAACTCGTGATTTAGGTAGGTACCTAGTAACGAGTACGGGGTTAGGTACTAACCTACGGAGGGTCTGCGATTTACATAATATGCATAGAATAGTACATATTATATTATATAGACGGGTTATCTATACATAGAGCTGTGATCTGTAACAGAAGGGTATTCTATACAAAATAATAAACCGTTGTGCAGGGATTTGCAGCGTTTTTCCATTGCAATTGATTTGATTTCATTGAATTTTGTCTGCTTTTCAATTGAGGAACACAGAAGTTTTTGATGTCAATGTTAAATAACTTCTTATTGAGTAAACAGCGTATGTAAACGTGACAGTGCCTTCTGAGAGATAATGTAATGGACAAATGCTGTCGAATTTTGACCAATTTTGTATTGAGGTTTAATCGAAAATGTACAAGGATTAATTCATTTGGCAAAAGGATCAATTCGTTTGGTAAAATGTTTAATTGAAAAGGCAAATCATATAACATCATTGCCACCACAACTACAGTTTGCTGAGTTTTGTCAGTTATTGGGGAATTCGGAAGTTAGTAAAGTTCGTATTCTATTCAATCAACATGGGAAATCCATCACACTGGTTCGGATAAAGGATTGATGAGCTCCAAAATTAAAACTTTCAGTTTTGCAATTTAGACCTTCTGGTAAAAGGTTGGAAGTACCTATGTCTGTCCTAAAATTCTAATAGAAAGAGCCAACTCGGCGGAGTAGGTGGGGTGTCATACAGTTTTGCTTAGATTGTGCAAACACCGACAATTCCAAAACGATGTGACAGGTAGTTAGATATTTCTAATAATTCACGAAGTAGATAGCTTTATAAGGTGCCCACCGATGAAAATTGACAGTAGCCGGCTGGGTAAGGCCAAGTACGTTCAAGTGCGGTTACAGAAGGCGGTCTATCGCGGTGGTTCTTTACAGAAACACAGATGCCTCCGGATGTTCCACAGGCCGGGTTAATTGTACGAGCTGTTCCTTGGCATTCCCCGAGATTAGGTGGGAATCGGCTTAGAAAAGCCACTAGCGGTTTAGTTTCTTCATTACAAACGTTCAATCCCTTCGAAGATAGGGACTGGTATGCCGACAGATGTTCGAGAGGTGAGTCGGATGATGTTGGAACGAAGAGCCGCTTAAAGAGAGCATTTTCGAAGAAACAGAACGACTATCGAGTCACCTACCATATTGAGAAATTTCTTTTGATCATAGCACATAGAATTCAACACAAAAACTCACACCACTCAGTTCATACGGCTATCAGCAAAATTCTATTAAATCGAGAGACCATGGACCATTACATTGTAGTCGATCGAGTATACGCGAGTTGAAGCCGAAAATCCAAAACTGCATTAGTTGTTTGTTGCCTGTCTAAAATACAAAAATCCCCGGACATCCTCTTGATGTGTTGTGATTCAAACCGGGAAATAATGTCCATTATTAACTAACAGACCTAGGAAGGACAAAGGACACTACGGTATTCATCAATGTCTTAACTTTCGTCTTGAGATGCAACAGGATTCCACCAAGGGTAGCCAGGGAAGAAGAAGTAATGTCTTCAAGTGAAATCATAAACAAATTGACAGCTGAAGATGAATCGGCCGGCATCGATTTGATGCGAGACGCGAGGCGCTCGAATGATAATCATAAATATACAGAGATTGGATCAAAGACAGGTTTTGGTATTAGATGTTTCTTTGGGTCACTGTATACCTAGGCAGGGCAGTATGTTAATCCGTGCCCTGTAGGTACTTAAAAGAAAGAAAAAACCACTGGTTGCCTATTACCGGTGGGCCAGTGCATCATTCTACCAACCTCTCCCTTTAGCTTGGAAGATATTTGAGACTCGTAACGGTATCAAATCCCAGATTTTTTTGTCTTTAACTCCTCCGCTGCCGAGAACGTTTTTCCTGGGCGATGGAACAGGTTTCATCGGGAGAAATGTTGTCACAGGGACATTATGGGTCCTTGTGTGGGGTCGGTATGTGTGGAACAAGAGGCATTGTCCATTTTCGACAAGGCAGTCGAGAGACCTCCAATTGCCGTCTTCATCACAAAAACATTTTCTAGGAGGCCATCTCGTGAGTAAGTAGTTCCAAGTGGGGTGGACCTTCCACCTGATGGTTACATAGGACTCTGAAAGCGACCCATTCCGTCAAGGCTCCGGAACTGTAAATTCGTTTCTGATAGGGCGGAACTCACTTTGATGTCCACAGAAGGCTGCCAATAACTTGGTAGGTAACGTATGAACCATTAACGGCATCTCCCTGCACTGACCGCTGGAAAAATTCAGTTTCATAGCAGCGCATTGAAGTGAAACACTGAAAACCGTAAGTACTCAGCGAGAAGAAGACAATCCAGCTAAATCAGCTTTACTGCCAGCGTTCCTTGGCAAAGGACTCCTTGGAGTCACGATCTAATCACTTGTAGTCTGAATACGATTTTTGAAGTGTTCAAACTGTAAACTGTATGGTTTAACGACGGAGGCCCACTGAGCGAGAGGGAATAATTGAAAATGAAATAATGCGTCGTAAAACAAAGAGAAAGCAATAACAGATGAAATTCGCCACTTTGTCATGGGGTTCCTTATAACCACAGTTCAAACATTAAGGGCGTAATTTATCGTGGAGGTTAACCATGGTTTTATCGTTGCTGGTTAGAAAAGTTTTGGAAGTAGGTGAGACCCTCCATGGGCTTCTCAGAGTCGGTTTTCTTCTTTCGCCGGTTTGATACACCTGAGCACTGAAGATTAGTTCCAGACCTTATGTAAGGTCCGAAGAGATGCACAGTCATAAACGTCCAGCTCAAACCCTTCTGGCCCTCTCTCTCTCTCTCTCTCTCTGGTCGGGCCACCGATTAAAAGGCCATTTACACTGGATAATAATGCTTTTATCCAACGGTAAAAGCAAACGATTCAAACCCGTGTTATTCAGTTTTACTACACAAGGAGGCACCCAAAGTTGAAATGAATGGATACTTACTGTTGTATTTCACCGGGAGGTATGCCTTTGGTCATTCAGGGCCCGATAGACAGAATGTCTACATATAATACAGTTGATCCTCGTACGAAAGACTTTCAAGTAAAATAGCGTAGCTAGAAAGTTGAAGGGTTTCTGTCATTAGCCAGCAGCCACATCTTTCTACAACCCGATCTCTTTTCAACGTTGTATGTCTGATTTTATGAGGACTAAAGACCTTATATACACGGAAATGGTGTTATAATCACTGCGCCGTAAATTTGTGCGTAGGCCCCTCCTTGTGCGCTTCATCAATCCGTGAACTATTTTACAAAACCTTCAAATCTCTTCAGGCCAAAAAAGTAAGAAAAACGTATTTACTTACCTACAACTTCTCCCATTAGAATAATAATATTCGGCTTTTATCAAAGTGGGTGGAAGATAATTATATGAGCATATGTCAAAATTGGCGTAGTTTTGTTTTGATACGCAACATTCAGAAGGAAGAATATTTAAACCAGGATGCAGACATTCAGAGTAGGTACTGCAAGTACTGATAAGTGCAAATACTCGTAGATATCGATAATGGATAGTAACTTCGTTGTGTACTTGATTCAAGTACTTACTCGTGTATACGTACATGAATCGGTATCGATACTTCCAGAGAAGGTATCGTATATCCCTAGTTAGAAGAATACCTATCTATAATTTGAAGACCTTAAATTTAGGAAGTAGGTAGGGTGTAGGTAGATACCTAAGTCAACTCTGTCATCAAGGCAGATACAGAATAATGGACAAATATGATATTATAATGTGAGAGATGCGCACAAGGTACACGGCAGAGCATGAGACAAAACTGTACAATACTACGAGCAGATAAAGTCTATGATCTTCGTTTGATTTTGAAGAGACTCTCCTCAATAATCGCTTTTCAGTTATCAATATTTGCACTCTTTGTTTTTTCACTGATTGTAATTGTGGAGTGTTTTTCCCCTCCAAAAATTTTATTTTCAACTTTTGGAACCTCTCACGTAGCCACTCCTCCTTGGTCACAACGGTACTTCCTTTAGAAATCCCACGCTATACTCGATTTAATTGAAACCCATATTTTTCCCTTTGAACCGTCCTATAAAATACAGTCCACTATCGTCTTTCTTTATTCGCGTCATTCCGCATGCTGCAGCCTTTTATTCGAATTACACACAGGTGAGATACCTAAGCTATTAGGATAATATTTCGGGAACGAAGAGATAGAAGAGCGTGAAATGGTGTTTTTTTCCCAAGAAATATGTATAACTCTTGGAAAAATGGAAGTTTGAAGTCCGTTATTTTTTTACATGAGGGTGATTAAAAGTAAAAATGCGGCAAAAAATAGCGAACCTACCAGGTTCATCAACACAATACATGACTGACTGTTGGCCCAAGGAGGCGGATCGAAGCCTCGAGGGCGAAGGTTCTCAATGCTGCCAACAACCCAATAACAGAAATGGCAAACCTTCGTGAAATCGAAGGACCTTTACCGTGACCTTCGTGAACCTCCCCCTCGATTTGGTTTTGAGGACTTTTTAAATGCATTTACACATTTTCGGTTCCATTTATACACTGCGGTTTGGTACATCGTTTAAAGTGATGCAGTAGCGCTCTAAGCGGAATTTGACTCGAAGTACTCGGCAATTTACCGGATACGAAATTTCTAGCAGGAACTCAGAAATTCAAATTTCACACTTGTTTTCTGCCAAGGCTTTCGGATATAAGCACCTCATTATGATTGTGGTCAGTAAGTGTTAATTTCCGTTATTGAAAAGAATTTTGCCAAAATGGGGATTTGTAACACATGAAAACTGCCGATAGCAAAGTACTACAAGCCGGGAATTTAAAATTCAGGATGTCACTTCTACTGTTCTACTTGATCAGCTGCGAAAATCTTGGAACATTACCCAAAAACCTGATCCCAATTTCAAGGAGACTAACTGTTTTTGGGTGAAAAAAAGCCCCTGTGAATCGAGGATGCATGAATCACTTGCTGTTTAATGACCTGCCCGAGTGGGAACTGGGCAGTGGAAGATTCATGAGTAACGGTGAAAACGAACAAAAACGACGGAAGACTTCTTAAAATGCCTCAATCACACCGGATTACGTTCGGTCGTTTGTGCCGAATGAGGAGGATGATGATTATGGTGAGGGGAGGGGGGTTCCAAAATAACGTCAAAATCCAAAGGAGTCTGACATACCGGGTTGCTGGACGGTATTCACGAGCTGGCCCAAGACAGGAATAAACAGTTAGGTATGTCCGATTTTGAAGGATACAGTTTCGTTGATGCCGAGGTTCGGTCAAATGAAGAAGACTCTTATGCCGACATTTCTGGATATAGAATTATTTATCCCATCATCAGGGCTTACAATGAACAAAAATAATATTTTACAAAAGCGTCTATTTCTTTGACAATATAATATTATATTATTGATGATTGCCATAAGCGATGTCCTGTGTGTGAGCTATTAACTTGTAGATAGAAATAAACATAATTATGGTCTGGAGTAATCCATGGTTTACTGGGGACGGCCTTGATAATGGGTGGAATTAGTTGTCCGTGTACATCAGGCATGTCAAACTCAAAGTTCCTCAAGGGCCAAATGGCTGCTTCTTAAAGGTTATGTGGGCCGCAAGAAAATCACTAAACGGAATTATATCAAGTTCCTATATTAGAAGTTTACAAGAAGTTTAACAGCAAAATGCAAGAAGAAAATAGGATCTTACCTAATATTTTTTCCCTGACACTTGACATCTCACATTTAAATGCCTTCACGTGGTCTACCAAGCTTGTAGTTACATTATCTTTACCTTGCAGATTTAGGTTCAAATGGGACAAGTGTTTAGTACCTACTGTCAACTAAAAAAGATAAATCTTGCAACCACTCAGGATCCATTAGTATAGTTGTGTCTTTGTTTTTTGTTCTAAAAAATTCGCAAATTTCAATCCTCAGTTTCCAGAATCTATCAAGTACTTTGGAACAAGATAACCAGCGCACTTCCGTGTATTATGGTAAACCACAATATTCACTTTCTACATCGGCTGAGAAAGCAGAAAACTGGCGTTGGTTCAAACCGCGAGATCTTGTGAAGTTAATGCATTTTTTGACAGGTTTAATAACGTTGTCCATATTCACCACTTTTGAACATAACACTTCTTGATGAATTTATACAATGGATGTGAAGAATTTTGTAATTTCATAAGCTTTTTTCTGTAACCTTGCCACCAAACCTTTATCTTCCCCTGTCATTTACGGAGCTCCATCTGTGGCTATACCATGTCAATTTCGAAAGGGGTAAATGAAACTTTTGGAGGAGGCCAAAAACAGCCTCGAACAGGTCCATTCCAGTTGTAGTGTCATGCAATGGAACTACATCTAACAATTCTTCAGACATTCAATTCCTGGTCACAAGCTCGAAGGAAAACCGCTAGGTACTTGAGCAACACCTCCTACGTCAGTACTCGCATCACAAGCGATTGAAAAAGCTATAAAATGTGAAGCTTTGTCTCGAATTTGGTCTTTTACTTTTTCATGACATTGTAGGGTGGGCAGCATTGCACTGATTGCTAGCACCGACTCGTGGGCCGCACATTAACGTCTTGTGGGCCGCATGCGGCCCGCGGGCCGCGCGTTTGACATGTCTGGTGTACATAATAGGTAGCTTTTTGCAGGACATTCTGGTTAATTATTTTCAATAATGAAACTTTGAAATCGTGCATGAAAAGAAATTTTAACAACCCCCCTCAACATATAATGATTTCCGTTTCAAGGTAAGCAGATTCCGGAAATGGAATTGAATAATATCAATCCGTCCGCCGAACTCCGCTATTTCTTTAGTTAAGAAGCTCGGTGCTACCGTCAATCATCTTTAAGAGGTGAAAAATCACGGTAGAAACTTTCAGAGCTTGAAAATTTCAACAGATGGGTATGGTTTTTTTCAAGTTCTTAAATTGACATTGAACTAGAGACTTGTTTGCGACCACCCTGAGCATTGTACGACCAGCCGTTCGCCTGCATCGAAAAGCTTCGTCAACATGATCGTGAATGGAACGGTATACATCAAGCACTGATTGTCATTGCTATGGAACACAAACATAATAATAATCACGCATGGCTGAATGAAATCGAGTTGGTTGTTCCGTGATATTTTTCATTTGAAGAATGGTGGTTAGTTTGGATTTTCTTGATAGGAACTTTTGTAAGGATATTTATCTTGTTTTATTCTTTTTGACTTTTTCTGTTTGTGAGGCCGTTTTAGGCTTGTCTGTTTTAGTTACTTTAATTCGTAATTTTGGTAATGATCATGTTAATTCTTTTTTTATAATTAGATGATAAAATTGATATTTTCTTTTATATTTTTGGATCTTTTTGTGGGATTCTTAAATTGATCAATTTTATTTTGCTCCATGATTTATACAAAAATAATAATCAATGACCGAATTTGAATCGAGGTCCTCGATTATGATCGCTTGCTGTGCAATGAATTGTATTTCCTTGGTACCTACCTAAATAGGTAGGTATATAAAATCCATAAAACATCATCAGCTTAAAATTTTAGGGATACAAATTGATACCAACAAGATAGCTGCCTTTAAACATTAGCCGTTTGACAAGTCATTATCACCTGCTTAGCCATAGGTAATAATTTGTTAAGCGTATCTACTTATTTCGGGAAGTAAGTTACTTAGTTGGAGTTTAGCTTTCTATTCCCCATCTAAAGGGACGTCACCTGAAGTTTTATTTTTGTAAAATCGTAATGTTACAACCTTAAGCGAATTTTAATTAATTTTCGTGACAGAATGGTCCATTGGACTGCCGTTTTAGAAAGAATTACCTTTAGGCGACCTTCCAAGGGATCTGAAGGACAGCAGGACCACGGGTCGAAAAATAGTACCGTCCTTCGAAAAGAAGGACGTTCGGTCACCCTAACTATACTAGGTATCTATATACAGATAATTCACGTCAAAACTCAACAGTGTTACCGGAGTCCTAAGTCTGAATCGTCTTTGAGAGAGAGTTAAAGCTTATTTATTCACTCCGTGACAATGTCAATATTACATAGTACCTACCATTTACCTTTTACATTAATATTTTATTATTTAACCATGCGCTTATACTGCTGGCCTTATTCGGCCGTCGAATGGGAATCGTCTTTGATTGAATCGTTTTTAATTTTCTAACTGAATTGTAGCTTTAAATATTTCCGGGAGGTAGATATATTAGAGAATTACGATGGTGGGTATACAAAACGCCGTGGCATTTCAGTTGACATAGTCCTTTATTTTTATTTATCCCAGTTTATATGATTTTCTAATTTATTTGAATTTTTCCTACATAATTATTGTAGAATTATGTCGTTAATCAGCGGACATTTCCTCGTGTACGTCTGAATCGAGTCCTTGAACTTTCGCCTTAGTTACGAATTGAATTGACCATTTTGTCAATACGACAATCCTTCAAAAGACAAAAGATCCCGTCCCAGATAACCCCCAGAAAAAATATCGTATATGATACCTACCTTACGTGAACATCCTTGCTCGAAAATATATATATCTATGTATTAGCCAATCAAAAAAATGTCTACGAGATAGGTTAGACAGACATGCTGAGGAAATTTCAGGACCAGTACTACTAAAATCTACATACGAAATTAATTTTCTTTCGGTTCTGCTAAGGTGGTTGGTAGGGAACCAATCCTACTTAAACGGAGATTACTAGAGATTATCAACATCGAGAGGAATAAAGATAGCGCCTTGAATTTTCGTACAGGATATCCAGAACCTAAGCAAATGCATCCTTTTCAAATGTCAAACGGATTTGAACTCCAAATAATTATTCCTAGCACGCCTTTAGACCTTCAAATTCGTAGTTTTTTTTTTTTTTTTTTTTTAAATAGGTGGAGCATTGTGGAACATGAAAATAAGAGAGTCAATTCTACTCACTTATGGTTTACAACAAAAATTCAGAACGAAAATCGGTTCAGCCGTTTAGGCGTAAACCCAATTATAAATATGCCCACAATAGTGCAAAAAGTTCTTAATAAAATCGGGGATATTCAGCCTTAATCCACAAAGGAAAACCGCTCCCGGTGTAGGGATTTTTCAACCCTTCCTAAAATGAGTCGTAAATCTTTTCAGTTCCTTTAACTCATTCAACAAGTTTTTAGGTTTAGGTAAATGTAGGTATTTACTTGATTTTACTGTTCAATACCTGATGACGTACACATAAAATGTAACTTATACCGATTGAAATATAACTACTACCACATCACTCTATTTTTGGAATGAGGATGTTTGGAAAATTTTCTACCGAAATCACATGCACTCGCACCGCTCGACCAACTATTTAGTTCTATTTTATTACTACCAACTATATTTTCAATATATCTCCCGCTATGACTAGACTAAATTCTACGCTTTACACTTTATAGTCTAAACCACACACGTAATAGTCGCGATATTTCGACGTAGAATTATTGTACTTGATTACAGCTTATCCCGTGTATAGCGAAGTTTAATTATTTTTGAACCCAAAGTGACCACCGAGACCATCTTGGTTATCCAAAAAGTCAATAACAGGCACCAGAAAATCGCCGGAACACGAACTGAAAATGAATGTTACCTACGCATTATTTTCCTAGCACCAGGCGTTTCAGTTTTCTCGCATATCCTCCATTGTGGGTGGATGGATGCATTCCATCTAAATGCCACATCACTAACCTTTATAGGGAGAGCACAAGGACGGCTACACCTATCACGACTCCAAGCGCCGGAGTCATGACAATATTTTTGAACAATAGTTCATGGGAAAGCACAATCCTTTGGCTATGGGGGAGTGAAGAGGTAACAATGGCGTGTACCGTTGAGTTTCCAACTAGGTACACCACCTACCTACCCTTTTCCCATCTTGGGCTCGGTAGCGTCCCGAAGTCAGTTAGTTTCACCTATTCAATTACAAATTAATTATGTTCAATTAATCGAAAGGCAGTATACTATAATAACCTGATGTTCGACGAGTTCTGACCAATCAAACTTTCAAGCACCTTCTCGCCAGAAACGGAACTTTCAAACACCTATAAACAACTAACTATACAATTTATATGATCCCAATGTACAATTTCACAAATAATTTGCTAAACAACTAGCTTGCAAACAACGAGGCACCTCATATATCTGCCGACGATTCGCGATAATTTTGAAACACAGAAAGCTGTATCTCTTATTTATTACTGAATTCAAGTGAGCACAAATTAGCTGCCGAACAGAGGAAACGTAACATGATAATAATTTATTATAAAGACATAATTTTCAAAATTCTTGTGATTTTTCACCAAGAAATTCCCAAGTAGTTAGATGTTAATAATTAATGATTTACTGTTAGGTAGATAATAATCACATGATCCAACGCACTGCCCATTTGGACGTATCGATCGTGATAAATGTATAAACAAGTAAGGTATGTAATAATAATCATAATAAGCCTAATTACTGATAATATATAAAAAGAAGTACTTCTTCAAAAATTTGAGTACAGGCACATTAATATATTTTTTCAGGTCCTTTGAGGTCGAGGGTTTATGTACCGGCTATCGGAAATGAAGACCTGCTATTTATTGGAGGAGTGTAAGAGACAGTGTACTATCCAGGGAACAGGTCTGCAATAAGCCAGGAATCGATTTATCACGACATTTCCGATCAAAAATGTCTCTTAGCAATTTTCTTTTAAATCCTCAGTTTTGAGTTTTCGGCATTTCAAGTGTTTTTGTGTATCAGGTTTTTCCACAAAAAAACTCCACATTCCAATCTCCACTTTTCCACATAAAAACCATTTGAAAGTTATAAAAAACAACTGGTGATCCTACCGGTAAAAAGCTCGTTAAATTTCCTTTCAGAATATGCTAACTTGAGTCATTTCTGAGTAGTAGTAACCTCCTTAAATTCGCGCTTACAAAATCAGAATTTGGAATATCTCAGAAAATACCAAATTTCAGAGAATGCAACCCAAACTCCACTTAGTCTCAACGGGGAAAACTTCCTCAGGATCTCAGCTATCCAACGGTATGATGATTTTTAATTTTATTGTTAATAATCGAGTGACCATTGCGTTTGAATAGAACAAAGTTGTCATAATACTTCGTGTATCTACAAAATCGAGACCGACCGAATTTTAAACACAGCTTAATTAAACTTTAGACAAATAATAGGATTCTCGTAGTTGATGTAATGGTAATTATCTTTATTGATTCAAAGATTTAGTCAATTGACTATAGTACCGAATATCGAATACGTATTGTACCTAACAATAGTAATAATGAACTCCGTCTAACTCTTCTATACAACCATTCACATCAGTCGAACACATATTTTTTCAAGAGACTTTAACGCTATGAATGGAAGGTAGGTAGCAGCTTTCATAAAGAACGTGTGTTTCTTGTCACACAGTTTCAAGGAAGAATCTAACCGGCATTTAACAGTGAAGGATATCAAGTAATACTGATGAAAATTTGCATAATCATACCTTTCCAAGTTGAGGCCAGAATTTATTTTCTATATTGCTAGTCGTGGAGATAGGTGTGGAGATTGCCACACATTAATTTCCATGTTCTTCATAATACATAGTATGGATACAAGTGTGGCGGCAGCGGCCGCCCATTTCGGTCAAAATCCGTAAAGTTGCAATGAAATCTTACCGCTTTCCGACACCACAACAAATATGTCATTTAGCTAGTAAAACTGAAACATGTTGGACCCATTGACATATGTTTTTGCTGTGAATTAGCCAAATCAAATGCGACCGAGCTCAAAATCAATGGTCATGATCTTGACATCCTAACGGACATTTTGGTGCCAACCGCGCCGATTTTGATCAATTTTTACTGCAGTTGTCACTTGAAATCGAAAAATCAGAAAACCCGTCGTAACTCCCACATTTTTCCATCTAGAAAGCTCGTTCTCATCTCAAACTGAACAGTTCAACGGGTTGAACAACATCCAAAAAAAAAATCTAAAAAACGCCTTATTTTGAGGAATTTATGAACATTTGAAATTCCAACATAAGTACGTACATGCGGGGTGACATCAAACGGAAAACCGTCTAGAAACTCGTTTTGAGCACTTCTGAACAAGATTCCATGGTTTTCTCGAACACCTATTTTTGACGGTATCGCCATAATCCCATTCCTATAATTATATTAGGAACATGGAAGTAAAAGGTGTGAGTATAAGCGTGGACGATTTTATAAAATGAACTAGAAATCATGCAGCACAAGGATGATTATTATCCGAAATCACCGATTGTCAAGACGTACTGTACAAGAAGGGGGGTACGGAACTTGAGGGTTTGAGAGCATACTGTAACTCAACTGTTTGGTTAATGGTCCTCCATCATATAAAGGTGGTCGGGGTTCATGTAACTGATAGGTTCCCAACTCCGATCGATTTTCTACATATTTGATTTGGTCTATTTTTACCGTAATCGTTGCGTGTGACGGGAAGAACCGCTCCAACAGAACGCTTCCCATGTGAGTCAAGTGTTACTCACTTCACTGACTCACATCTCCACCGGCAGTTTTCACATTTTAAAAGCAACAATACGAGACGGATTTCAAACTAACCATTTAGTGTCAGATACAGGCGTTGAAATATCAGCACGAAAAATGAAAGATTCATAGATGGAAATAAAAGTGCACCCACAGGGTCGGGTAAATGTCAAGGTTGTGCCGTCGGTGTTTCCAACTATCAAACTAACGTTTGAAGTGTCCGGGTCTTTTTAAACTTACCAGCAGCTTCCGATAGTAATCCCAACAGGCCGGTCGCTGACGAAGGGAAAAAGATCTGTAATAGCCGTGAACAGACACTCCTGAGTAGCACTGAACTTATTCCGTTGACACTTCAAAAAAAAATTCGTTTCAAAAGTCACAAAAAGCAGCGCGATGTATCCGGTCGGTGTAGGGGAAAAAAGAAAACGGTTTATTCGGAGTACTGTTTGACGGATATATCGGTGATGCCGGTGAGGTTTCAAGGGTGGGAAGAGAGGGGGAAGAGGCTTTGGAAGGCAAGAACGAAGGATGTAGCAGTGGTACCAGCGGAGCGGCCGCCCAACTCCTGTTCCAGAGTTGTACTGCCTGCCTGTTGCCAGCTCCACAGACCTACTTATCCCCCTCTTTCCCGGTCTTCACACCCACCATGCAGCCCTAGCACACTACCCCAATACCATTTTTCCGGACGATGTATCCCGATGGATTCCGTCTGCTCCCTCGACTTCCCGCCTCGAGAGTTTTTATTTCTTCCGGGGCGTTACCTTCAGGTCAAGTGGGCTGCACCAGCAGATTTGGCACAGTTCTTTTCAAAGCCTTCACTAGGTGGTAATATGAAGCTGGTTGCTCAGAATCATCCAATATTTCCGTTATAATAATTTCTGATAGCGACTTGAATAGGAATTCGCACATCCGACGTGTGCAAATTTTTAATTTAATTTTAATTGAATTTAATTCAACCCTTAAGCTGGGCGTTACCTTCAGGTCAAGTGGGCTGCACCAACAGATTTGGCACAGTTCTTTTCAAAGCCTTCACTAGGTGGTAATATGAAGCTGGTTGCTCAGAATCATCCAATATTTCCGTTATAATAATTTCTGATAGCGACTTGAATAGGAATTCGCACATCCGACGTGTGCAAATTTTTAATTTAATTTTAATTGAATTTAATTCAACCCTTAAGCTGGGCGTTACCTTCAGGTCAAGTGGGCTGCACCAGCAGATTTGGCACAGTTCTTTTCTAAGCCTTCACTAGGTGGTAATATGAAGGAGGTTGCTCAGAATCATCCACTATTTCCGTTATAATAATTTCTGATAACGATTTGAATAGGAATTCGCACATCCGACGTGTGCAAATTTTTAATTTAATTTTAATTGAATTTAATTCAAACCTTAAGCTGGGCGTTACCTTCAGGTCAAGTGGGCTGCACCAGCAGATTTGGCACAGTTCTTTCCAAAGCCTTCACTAGGTGGTAATATGAAGGAGGTTGCTCAGAATCATCCACTATTTCCGTTATAATAATTTCTGATAACGATTTGAATAGGAATTCGCACATCCGACGTGTGCAAATTTTTAATTTAATTTTAATTGAATTTAATTCAAACCTTAAGCTGGGCGTTACCTTCAGGTCAAGTGGGCTGCACCAGCAGATTTGGCACAGTTCTTTTCTAAGCCTTCACTAGGTGGTAATATGAAGGTGGTTGCTCAGAATCATCCACTATTTCCGTTATAATAATTTCTGATAACGAGTTGAATAGGAATTCGCACATCCGACGTGTGCAAATTTTTAATTTAATTTTAATTGAATTTAATTCAAACCTTAAGCTGGGCGTTACCTTCAGGTCAAGTGGGCTGCACCAACAGATTTGGCACAGTTCTTTTCAAAGCCTTCACTAGGTGGTAATATGAAGGAGGTTGCTCAGAATCATCCACTATTTCCGTTATAATAATTTCTGATAACGATTTGAATAGGAATTCGCACATCCGACGTGTGCAAATTTTTAATTTAATTTTAATTGAATTTAATTCAACCCTTAAGCTGGGCGTTACCTTCAGGTCAAGTGGGCTGCACCAACAGATTTGGCACAGTTCTTTTCTAAGCCTTCACTAGGTGGTAATATGAAGGTGGTTGCTCAGAATCATCCACTATTTCCGTTATAATAATTTCTGATAACGAGTTGAATAGGAATTCGCACATCCGACGTGTGCAAATTTTTAATTTAATTTTAATTGAATTTAACTCAAACCTTAAGCTGGGCGTTACCTTCAGGTCAAGTGGGCTGCACCAGCAGATTTGGCACAGTTCTTTCCAAAGCCTTCACTAGGTGGTAATATGAAGGTGGTTGCTCAGAATCATCCACTATTTCCGTTATAATAATTTCTGATAACGAGTTGAATAGGAATTCGCACATCCGACGTGTGCAAATTTTTAATTTAATTTTAATTGAATTTAATTCAACCCTTAAGCTGGGCGTTACCTTCAGGTCAAGTGGGCTGCACCAGCAGATTTGGCACAGTTCTTTTCAAAGCCTTCACTAGGTGGTAATATGAAGCTGGTTGCTCAGAATCATCCAATATTTCCGTTATAATAATTTCTGATAGCGACTTGAATAGGAATTCGCACATCCGACGTGTGCAAATTTTTAATTTAATTTTAATTGAATTTAATTCAACCCTTAAGCTGGGCGTTACCTTCAGGTCAAGTGGGCTGCACCAACAGATTTGGCACAGTTCTTTTCAAAGCCTTCACTAGGTGGTAATATGAAGCTGGTTGCTCAGAATCATCCAATATTTCCGTTATAATAATTTCTGATAGCGACTTGAATAGGAATTCGCACATCCGACGTGTGCAAATTTTTAATTTAATTTTAATTGAATTTAATTCAACCCTTAAGCTGGGCGTTACCTTCAGGTCAAGTGGGCTGCACCAGCAGATTTGGCACAGTTCTTTTCTAAGCCTTCACTAGGTGGTAATATGAAGCTGGTTGCTCAGAATCATCCAATATTTCCGTTATAATAATTTCTGATAGCGACTTGAATAGGAATTCGCACATCCGACGTGTGCAAATTTTTAATTTAATTTTAATTGAATTTAATTCAACCCTTAAGCTGGGGGTTACCTTCAGGTCAAGTGGGCTGCACCAGCAGATTTGGCACAGTTCTTTTCTAAGCCTTCACTAGGTGGTAATATGAAGGAGGTTGCTCAGAATCATCCACTATTTCCGTTATAATAATTTCTGATAACGATTTGAATAGGAATTCGCACATCCGACGTGTGCAAATTTTTAATTTAATTTTAATTGAATTTAATTCAAACCTTAAGCTGGGCGTTACCTTCAGGTCAAGTGGGCTGCACCAGCAGATTTGGCACAGTTCTTTCCAAAGCCTTCACTAGGTGGTAATATGAAGGAGGTTGCTCAGAATCATCCACTATTTCCGTTATAATAATTTCTGATAACGATTTGAATAGGAATTCGCACATCCGACGTGTGCAAATTTTTAATTTAATTTTAATTGAATTTAATTCAAACCTTAAGCTGGGCGTTACCTTCAGGTCAAGTGGGCTGCACCAGCAGATTTGGCACAGTTCTTTTCTAAGCCTTCACTAGGTGGTAATATGAAGGTGGTTGCTCAGAATCATCCACTATTTCCGTTATAATAATTTCTGATAACGAGTTGAATAGGAATTCGCACATCCGACGTGTGCAAATTTTTAATTTAATTTTAATTGAATTTAATTCAAACCTTAAGCTGGGCGTTACCTTCAGGTCAAGTGGGCTGCACCAACAGATTTGGCACAGTTCTTTTCAAAGCCTTCACTAGGTGGTAATATGAAGGAGGTTGCTCAGAATCATCCACTATTTCCGTTATAATAATTTCTGATAACGATTTGAATAGGAATTCGCACATCCGACGTGTGCAAATTTTTAATTTAATTTTAATTGAATTTAATTCAACCCTTAAGCTGGGCGTTACCTTCAGGTCAAGTGGGCTGCACCAACAGATTTGGCACAGTTCTTTTCTAAGCCTTCACTAGGTGGTAATATGAAGGTGGTTGCTCAGAATCATCCACTATTTCCGTTATAATAATTTCTGATAACGAGTTGAATAGGAATTCGCACATCCGACGTGTGCAAATTTTTAATTTAATTTTAATTGAATTTAACTCAAACCTTAAGCTGGGCGTTACCTTCAGGTCAAGTGGGCTGCACCAGCAGATTTGGCACAGTTCTTTCCAAAGCCTTCACTAGGTGGTAATATGAAGGTGGTTGCTCAGAATCATCCACTATTTCCGTTATAATAATTTCTGATAACGAGTTGAATAGGAATTCGCACATCCGACGTGTGCAAATTTTTAATTTAATTTTAATTGAATTTAATTCAACCCTTAAGCTGGGCGTTACCTTCAGGTCAAGTGGGCTGCACCAACAGATTTGGCACAGTTCTTTTCTAAGCCTTCACTAGGTGGTAATATGAAGCTGGTTGCTCAGAATCATCCAATATTTCCGTTATAATAATTTCTGATAACGAGTTGAATAGGAATTCGCACATCCGACGTGTGCAAATTTTTAATTTAATTTTAATGGAATTTAATTCAACCCTTAAGCTGGGCGTTACCTTCAGGTCAAGTGGGCTGCACCAACAGATTTGGCACAGTTCTTTTCTAAGCCTTCACTAGGTGGTAATATAAAGGAGGTTGGTCAGAATCATCCACTATTTCCGTTATAATAATTTCTGATAGCGACTTGAATAGGAATTCGCACATCCGACGTGTGCAAATTTTTAATTTAATTTTAATTGAATTTAATTCAACCCTTAAGCTGGGCGTTACCTTCAGGTCAAGTGGGCTGCACCAGCAGATTTGGCACAGTTCTATTCAAAGCCTTCACTAGGTGGTAATATGAAGGTGGTTGCTCAGAATCATCCACTATTTCCGTTATAATAATTTCTGATAACGAGTTGAATAGGAATTCGCACATCCGACGTGTACAAATTTTTGATTTAATTTTAATTGAATTTAATTCAACCCTTAAGCTGGGCGTTACCTTCAGGTCAAGTGGGCTGCACCAACAGATTTGGCACAGTTCTTTTCAAAGCCTTCACTAGGTGGTAATATGAAGGTGGTTGCTCAGAATCATCCACTATTTCCGTTATAATAATTTCTGATAGCGACTTGAATAGGAATTCGCACATCCGACGTGTGCAAATTTTTAATTTAATTTTAATTGAATTTAATTCAACCCTTAAGCTGGGCGTTACCTTCAGGTCAAGTGGGCTGCACCAGCAGATTTGGCACAGTTCTATTCAAAGCCTTCACTAGGTGGTAATATGAAGGTGGTTGCTCAGAATCATCCACTATTTCCGTTATAATAATTTCTGATAACGAGTTGAATAGGAATTCGCACATCCGACGTGTACAAATTTTTGATTTAATTTTAATTGAATTTAATTCAACCCTTAAGCTGGGCGTTACCTTCAGGTCAAGTGGGCTGCACCAACAGATTTGGCACAGTTCTTTTCAAAGCCTTCACTAGGTGGTAATATGAAGGTGGTTGCTCAGAATCATCCACTATTTCCGTTATAATAATTTCTGATAACGACTTGAATAGGAATTCGCACATCCGACGTGTGCAAATTTTTAATTTAATTTTAATTGAATTTAATTCAACCCTTAAGCTGGGCGTTACCTTCAGGTCAAGTGGGCTGCACCAGCAGATTTGGCACAGTTCTTTTCTAAGCCTTCACTAGGTGGTAATATGAAGGTGGTTGCTCAGAATCATCCACTATTTCCGTTATAATAATTTCTGATAACGACTTGAATAGGAATTCGCACATCCGACGTGTGCAAATTTTTAATTTAATTTTAATTGAATTTAATTCAACCCTTAAGCTGGGCGTTACCTTCAGGTCAAGTGGGCTGCACCAGCAGATTTGGCACAGTTCTTTTCTAAGCCTTCACTTAGGTGGTAATATGAAGGAGGTTGCTCAGAATGGAATGAAATATATTTCCTGATCATAACATTCATGGTGCATTAAGAATACAATCAAATTGTTGAAAAATCAGTTCCCCTAATGGGTATTGCCCGCGACAGGGAGAACGAGCGAAAACTAGAGCGCATTAAATTGCTGGAGCTACTGGCATTATCTATACTGGATGATCATACTTAACGACATATGTATGCACTTAGAAAAAGTTTTAAAGAGAAAAAAATAAATATACACATTATAAAGAAAAGAAAACATACATTCTGTACCTAACTCATTTCCATATGGGAAACTAGATATTTTGGTTTTGCAAGATCCACCTCTTCAGAATAAGGTTTCTTTTATTTGGGTGCTCTACTAATTCTTTCTTTATAGTGGACGAAAGAGAGTTATACAAACGAGTGCCAGTGGAGCAGTAAAAATTCGAAGCAGCAGTTGTTCTCACGAAAGGAATATAAATTTTTCCATCGTACTGAAACCGAGTAACTGTGTCGTGAGCAGGTCGTGTGAATATATTCTCTTTCAGGGCCTGCTTCAGGCTACTCAACTCCACTAGAGACTTCAGCTTTAGAACCTGGAGTTTATTGAAGATGGGACCAGTGTGCTCTAAAAATTTACTTCTTGAATCTACACGTAACAATATCTTCTGGCAAATGAAGACCGGGTTGATTGTTGTGGCATAAGCGCTACCCCAAACCGGAAGACCATATTACTATAACTGATTGTACTAATGATAAATAAATCGTCCTCATAAGCTTCGGAGGAACAATTTTACTTAATCTAGAAAAAACATAGATAAGCTTCCTTAACCTTATAAACACTGCGTGAATTTGCGTCTCCCATTTCATGCTCGCATCCAAAATAATCCCTAAATATTTGGCACTGGAACACCTAGAAATCTCTGGACAGTTATTGCACGTATTGCTATCACAGTTGAAGTCATGGAGGTGCAATTTCAAACTATAGGAAGGCCTGTGGGGGGCTGACAAGTAATATGGCAGGAAATTCGTTTTAGGTAAACTTAATGTCAGACCCTTCTCAATTAACCAGGCATTTACAGTTTGAAGGCTCAGTTCGGCCTTAGAAAAGGCGCTCTCCCATGTTTCAGCGACAAAATGCAAAGCAGAATCATCCAGTATTTCCGTTATAATAATTTCTGATAGCGACTTGAATAGGAATTCGCACATCCGACGTGTGCAAATTTTTAATTTAATTTTAATTGAATTTAATTCAACCCTTTAAGTCTTAAGCTGGGTTTAGACGTGATAGTACTCGCAGGTTGTGTCCTCGAGAGTCACTCTCATAGCCCTTTGCATGGGAGAGCGCAATTCTCGCGAGCTCACTCTCGGAGAGCAACTTCCTGACCCAACTCTCGAGAGTCCGAAATGAGTGTTTACACCATACGAGTGAGAGAAGTAGCAGCAGCGTTATTAATTTTGTGCTTATCGAAAAGAAAAACTGTTCAAAAAAAACCAGTCATGCAGCATGACTTAATGAGCGAATTTTCAAAGAAATATTCGAATTAATGGCTATGGTTTTGAATAAAGGAAAACTTCGGTCTAAAATTTGGTTTTCTATGTATATTCTCTTCGTATTTATTTTAATTTGTACGTTTTGTCCATCCTGATTCTACCGTTTGTTTATTACGTAATTGTACTAAGTGCTTATTTATTTGATCGCTGTGGGTAAATTCAAGGAGTTGTACTAATCGTTTGCCTCCCCCTTTTTTGCTTCGAACTCTCGTCTTCAATTAATACTTCTCACATATTTCAATCTGACCACTCTAAGGGGGTGGGGGGGGGGGGGGTAAGAGTTTAAAGATTATCCTAGTTTTGGGTAATTTTTGCGCACTTTAAATGCTCTAATTTAAGAACGGATTTAGATATCTAAAATCCGATTTCACTATCGTGTTCAGCGTGCAAAAACCTTTAAAATGAGGGGTCACTTGTTAGAAAATAACATTTTGGGGATTTTTGGGTAATTTTTGCGCACTTTAAATGCTCTAATTTGAGAACGGATCAAGATATCTAAAATCCGATTCCACCATCGTGTTCAGCGTGCAAAAACCTTTAAAATGAGGGGTCACTTGTTGGAAAATAACATTTTGGGGATTTTTGGGTAATTTTTGCGCACTTTAAATGCTCTAATTTGAGAACGGATCAAGATATCTAAAATCCGATTCCACCATCGTGTTCAGCGTGCAAAAACCTTTAAAATGAGGGGTCACTTGTTAGAAAATAACATTTTGGGGATTTTTGGGTAATTATTGCGCACTTTAAATGCTCTAATTTGAGAACGGATCAAGATATCTAAAATCCGATTCCACCATCGTGTTCAGCGTGCAAAAACCTTTAAAATGATGGGTCACTTGTTGGAAAATAACATTTTGGGGATTTTTGGGTAATTTTTGCGCACTTTAAATGCGCCAAAACCCTCCTTAGAGTAGGCCAATTTCGCCCATCTTCGAACTTAGCCTTTCGATTGCCAAGATAGATTTTTTGTGCAAATTTGAGCTGTTTATCTCAATTCTATCGAGAGTTATCGTCTGGAGTGACACATATATAAATAAATAAATATATATATAAATATATATATATATACATATAAAAAAGTGTTAAATTTCAGGAATCGTTTTAGAATGGTCTGAAACGGATTTCTATGAAGAAAATTTCCAAAAATTTATATTATTTAAATTTCGAAGCCATTGCAATAGCTTCATTTTCTTTGAAAATTCGCTAAAAAAGAAAGTGGGTCAAGGAATGGACAGAGAGGAGAAATAATTTAGGCGCGTACCACCATTTAATCCGCGAATTGGATCTTGAAGACGCTCAGCAATTTAGGATTTTTGTAGATTTTCAAGTGTTGAAGTTGAAATGCTAGTGGAAATAGTGGGACCGTTAATTTTAAAAACATACACCGTCATGAGAGAAGCAATATCTCTTCGAGAGGGGCTTATGGTTACTTTACGATTTTTCGCCACAGGTAAGTATTTTAAATTTATTAATTTTATTTACGGTATCGTCTTTTGCAGATTTTTTGAAACAAGTATAAGGAATTAATTTATATTTATTTACTTTAAGTAAACCATTTGTTACAGGTGATTCTTATGGCAGTCTACAATATCTCTTCCGCATCCCAGTATGCGCTATATGCCTCAATGAGTTGACAGAGCTCCTCATGGGTCCACTTTTTATTACTGGGTTTCGCCATGATAATTAACTACTCTCAGAAAGACAAAATTTCTTGAAATGTTGAGAGCACTCGCGGAGAGCAGAGGGAAACCGTTTTACACTACCGAGGATGATGCGACATCGCTCCTCTCCGAGAGCTCCTCCCTCCGCTCGCGGGGAGAACTCTCGGCGGACTTAACACTTGCGAGTTTTGTCTCGATAGTGCATTTGCCCCTCTCGAGAGCAAAAAACTCGCACGTCTAAACCCCCCCAATGTAACCCTATCCCCTGAGTTTAAATCTGGTAGTTGGCCACGAGGTGCTCCAGAGTCTGAGGAGGGAATCGGCTGAAAAACTTCTGCTCCTCTTGACAGCTTTGGGATTTGAAGCCTTGAAGGATTTTCCCGATCAGCTCCTGAAGATCACCAGGAACCGGCTCATCCGGGTAGGAGCGGCGATGCGGAAGTAGAAAAGCTCTTGTGAAATCCCATGGGGGTTGAACATAACGATCTGGCACATCCCCCTGAACGACGATTCTTTCTCGATGCGATTCCTCGTTGTGCAGACGGATATGCACCATTGTTTGGCGAATTGATTCAGATGGTGCGCTAATTCTTCAGGACAAACGCGCCCAAGGCGACAGAGAGTGACGGCTGCTATTCCGACCAGTAGACGATTTTCCATGTGAATAACGTCCATACAGTGCATGATGGGATAGTATGGCCGAATTTCTTCTGCAGTTATTTCAGTGCATGTTCCACCAAACGATCAAATGGCGTTATTGCAAACAGAAACATAAGTAGGTTTGTCTGTCACACCAAACCTCTTATCGTTGGGAACGAAACTCTAGCAATGTCACCAAGCAGAGTAAAACTACTCTGTCTAACTTCTAGTATCCTGCATGCATATGTACAGAAGAGCCATTAAATTCGAGTTGATGATAAGAGTTTCAACTTGATCGGTTATGGCAAATTATTTTTGATTCTCAGTGATTTGACATGGGACCCACATTTGATAGGGCTGCCATTCAACTTGGCTTCCCAGGGCATGTTTGTGCTTTGGGGATGTCCGGTTTGGTCCTGTCCTGGTTTTCACCTGTCCTGGGAAGCTTCCCGGTTTTCTCAAACTCCTACAGTGATATTAAACTGCCATGATTATTCACCTACCCCACGGTTATTTTTTCCCCCTTACTCTGGCGTCTACCTATAGGTACCTATCTAACTTGTATAGATCTTGTATAGGTCTAATACCTATCTAACTTTTTTGCCGTCCCTGGGCGTAATGCGTTTGTAGAAACAATACATACCTGTCTTCACTGATCAAGGGCCATTGGACAGATCGGAAAAATCGGCGTGGAAATCGGCTCCTTCCTCCAAATGTGGAAGCTATGATGTTGACAAAAAATAATTGCGGTTTAACATGCGAAGAATTTTCTGAATACAAGGGGAAAACCAATCTTCTAAACTAAATCGGGAAGGAGGATAAATTAATATACCCCAGAAACATCATCATGCATAATCCTTCATCCTTCTGAAGAAAAGTGTTTAAATTTGAGCTTCACGTCACACAAATTATTCATAACTACCTAAATTTAGGATTCCAGGGTTAGAATTCTTCAAAAATTTGTTTATTAGATCGTGTCTGGAATACCCAAATCTTTTGCGATAGGGGCTGTGTAAACACAGCTCTTTCAAACCATTAGTAAGGGGTGTGGGGGGGGGGGGGGGGCATAAGGCCTGGTCATGATCTGTCGATATTGACTGAAGTGCTCAGTGTTTGCCACATTATGTTGGCTGACATTAGTTGGAACCATCAACAACTAGTATTGTGCTACATTTTGAGCTGTTACCACCATTCATATTTTAATATTGCCTAGTGTATAAAATACTATGAGGCTGTGTAAACGTGACATGACGTTCCTATTTTGAAGATGACGTGCATATATATATATATAAATTCTTAGATCATAAAATATGACTCGAATTCCTAAAACAATTGCTCATGTTCTAAGGCTGTATAATGTGTAAGTTCCTAAAACCTTATCTAAGTTCCTTAAATGGTCATCAGACGTTTTCAGACCGTCACCATTAAATTACGTTCCAAGAGATCGAGTTCTTAAAATATATTTGATGTTAATTTGAAAGGTTGAGTAAATGTTTATGAGTCCTGGGATTTGCACTGTTTTTGGGGCGTCCTGGTTTTTGCGTAATATACGCGTCCAGGGATATTTGGGATGTAGATGGCAATCCTATCATTTTACCGACCCAAAGCGGAATTAGTTGGAGTGTGTGGTGTGAAAAATGAGAATTTGAGTGAATGAATGATGTACATTTACATTCATTCTGAGAGGCAACAATAATAGTTTTACAAACAAGCTGAATGAGCCAGTCCCAAACCTCCCTGAAAATTTCAAACAATTAACAAATCGCTCATGAGGGGAATGAGGCAAATATAGGATTTCACGTTCTGACGCCAACTTTGGGATTGACTTCCGACTGCCAACTGACATGAGACCATGCAACTGGCCACCTGCATGCAACGTAAACGAAATCAGTAGTTGCCGTAGTAACAAGATTCGGGACTAAAGCAAATTTAGGAGTACTATCAGAAAAATCAAAATTCATCTACCGTTGCTCCTAAACAGTTGGCAAGAAACCCAAACACCCTGGAAATTTCTAGCTACAACGGCCTTTCATGTGGGTACAAGTAGGATTTCACGTTTGATGGGTACAATGACTCCTAATCACCACGAACTGGAGATAGGCCCACCAATTTAACTGAAATCTGTATACGGGTAAAAAAGGGTTCGGTGACTGAAGCAGAGATAGGCGAGCAACCAAATTTTGTTATGCCTGTCCCAAAAATCACCAAGCTACGAGCATTTTTTTGGTGGACTTATTCGTAAAACAAGTCACTATTTGGAAAAAAGAAAAGAATGTTAACTACACTGCTTCTTAGCGCCCTATTGGCATGAATGCCCCTAAGGATGAAATGAGCTAGTTACTAGTACGAGGTATTTAATAATATGACGCTGGCAGCACAGCTCGTCTTGCACAAAACAAAGTTATAGGGAATATCAAACGGTAGTTAGTTACCGAGCTAAGTTTATGATTTTGACAATTTTCTGTAACTATTAGTTAACAAATTCCTCAATCTGGGCACTCCATTCTTTTGACTTGTAATTATGATCGTCAATATCTACTGACAATATTTTTTTGAAAAATACTAGCGTTAGAGTTTGTTCTGCTGAAGGTGTGTCAGTTGTGTTGAACTTTTACTTATCTAAATGTAAACGAAGCTGTTTATCGGAGAGCAGCGTATTGCCCGTGTATAAGTCAAAGTCAATATTCACTTCAACTGGAATTAATAACACGGAAAATATATTCATCATATTGGATTAACGCCAGGAAACAGAGGTAAAATTAATACACTTTCAAACGGCGTGTCCTCGTAACTCATTTAGTGCGACCGCTAAAACTTTGATGTCCATAGCGAATCACCCATCTTGAGTTGCCGCTGAAAGCTGCGGATGCTAATATGCGCATCCTTTTGATGGAGTTTTTGGTTCGGGAGAAATATCGTCGATGGAGACCATAAATCCGGTTCCACCGTTCCTCGGATAAGTTAATTATCCAAAAAAAAAGATCCTTCCCGGGTGAGACCCGTGAGACATGAATGATTCATGATTAGTTACCTGCCGATAAATATAGGCTGTTCATGTTGGAATATAGTCGGTTCGAAATTTAAAGATACGACAGTTACAAAAATACAGTTATAGGAGTAACATAATTCCGATAGGTGAGGTAGTTATGTGACCAAAATTAAGTTTGATTTGATAGAATAGTAGTAATTCGCTCAGTTACAGAGCGTGCAGCAACCACAGTCCAACCAAGGATAAATGTAGTGAAAATGTAGTCATGTGATGAGCTATCATAACGGCATACGGAACATTTAGTTAGATGGTTGTTTGACCTTTAATGTCCACTGTCAAACAGGGCCATTTTGACGTAGGTAACTGGCAGTCAAGTTGTTCGAAACTGAAATGCAACGCACGTGGTCGGAATCAGATATGAATATATTTCTTCTTACGTGTAATATTATGTGTTCTATCGATTCATAAAGGTCACTTGAGCCAACGGAACAGTTGGACTCCAGTTAACCAGAGTTGGTAATTGGTTCAATGTTGCCAATTTCAATATTCAATATTGGGCATTACGGCGCTCCTCGACTAAATAAACGGCTGATGTGTTTAAATGTTCGAGCGGGTTAAAAACAAGTACAGTTTGTTCACGTGATCGAATTGAGGCTTTTGGGCTTGAAAACAACTCGATAAAAGCATTTCAAATAGTTCACAGTTATCCCTCCCTACACCGCGCCCTCCTTGTAAAATGGACGTTAGCGGCGGTACTCAGTGCCGGAACAACGTTTTATCAGTGATTTCATGACTCCTTTCAGTACCTTACCGACTTTAAAATGTGTGTCTTTCTCCAAAGATTATCGCCTGCAAAAAAAAGAGGTTTGAGCCCAAAAAATGATTGCCCTTCTGCATCCCGTTAGTCTTATTTTGGGGACGATCCTACAACGGTTATTGAAAACAAGACAAATGCATCACACTATTCTTATTTATATAGAATATTATGAAAGGTGAATAATGGATTAATAATAAATGGTATTTACTTGGTATATAAATATTTGTATTATACCGATATTACTTATATGTTGTATAATTTACATCACAACCTTGTGAAAGAGGAACAAAACTAAAAACCTAAATTTTAACATGGAACATGTTTTTACAGGAGTAAACAGGGCTGGAAAGCGTCCGCGTCCTGTCCTGTAAACTCGGCTCCCCTCCCCGTCGCCCGCACAGTTCTTCCACTACCCCACTCCTGCCACCCAACTCACCTTCTCTCCTACCACACCTTCGCCGAGGAAAGCATGTCCAGACCCCACTCCGCCGAAAACTGCCGAGGGGGTTCTACCTACCCAAAAAACGCTGCAAGCAGCTGACGACGTGTATTACATTACGTTGCGTTAGGTCGCTGGTTCGAGGCTTGGAAATCCCACGAAGTTTTTTTTGCTTCCTCACTGCCGAAGGTAGGGAAGCCTTGGATTTGTGATTGAGTAACAAAATGTTCATGTCCTCCAAAATGAAAATTTCCAATACCATTTTGCGTTTCAGACATCGAGGAACATATTTGGTTCCGTGTCTGTCTGTCTGTGGTAATTCCTTGCAACACCCATAACTACCCGAAATAATGGTGAGAGGGGGCTGAAATTTCGAGGGTAGGTGCGGGTTGAGTCACAGATGGACCCATACCAAGATCACTGAAAAAGTACCGTAACTTTCGTCTGCGCATGCGCAAACGTGAAATAATTGGAACACCCATAACTACCCTAAGTATCGTTGAAATGAGTTCAAACTTGGAGAGTCGGTCAGGAATAATACTTTGATAGTTCCAAATTAATTTCATTGGAATCGTAATGTAACTTTGGTCTACGCATGCGCGAACATGAAATGTTGACCATTTCCTTGTAACGCTTCTAACTACGCGATAAATAGTCGTAGAGAGCAGAAATGCTGAAGGTATACGCGGATTATTTCGCTGATGGTCCCGTTTAAAAAACATGAAAATCGTTTAGTCTGCGCATGCGCAAACATGAACTACTTGGAGTGCCAATAACTACCTTAATTATCGTTGAAATGAGTTCACATTTGGAGGGTCGATCAGTGTAATACTTTGATGGTTCCATGTGAACTTCATTGGAGTCTTACTGTAATTTCTGCGCATGCGCAAACATGAAATGTTGACCGTTTCCTTACAACGCTTCTAACTACGCGAAAAATAGTCGTAGAGAGATGAAATTTTGAGGGTACACGCTGTTTGGATCGCAGATGGTCCCGTATCATACGTTCATGTGATTCAAGGGAGGAAGCTATAGTGCCTACTCGAATTGGCAGACGTTTTTCTACATATCTACATATCCTCTGTTATCATGTACCTATTCGAAAAACATGTTCCATGTTTCCTTGCTTTGATCCTTGATCTAAACTGTTATAATCCGGGGGTCTGGGGGGTGTCCCCCAGATTTCATTCGAAAATAAACGTACCGTCATGAACACAAACCACTGGCGGCTAGACGCCCCCTACGGCAACGCTTTTTTTTTGCTTTTACATATTTATATTTATTAATAACTATTGTGAATTGATCTTGATATTACATTACATTCATGTTATCGTTATCTTACATGATTATTTTTTGTTTTCCTCCTAATTACCTGGGAATGACCAGGCATAATTTTTTTTCCAATCATCTAACTACAAGAAAACACAAAAGTAACAAAATGAAGAAACACTAGATTGGTACCTACCTAATGAAAGAATCAATAATGCCGTTTCTTTATAATATAGTTCGGGGAAGGCCTATAGCGGTGAAGCCTACGTGGGAAGGCATATTACCTTCTGAGCTTCCTGGAGTGTTAAGTACAATTTAGGTCAGTAATAAAATGAACAATTTGTTGCGCGGTCCACGGAGCATTAATTTTACACACCGGAATGGTTCAGTATTGGCTCCCCTTGGCTGTATATACCTAGTGTACCTATACACTGCAGATTTACTGAATGGTTTTAATAGATCCAAAACCAAATACAGTTCAGAAACCTGTAATTATGTAGTAGACGAACTTTTGCTAGAGACTTGAGAAGCTTTAAAATTTGGGCAACAGCGGTATTAAATTGATTGCCTCTCAAAACTACCGGTTTGTAATTCTGGAAACGCTGTTGGGTAACGGAAATAGCACATATTAGCTCATTGCACATATTAACATCTATAATGAGTGCGCACAATATCAGGCAATTCATAATTACAAAGATCGGAATGTATCGAAGTCATCAACCCTCCCGAGGGTCGAGGTAGATCGAACAGGTGGGTCAGCAAACGACAATCGATACGTAGGTAAGTGAACCAAACCTGTAGGTAATACAATACAGGTTCGTTTTAAGTTACGTCGAGGGTCGAGCCCAAGGACTTGCTTCGGTTCTACCAGCTTTCTCGAGCAAGAAACGTTCTACATCGCCGAGAGGTGTAAGTACCAACGTCCCGGTTTACTGGGAATCTTTTATGAAGAACATTTCCGCCGGGAATGTTACTCCTTTTTTTTACAGTCTGAAACGAATTGCTGCGTACAGGCCGGCTGTCGGTTTATCCACGTTCAATTCCTCCAACCGCCAATGTGAAAGATACGCGCATACGTATAATATAAAACCTGCCTGTACCGGGAAAACTAAATTTGCGAGTTTTATTCAAATTCAGTCTAATGAACAGAAATAAAACTTATACAATTTACACAATATATCCATCATGAACATCTGTTAGGAACCCCTCCGTCTGTAGATAGCATGCCACCAGCAAATTCTAGAAAACTGAGTATGTACCTGGGTACTTATGATATCAAAAACAATAGCTAATTTACTTGTATTATTTTTTGAAATTAAAAACTTTTTGAAATTAAAAACAGTAGCAAATTTACTTATATTAATATTATTACCATACAAAAAGTTTCAGGTTGTAACAAAAGCCGTTCTCCTATATAAAATTCGATGTTGATTTTTGGTAATATGATGTTAGAGCCATGAGACTTTCTAGTAATTGACAGATTACAGAAGTGTTCATGATCAAGTCTTGAAAACATGGACAGAAGACTCTTTCAAGTAAATATGCACCTAATGGTTTATTTTTTTACGTATTCCGTTATGTAAACATATACATTATGAATGTTTATATAAATGCAATCCAAAATAATCCCTTCCCCTCTTAAAGCATCTTGAGACGAGGGGTGGGAAGTTATATGCACAAATCCCCAGATATCGCAAATTAAATAATATGTACATAATTACTTCTCTGTCGATCACCTGCAAATAAATGACTTATAAAAAGAGAAACCTAATTAACCAACGGAAAGCACCTTTTATAACATGAGCCATGCCTTTTCCCGTATAAAAAAATAATTACTATGTATACTTAATGAATCGTAATATGAAAAATAAATAAGTTATTTCTTAATATTCATAATTATACCAACGAATTTGTTCTAACAGTAAATCGGAGTTATTCATCTTCACAGTTATGCTAATTTAAATTAGACTGACCTAGTTTTCAATTTTTTCAATTAATTCATCAATCATCAAGTGGTTTTGTACATAATATACTTTAGCGTTGTAGTAGCACACTATAGTTCAAATTTTCTGGTAGTCGTATTATGTACGTACTCTTGTAAATCACCAGTAAAACTCGTGTCCTGTAGAAATTTCCCTGCCCCTCAAAAATTAAACGTGAGTGATTGATTCACTTGTAATTGGATTGAATTCACCGTGGAAAAGTCTCCGACGTATGATGGAGCGTGTCTTTTCCGGATACGAACCTCCCAAGAGCCAATTTATGTACTAAGCTCTCCAGCAGTGATTCACAAGTAATTTCTCTCTCGTTAGCGTAATGAGCTCTTCCACTCATCCGTGCCTTTCATAGAGTTTGTTCCCAAGATTCCTATTTAAGCGATTGATCACGAAATCCCAATCTGCTAGCCCCAAAATCCGTTTTGAGCTGAAAGTAATTGGTTCAAAAGGCTCATTATTGAATGAAAAATGTACGACGATTTTTCTCGGAGTGAACTCGGTCCTCACCAGTAAGCAAAATATCGAGAATGAGCCGGTTCGTCCAGTATTGGAGAAAAACGTCATTGTTATACAAAACTAATAGATGAACAAAATAAGGGAAGAAAGGGGGTGAAGAAAACACTGAGCCTAACAAGAACATAACAAGAAGAACAGACATGTAAGAAACGTTCTCATTTGAGCGGTACTTGGGGAATATATTTAGGTCAGCTCGGTTCGAAATCTGGAATTACCAGAACAGTAAATATTAGAACGGGAAAGGGATTATGCATGAGGGGGTAATCTGATCGTAATAAAATAACTACTTGGAAGATCAAATTTCAATGGTCGGATATTCGAAGAACGTGTATCGGGCTTTGAAATCCGAGGTTCGGAAGTATTTTGAGAATCTGGACGGGTGGCTTTCATCAGAGGAGTTGGAGGAAAAAAACAAACAACTGGGTTCAAATGGGATATTTGTTTGATTCAATTAAGACTAACAATTCAACATACATTGAGTGACTAACGATTCAACATACCCTATACATTGAGTGGGGTTTAAGAAATGAAATGTACCAAAATATTGCAATATTTAAGAAGGTAATTATATCCATCTTGTTGGCCCAGTATGAATAAATCAATTAATAAAAATCAGAGTTTCCATAGATTAATCAAAAAATGGATTGATATTTGGATTATAGACACAGTTTTATACCGGTGAGGTAGGTTGGTACAATTTACGTTTGAGTGGAGAGTATAGGTTATAAATTTAGTGAGTATGACTCAAAATGTGATGCGCAATGCACAGTTCATCCAGTAAATTATTTTCTTCATCAACTGCTTTTATTTTCTCGCCTCATAATCCAGCATCCTCCTCCGAAGCATGTGGAACTAACCCACATCTTGTTTGCTTGCGATCTTGAAAATTATAGGATGTGAAATTGTGTGGGGTTGGCACGTTCGGTGAATAAAGATTTAACATTCAAGGTGTTGTGGATCTCTTTGGATCTTACAAACATGCTTGTTAATCAAGTACTTCAATGAATTACCGTAATTTCATTAGCTTAATAAATTATAAGTGATGTGTGGATAAGAAAGGTGTTATTTAGGAATGGACCGGAAATGCAATATATTAAGTATGTTAAACTAAGGGATAGGCGAAGCATAAAACCAAAACAGGCGTGTGCAACGATGTAAATGGTATTCGAAAACATTATTATTTATAAGATCAAACACAGCGCGATTGAAACATCATGCGCCTGCGAAACGTGCAAGTGAAAGATACAGGGACGAGAGAAATAACTTAGAATTTTCTCATGAACAGTAATACGCACTGGCATCGCCTCGCGTATGCGATGCGCGAACTGCGGATTTGAGATATAAATCCAACCTAATAACATAGCTAGCTGTTAAAACGAATGAGCGATGACCGACGGGCAAAGAAAGTACTTAGGAAATTCAAAGAATGACTCGCACAGTCGAGCAATCATCCATTGGAATACAAGTATGCGCGCATGTACAGACAAACTGTAAAACGAACTGGTGAAAGGTTGAGTTCTTCGAGAAAACAGTAACAAAATGTTTCTAAAAGTAACTTTCTATAAGTAATTTGTTGGTAATGAATAAATTCATACATATAAAGTTATTACCTTCTCTATTGCAAGTGATATTTTTTATCGTGGCTTATCGCTCAACTGAGAACTGGACGGACTATGCTAATTCAAATATGGGCATTTTAAAGATGGATTTAAAAGATAATATTCGAGCTGCTACTGCAAGTAACCTAAATGAGTGGTGCAGTGTAGAAAGTGAGCGAGGATGAAAGAACAGTAAAACGTGGAATATTATTATTTTTAATATGGCCGCACATAATTATGTAAGTAAATCGAAATATCATTATACCTGAATTTTCAGCGAGAAACCTTTATGAGCCGTAAGGAACAAACTTTCTTTTAATTATTAACAGGAGGTCCTTAACTAATTTACAATCAGCGATTATGCGTTCCATGATAGCAAAAGCAGGATTGACGGCATAGTTATGTCATGGTTGGATTCGCGTTGATATCCACTCCGGGAGGTTCCGGTCCTTCCCAGTATTTTGATTACCTCGTACAACGATTTTTATCGGTTTTATTAACTCTAAAATTTTTTTCCTAAATTCATACGGATCTTCATGGAGGAGAAAAATGATATCTGACAATTCTCTTCTAAAACCACCCAACACGGCAATTTTTGTCGGTTTTTTTCCTACCATTTCTCCATTCTCCCAAACGGCTCCAAAGATTTTGATGAAATTCGCATGGGTCTTGGGGTTGGTACAAATGATATCCGATACATTGTTAATTATGACCTCCCATCCCCGTCATTATATTCTGAAAAGGAGCTGTGGAAGCAACATGTAGTTCAAAACAGAAATTTTTATGGTTTTGGACAGGAGAACACCAATACAAACACCCATGTACATTGAATAGGTACATGTTGGGAAAGTAGTGTGAAGCCCCGCACCTGATGTTTTTAGCTTCATATTTTGGTCATTTTAGTTGCATCTTTCGAGTTTTAATAACATGTTTTAGGTGCATAAACAGTTTTTTTTCTTCTTTTTTTTTAGGAACATAAACATCGTGGCCCTAATGATGACAATTGTGACGGAATAAATTACGGAAATAGATATTTCTGAGCCTGGAAGCTCAATAATGTGAATTTAACAAAATTTCCAAATTCTGCGTGAGGCTCCCAGTGAGTGGATCCAGTAGTTGATAATAAAACAGTACCAGAGAAAGGGTACACACATCCTCCGGAGTGGAACTGACCAGAGTTAGTGACGTTCCGATATTACCGATATTAGTAATATCGATACATTTGTTTCGATATTTCCGATATTTGTATCGATATCAAGAATTCGATAATATCGGGATATCGAATGAAGCTTTACAGTATCGAATCAAAATATCGAATCCAGATAACATTGGTAGGAGGTTACTTACTTATTTCCAACAAACCCCGAAGATTGGGGTTTGTAATTTTTTTTTAAACAATCGCCACAATATATTTTCCACTCTTTGTACTTTTTGGGCTTTACTTCCGAAGATTGGGGTTTATAATATTTTTAACATGTTTAATGTTTTAGGGCTGGGGGTCATTCTGTGAATTCCGACACGCAAATATGCAACGTTTTTCATTGGTTACTACACAGTTACTACCTTCTGTTGTAGCAACCATAAAGAATATCGCACTCGAAAGAAACAAGAGTCAATAGCTACGTTTTTCATTGGTTACTACACAGTTACTACCTTCTGTTGTAGCAACCATATGTTGATGGCGAGTTCTATAATAAGTACAGTAAATGCAACATTATACTTGTAGAGTTCAGTGAAATTGTGGCTTTCATTTTTTCTTGACATTAAAAAACTATATCTAATTTCTCCCTTGCGAGGGAAAAACATTAAACATGATTTAATGTTTTTCCCTCTCAAGGGAGAAATTAGAATTGTACCCGCTCATGCACCGCCGGTTCTGTTGTAAATGTATACAGGGTGTCACCCTTTCGGGCGCACCACCGGCCAGGGTTCGATTCTACTACTAATTTGCGACTTTTTTTGTCCTATAACATATATTTTTTAATTCACGCTAAATACCACTTTTTTCACTTTTAAGATTTTTTTCGCATTTTCGACCTTGTTCGCTAAAACTGTCATAACTCCCTTAATTGATTAAGTAAATTCAAATTTGATTATACCATTGGAAAGAGCGTTAAATTTCCTATCTCCCTGACGCCGTTTTTAGACAATTTTTAAAAAAATGAACGGGTGAAAAATAAGCCGAAAGTGAAAAATTGGTAAAATTTCGAAAATGTTCACTTTCTTCAAAGCTTGTCTCTCGAAACGTCCTGAACGGAAATTTTTATGCTGCAAGCCTAAAAGTTGCATCTGAATCCGAGCTTTCCAACGGTGTAGTCAATGTTTTTTTAAAACCACTTCTTTGGTAAGAAAATGACGTTTTTAAGGCAGAAAACGTTAATTTGCGGGTGAAAATCAGCGTTTTCCACCAGAAGTGCTTTCCAACTTAACAAATTCGTTTGACACGCAATTTTACGTATTTTTTGACGCTGAATCGAATGGTGACACTTTCACATCTCCTCGACAAACAAATAGCGCTTTTCAAGCCCTTTCTGGGTTAAAGCCGGTGATACTCCCTTACGGCTTCACGGGCATTGCTGTTGGTGAACCCGTAAACCAACAACATATCTGCATACTCCTGGTTTGAAAAAGATGCCATGGTTTTCTAGCGCAGAGTAAGAAGCAACTGCCTACCTGCACGTCAACGGTTGAACGTTCCAACAATCACAAATGATATTTGTACCCTTGTTATCTACTTGTGTACTTGTTATCTATCGAAAAGAGAAACCTTTCCGGAGATGATCGGGACGATATTTTCGAGACAGCGGGCAAAAATTAGGTAGATAATAAACAAATTGGGAGGAGTGCGAGTCATTAATAATCCAGACCTCCCTCAATGAAAATTTTGGTTAAAACGAACAACGAAATTGACCCCTTCGCCCAAAGGAAAGGGCTTGAAAAGCGCTATTTGTTTGTCGAGGAGATGTGAAAGTGTCACCATTCGATTCAGCGTCAAAAAATACGTAAAATTGCGTGTCAAACGAATTTGTTAAGTTGGAAAGCACTTCTGGTGGAAAACGCTGATTTTCACCCGCAAATTAACGTTTTCTGCCTTAAAAACGTCATTTTCTTACCAAAGAAGTGGTTTTAAAAAAACATTGACTACACCGTTGGAAAGCTCGGATTCAGATGCAACTTTTAGGCTTGCAGCATAAAAATTTCCGTTCAGGACGTTTCGAGAGACAAGCTTTGAAGAAAGTGAACATTTTCGAAATTTTACCAATTTTTCACTTTCGGCTTATTTTTCACCCGTTCATTTTTTAAAAATTGTCTAAAAAGGCGTCAGGGAGATAGGAAATTTAACGCTCTTTCCAATGGTATAATCAAATTTGAATTTACTACATCAATTAAGGGAGTTATGACAGTTTTAGCGAACAAGGTCGAAAATGCGAAAAAAATCTTAAAAGTGAAAAAAGTGGTATTTAGCGTGAATTAAAAAATATATGTTATAGGACAAAAAAAGTCGCAAATTAGTAGTAGAATCGAACCCTGGCCGGTGGTGCGCCCGAAAGGGTGACACCCTGTATAGGTAAATTTCGCTCTACACTAGACCATTTTAAACATTCACCACAATATGTTTTCCACTCTTTGTACATACTTTTTGATAAGTATAGATAACAATAAAAACTTCAAAATCTACCCAAGGGTTTATGATTTCCACTCCTGTAGTATGTACCGAAACTGATCATAATGTTGAGATAGATGGATCATCAACAGTCAGACATAGAAAAAAACGCTGCAAAGTCCTTGTCACGTGGTTTTATTATTCTACTAGGACATTCGCACAGAAATGTTGGCTGTTCATTTATTGTTTCATTCGTGTGTAATAATTGAAATAGCTATTTTTGATATGTCCACCAATTTTGGCCCCCAAAAACACGAAATAGGCTCGGTTTTTTTCCACAGATTATCTTTGATCATTAATAGTACCATTTAATTGTCTTGATTCACCTGCTAATACTACTTCTAGTGTTATACAAATCTGTGGTGATTTCAGACAACTTTCCAGGTTTCTGACTCATAAAAAATGAATTTCGGGAGCTTAAACTTCGTTACAACCTCAATTCTACACTCTTCGGTCAAAATCAACTTCATATTCGGTCTTCTCGCCCTAAAAAACATGGAAAACGATACCTCACAAACTCATGTCCACTAAAAACTTCAAAAACCCCTCGAAAACCATATTTTTATTTATTTATTAAAAGTGCAATGTACAAAAGGCATAATGCATTAAAGGAACACGATAAATAGCAAATGACAGTACATTATAGTACACAGGTGGGCTTACAACAAATTACTTCAAAAAAACAAAAAACAAAACAAATGGGTGACACATAATACAAGAAACACAAAAAAGACAAAAGATGACGGGCTCCTGAAGGGAGAACGTAATCCTGGATAAACACGAAATAGGCTCGGTTTTTTCTACAGATTATCTTTGATCATTAACAGTACCATTTAATTGTCTTAATTCCCCTGCTAATACTACTTCTAGTGTTATTATACAAATTTATGGTGATTTCAGACAATTTCCCAGGTTCCATCCATATATCCTCATCCATATAATGCCTGGTAAGAAGCGACCGGAAGGCGGAAACCGACGTGGAAGACCTGCAAGAAGACGAGAGGGAAGACCACAACCTTGCTCCACCAACTCTGACAGACGAACTCATAAACCGAGTAGAATGAGGAGGGATGTCAAACAGCTGGGTTCTGACTGACTGTGAGATTTACACCCATTTTTCTCCCATAACACGACTGGGTGTATTCAAATCGGGCCGCCGAGCTTTGGAGCACAACTAGGACCCAAATGGGGACCCAAACTTTCTGGGGAAGAACGAAGATTTTAGACCGAATTTGACGTAAATTTAAGGCTGAAACTTCGTTAGAACCTCAATTTTCCACTCTTTGGTCAAAATCTACTTCACATTCGGTCTTCTCATCGGCAAGATATTCATTCCATTTCTTCTGCGGGGGTGGGGTACTATTATGGAATCACAAAACTTCAGATTTGTCAAGATTTGAAAATTAAAAATGCTAAAATGTTTTCCTCCTTGGTTTACTCAAGGATTATTGAAAACTGCAAAGCGAGCTGTATCAGCCGCTCTACGTTACTTTTGCACGACTGAAGTTATGCGCCAAATGATAATTTGTGTTGCATCTACCTACAACAATACGTATAACTAAATTCAATTTAGAACTGTGCCGCTCTGTTCAGAAATTATATGCATGCTGTTCATCTTGAATTATTCTACATAAACGATTCACAAGAGATGAGGCAGTAGTTACTCGATTCGGCACTTTTAAAGCGTGACCGATATTTCATCGTGTGCAGAAGCCAGCATTCTCCCTAGGTGATTTTGGAGAGTGATATTTCACCCGAGAATGATGTAGGTATCGTACGAAGTGTAGGGAACCAATCATTGCCAACATGACCGTGGTTCGCTTCGCATCGGTGCATCATAACAACGGAAAAAGTCTTTCATTTTCTCGGTTAACAAAAAAAAAAATACAGGAAGACGATCAGGTGTTAATCTTCGAAACTAGTTAGAAAAGGCTCATTCGGGGGGGGGGGGGGGGGAGAGGAGATCGTGCTGAATCGTTTTTAGACTGCTCCGATCTTCAATTACCACAAAAAACCACTCGCCTTTTATACGCCGAGTACATTTTCAGGATCGTCGTGCCACCGGCAATTGAACACGATCGGCTCTTAACTCGCGAAAGATGGTGGAGAGGTAAGAAAATTTATGAGCAGGGGGCTGCTTTAAGTGTTCGAAACGTTCTAGCTCTTATTAAATCAGGGCGTCGGTGGCAACTATTAATCATAGAATATCACGGGAGAGCTCATGAACATACGGAAGAGAACGAAACCGGTGAAATCACGTAGTGGGCGATATGGGAAACCACGAAGGATCGCTAACTATAAAATCACGTTTCCCCGCAGAAAAACTCAATTTAATGAATATGTGTCACGACTAGCTTCATCTAAGGTTTCTTATACGGGCTGAGAGTCTGCGCTGCGAAAACTGACCCTCGGAACCGTCGGAAAATCCTGAAATTTTGAAAGTACATACTCCTCGGACCCCCAGAATTCGCTGTAGAGCTTTTGGTGTCTCGACGACGTTAAGGAGAGGCGCCACGGCGCCCGGAAGTGGCGTCGCAAGAGCCAAAACACGGTAATAGATCTTATAACTTCAGATTTTTCTGGATATACTGTCTGGCATCGTGGCGTAAAGAAATCCAAAAACAACTAATTTGTCGTAGGTATGCGTTCTATTCTGCCGTGAGGCCCCACCGGTATAATGGTAGATATACCTACCTAAGTTACCTTGCCAACATTTAGACCACCTTACTCAGTGCAGTGAAGGTAGACAAGAGCTGTCAGAAATCTCATTAAACTAAACAAATATTTGGTCAAATAATCGAAGTTTGCTTTCTTCCAAGCAGGACTCCATTCAAAAACCGGTTGGCCTTTAATTAGTTCATTTGACTGAAAACCACAGGAAAGATTTTTCTTGAGCTTGGGAAAACAACTCACTAACTTGATCATTGACTTAAATACTAAGCGAAACAAGCCTATTTTCCTACTTGAGCTTGGAGAAAATTTAAATGTGTACATAAAAATGGTATTGGTGGTACCTATTATCACAGAGGTTTACAAAAGAATAGTAATAGATAGTTTATTGTTTAATTCTGAGTTGGTTCATCAAACTCCTCATGGAGCACAGGGCATCCATAAACAGCCTCCATTCTGTGTTCATCTTGGTAGGGGAGAGGAGGGGGGTTCGCACGTTTATATTTCTACATGTACATCACTTCCAACTGCACGTATCCACTCTAAACGTTTGTAATTTGTAATAAATAATATAAAATTTAAAAACTTAAATTCTTCTCTGTTCTGTGCCAAACTTTTCAGTTCTCCCCATGTCGTCCTGTGAGGAGTTTAGGCTGGCCCCCCCATCAGGCGCCTCCTCAAGTGCTGGACAGGGGAATGCTCACTAATAGACAGGGGTGCCATAAATATACGTACGCATCTATACGTAGTATAATTCGATGGGCGGTCCAAAACCAGCCAACAAAAAATACAAAAGCCTGGAGAGAGCGGAAGAGATCCTAGTGACGGATGAGCAAAGTATCCCCACTGCCTTGTGGGTAGTGTCCTTACCCGAAGAAAAATATACCAGAATGAAAATATCTGGCGGATGTCCGGGCCTGCTGGCCCCTCGGAGGCTGTGGGATAGTAGCCCGCACTTCCACACCAATTATAACAGAAACAGAAATAAGCAGCACCCGGACTGGTAGCAACCATTGGCATTAAATGGAAAACGTGCATATTTAATTTTACTTCACCCTAACTTTTCGTTTATTATTTTCAATAATGAACCATTGGAATCGAGCATGAAAAAAAAAAAAAAAATTCTAACCCCCCCCCCCCCCTCAAAATTTGATGATTTACGTTTCAAGGTATGTAGAATCCGAAAATGCAATAAAAATATTTCTGTCTGTCCGCCGTACGCCGTACGGGCCACTTTTCTTAGTTACCATGAAACAAAATCGATGAAATTCGGATTATAGGTTCCGTTCGGGGTCTAGTTGGTCCTCGAAGCTCGACGTTACTGTCAGTCATCTCCAAGGGGTTCAAAATAGGGTTTGAAATTTTCAGAACGCCGTATCTCGAAAACTTTCGATAGAAGGGTATGGTTTTTTTACGTTATTAAATTTTTCTTGAGCTAAACAATTTTTTGAGGCCACCGGGAGCATTGTACGTCCAGCCGTTCATGTGCACCAAAAAGCTTCGTCAATATGATCGTGAATCAAACGGTATTAATCCGGCCGGGATATCATCACTAGGGAGCACCTGATTATAATCAAGGATGGCTGTATGAAGTCGAGTTGGTTGTTCTGTGATATTATTTCATTTGATAAGTGATGGCCTATTGGATTTTGTTGGTAGGTACTTGTGAAACTTGAATAAACTTTGAAGTATTATTGATGGGTAAATTATTACACAATGGTAAATTATTACTCAAAGGCAAATTATTGCACGACGGTAAATTATTACATAACGGTAAATTATTACACAAGGGTAAATTATTACACAACGGCAAATTATTACAAAACGGTTCATCTACCAAGAACGGGCTGGATTTTGTTGATCGGTGCTTCTGCAACTTGAAGAACCGTTGAAGTATTATTGATGGACAAGTTATTACACAACGGTTCATTATAGGTATTGACCACAGAAAACAGTGATCTACGCAGAACGGGCATCTTCACTCCACATCAACAATTTTCCTTTAGAACTTCATTATTTGCGTTTCTTTTTTCCGTTTTAGTTACTGTTTGTCATCGGCTGTATTGTTTTAGCAACATTTAACTCGTGATTTAGGTAGGTACGTAGTAACGAGTACGGGGTTAGGTACTAACCTACGGAGGGTCTGCGATTCACATAATATGTATAGGGTAGTACATATTATATAATATAGAAGGGTTATCTATACAGAGAGCTGTGATCTGTAACAGAAGAGTATTCTGTACAAAATAATAAACCGTTGTGCAGGGATTTGCAGCGTTTTTTATTTCAAGTACTACAGAAGGTTCAAGGGTTGATTAAGAAAAGATGTACGATTCACTTAGCATGCTACGGAGCTTTCCCACCAAAGCTGGCCAGTTGTGTCCCTGAAACAACCCCCCTCTTTACACCAAGACGTGGAAAGAGAGTGCATTAACTCGACCGAATATTATTAAAAAGACAACTTTATTAAATAAATTACTTCAAAAGGAATTTATGTAATTCTTGGGGTGAATCCTCCTTGGAACAATCCTCGAACGGTTTCAGAAGGTGTCAGAAACGAGTTAATTCCTTTTCTCATTTACCTTCGCTTGAAGCCTGTCTCTTGTTTATGATTTTGAACTTTCTTCTTTACAACTCTCCTCTTCGCGGCTGTTAAGTAGGACAAACTGGGTTAGCAAATCGATGGAATGGAACTGATACTATTTTCCGTTTTAAGGACCGTGATGATTGAGTTGTCAAAGTTGAATGGTACTGTAAATGACTCTGATCAAAAGGGGAACTTGAGATCAGTCTGAACTCAAATGCGATAAATATTCACGGAATAGTTCATGTACGTAACTATCTACTAATATCCGAAATAAGGGTACCTACCCTTGGAGATGGGTGGTCCTACAGGAGGTTTATTAGTACAAAATCAGGATGTTTGTAAGTAGAGGCATATATTTTATCTCAGAGAATAATAACTGCATTGCATGCCTGCCTTATTATTATGAAATATCTGTTACCTACATAATGAGGTACTTATCTATCAATTGTAGTATGTACTGGGTCACACAATTCCGAAACAATCACAAGCAGTAAAACAACGGAAGTATGGCAGAACTTTGTTTAAAAATAGGTTATTATAAAAAGCTGCAAATTATTACACAGCGGTTTATTATTTTCCTGCATAGATGCCGCTTCTGTATAGATCACTGTACTCCCATTCGCGTAAGACCCTGAATTAGTAGTACGCGTACACATTGCCGCCGCCTTTTGCTTCCGAGTCTGCGAAGCAGCGGAAGCCTTGTGTTCACTTTCGTGAGCCAAACAATTTTTGTCTTCAGAAATCAAAATTTCCACTTGCATTTTGCGTTTCAAAGCCTACTGAACAAATTTGGTTCCGTGTCTGTCGGTCTGTGAGTCTGTGAGTCTGTGAGTCTGTCCGCATTTCCTTGTTACAGCCATAACTTCCACGATTTTGAATTGATTCAGCTCAAATTTTGAGGGATGGTGCGGATAAGGCCCCTTGAGGTCCCATACAAATTTCAACATGATTGATCCAGCGGTACGCCCTGCGCATGCGCTAACGTTAAATTCAACAAACACGCATAACTTTCACAATTTTGATTCAATTTCGCTCAAATTTTCAAGGGTTGTTTGGACAAGGCCTAGTGAGTTCCAGTATGAATTTCAGCATGATCGGACCCTCGGTGCGCTCTGCGCATGCGCTGGCGTGAAATAGATTCAATTTCCTTGTTACAGCCGTAGTAACCAAAGATTTCACCCAATTTCAACGTAATTCTCAGGGATTAAGCGGGTAGGGCCCATTGAGGTCCCATATAAATTTCAACATGATAGAGCCAGCGGTTCGCCCTGCGCATGCGCTCTGTCTGTCTGTCTGTCCTTCTATGCACGGCCAAACGGCTCGACGGATATCGACCAAATTTGGCACGAATATCCAGTAGGCTCCCAAGTTGTGCAACGTCGCATTTTCAATTCCCTGACCATAGCGGAACTATGGTCGACCATGGTCAACTCCTGAATGGCTTGACGGATATCGACCAAATTTGGCACGAATATCCAATAGGCTCCCAAGTTGTGCAACGTCGCATTTTTAATTCCCTGACCATAGCGGAACTATGGTCGACCATGGTCAACTCCTGAATGGCTTGATGGATATCGACCAAATTTGGCACGAATATCCAGTAGGCTCCCAAGTTGTGCAACGTCGCATTTTTAATTCCCTGACCATAGCGGAACTATGGTCGACCATGGTCAACTTCGTTAATTCAAATGGTAACCCCTATTTTTTATCGCGTATTCGTAATCTACGTGAAATTCTATCTACGATCGACCCTTCGGACTACCCCCGCGGTCGACCATAGCGCATCCATGGGCCCCTCCATGGTCGAATCCCGAATTGCTCAACGGATATCGACCAAATTTGGCACGAATATCCAGTAGCCTCCCAAGTTGAACGTAGGCGCATTTTTAATTCCCTGATCATAGCGGAAATATGGTCGACCATGGTCAACTCCTGAATGGCTTGACGGATTTTGATAAAATTGGGCACAAATACCCGGTAGGGTATGGGATTTTTCCGTCGTTTGTTGGTTCCACGATACTGCGTACAGCGAATCTCGGATAGCGAGCGAAGCGAGCGGTCAGGCTTGTTATGTATAATGGACGTAATGTATTATGGAAGTCATGTTATGTATAATATGTATATTTCATGTAATGTTATGTAATGTTATGTTATGTAAGGTAATGTTATGTAATATGTATATTTAACGTTATGTAATGTTATGTAATGTAATGTAATGTAATGTAATGTTATGTTATTTTGCTTCCGAGTCTGTTCTATTTTATAATGGGTCACTCTGATTGTGACGAGGAAGCTCCTGTACCATCACCTTGGCAGTGTATTTCTCTTGTGACGCGTCATTTTGGCCACATGATCCCCCGCCTACGGTCATTTTGGTTTATTATTCTGTGAATAATACACCTATGTATTCGCTCAGCAAAAAATTTTTATAACACCCCCTCAAAATTTTTTCTTTTCCGTTTCAAGGTGTGTAGATTCCAAAAATGCAATGTCCGTCCGCCGTACGCCGTATCACGTCTACAGGCTTCATTTTCGGTCTAAAAAAATCGTTCTTTCGCACACATGCTCCATTTGGGCCCTAGTTGTCTCCCGAAACTTTTCAGCCCGATCGGAATATATCCAGGGGAGTTATGAGTGAAAATGTGTATAAAAATAGGTACTTTTTGTGTTTTAGTAACATGTTAGTAAAATGAGCTTTTGAGGTATAGTATTCCATGTTTTTGGGGACGAGAAGACCGAATATGAAGTCGATTTTGACCAAGGAGTGGAAAATTGAGGTTGTACCAGATGTTCAGCTCCCAAAATTGATTTTTTATGAGTCAAAAACTTGCGAAATCGTCTGAAATCACCATCAATTTGTATAATAACACTAGAAAAAGTGTCAACACGTGGATCAAGAGGATTAAATGGTACAATCAATGATCAAGAGTAATTTGAAGAAAAAAAAAGGAGCGTAGTACCTAATTCAAGTTCTGGGGGCCAAAATTTGTGGAAACCACCAGAAATAGCCATTTCAATTAATTTACATGAAAGAAACAATAAATAAACAGCCGGCCAATAAAATAATAGAATAATAAACCCATGTGACAAGGACTTTGCAGCGTTTTGGTTTATTATTCTGTGAATAATACACCTATGTATTCGCTCAGCAAAAAATTTTTATAACACCCCCTCAAAATTTTTTCTTTTACGTTTCAAGGTGCATAGATTCCAAAAATGCAATGTCCGTCCGCCGTACGCCGTCCGCCGTCCGCCGTCCGCCGTATCACGTGTACAGGCTTCATTTTCGGTCAAAAAAAATCGTTCTTTCGCACACATGCTCCATTTGGGCCCTAGTTGTGTCCCGAAACTTTTCAGCCCGATCGTAATATACCCAGGGGTGTTATGAGTGAAAATGTGTGTAAAAATAGGTACTTTTTACGTTTTAGCAACATATTGGTAACATGAGCTTCTGAGATATCGTTTGCTATGTTTTTGGGGACGAGAAGACCGAATATGAAGTCGATTTTGACCAAAGAGTGGAAAATTGAGTTCTACCAAATGTTCAGCTCCCAAAATTAATTTTTTATGAGTGAAAAACCTGGGAAATCGTCTGAAATCACCATCAGTACCATAATAACACTGGAAAAAGTGTCAAGACGTGGTTCAGGACGATTAAATGTCACTACCAATGATCAAAGATAGTTTAAAAAAAAAGAAAAAAAAGAGCGTAGCCATCAGAAGTAGCTATTTCGATTATTACGCATGAAAGAAACAATTAATGAACAGCCAACCTTTCTGTAGGTATGTCCAATAGAATAATAAACCCACGTGACAAGGACTTTGCAGCGTTTTGAAATGCATGAGGTCACTGAACTTGAGTAGGACCCTCGACATGTTCCCAAATTTTCACCTAATTTGTATGATTCGTTCGGCTTGGCCGTAAACAACAAACTTGTGTCTATCAATAAATAGCTAAAAAAGTAATTATGAACAAAACCCAAAATATCCTTTCTTCTTCAAATGAAATAATAACTATCATGGAACAGCAAACTCGATTTCATAATGCCATGCGTGGCCATATCAGCTGCTCCCTAGCAATATTATAATATCTGGGCTGCAGTTATACGTACCGTATAACTCACGCTCACGTTGATGAGGGTTATCTGTTAAAACTGTGCATTACTGTGAATGAACAGTTGGACGTAACATAAAAAACCCTTCTGTTGAATGCTTTCGAGCTGTGGCGTTTTTAAACTTCACTAGAGCACTTTGAAACGCAAAATATTTTTTCATTCTTGATTCCGAAGGTTCATTATAATAATAAACCAAAAGAAGACAAATCTACGAGTGGGCTATTACCAGACTATAAGCATGGTATCCCGAAATTAATAATGAGAAATCATGAAGTAGATGCAGTGAGAACAACTTTTTAACATGTTCGATCACGAGCTAAGTACAAAGTAAAATTGAGCGGTGTATGCAAGACCAACTCACATTTTTATGATATTAGCTAATACCTTTATATAACATTTTATTCATATAGGTGTATAATTAATAGCTCTCTTGTTACATGTCATGCTTGAAGGGTCATAAAGTGTAAGTTCCTAATTGCGAACATAGCTGTCTCTTCTGCAACCTAGACGTTGCTCGCAAGTTAACATTCTTATTTACTTACTTAACTAAACTACCTAATAATATTTATTAAGACGTAATAAAATTGCTTCAGCACTTCTACTTATTATATCAATTCCAACATCTACCTTGCCGAGCACATTATTTTAGTTAGTTTGGCCAGTGACAGGTTATTTCCTTTACCTTCAACAAGTAATTTGCTGAATTGAATGCTCTGAGAAACGTTTTCTTTCCGGAGGACGCACCGTTAAAATGTTTTCAGAACTACTGCAGCTTACGTTTTTTACGGCTGGTTCTAATAGATGATTGGCCAACATGCTCCTCAGGCATGTCTCTCATTTGCGTTTTATGGGGTTTCTTGCACTCTCGTACCGTTACTGTGTCAGCTCGCAAAATGGATCACGTACGTCTGCAATTATACCCTGGACAATTTGCTCTCGGAAGTTCCTAAATGATGGCATAACCAATTATTATTATAGGTCTCAAAATTTGTCTAGAGGAGTTGTCGTTTCAGTAGATCCTCACATGAAATATCTACTAAAAGCGCGTTTCAAGGCATTCCAATGTGTAGTGATTCAGTCATTGCCAAAGGGGTAACTACGTATTTGGAGTGAAAAATTCTATATTGAACATAAATCAAAATCACTACGATAATTATTCCACTACACGGTATTTACACGAGAATTAAATTTGCCCGATTCCGGCAATATTGCTCCACAAAGACTGCCGACAAACGCTGACATTAACAAGTACCGGTGAATACAGGGCATTACAATTTGCCGAGATCGAACAATGATTTTGCGACCTCGGTGGAAAATACCGGCAACACGAAAAAGTTCCGGTCATGCAGCATGGCTATAAGAGAGAATTTATACAGAAATATTCGTGCTATTGTGTAAAAAGATGATATGATACCACTTTTTGTGAAATTATACAATTTTTTTCGTGATTGTAGCTATTTTTACCGATTTTTGACACTTATGAAGTAAAACTTGACCCACTATTTTTGAAGGAAAATGTTTTTGTCATCGAAATAGTCGTGAATCACCATCACCCACACAACGTCAGAGAATTGATATTGATTTTAGCCCTTGTTACTGTCATATATTATGTTATTGGTACTAATCTTAGGGGTATAATAGTATTACAGATGAGGTAGTTGAAAACCTTCTAATTATATTTGAGAACGAATATTACAAGTGAAGTGTGACTCGAATGTCACACTCGTGTGAGAATCGGAGATTGATGTTGAAATGAATTAATGCTGATGGTTACTTGGCAACCTCTAACTATTGAAGAAGGTGCTGGTATGCCAGGCGAGTTGGAGTGTTTCGAAGCTGTAGGTATCTCGTGTTAGTTACCAATTTTTTACCCACAAAAATCAAAATTTGGTCCCATCTTAAAGCACACAAATTTTTGTTAAAATCTAGGGATGAATTCAGGATGCTCTGAAACGGATTCCTATTAAAAAAATTCAAAATTCATGTTCCGAAAATTTTGGACCCATTGCAACAGCTTCATTTTCTTTGAAAATTCGCTAAAAACGATTGCTGGGAGGGTGAAGGGCAACCCCCGGCAATTCTGACAGAAGTTTCGGCAATATTGCCGAACCATTCTCGTCAACTTTTTCTGAGATAATATTTGCCCGTCAGCATCCGAAAATATTGGTCAAGTTTCTCGTTTAAATGTACCTTTAAGGCACTAACACTTACCTACGTAATAAATAAAGCCAATTCAACTGGGGCGGGCGCAGGGAGCTATGCTTTAAGACTGTTCATGATACTTGGCAATCTTGCGGACAGAACAGCTTCCCAAGGCTTTGTGAAGTTAAGAAGTGATGATGTGAGGTACACGAATGAGCCAACTAAGGATAGTCAAAATCGGATGAAACTGACGAGACAATTGAAATAAGTGAAATGCAATGGAATCTTCGGTAGTAGAAAGCAAAATTGCAGATTAACTCTTGGGCTAAAAGTGGATATTATGATCACCAACTTTAGCTCCCTTGTTTCAACGGATCCTGGGTTTCCTGAGATATACAAAGCTCGCGAACGAAAACTGGAACTCTCCTTTACGTGGGCACCTACCTACAGTGGTACAGATGGGACAGTTGTCAATTTTAATACAAATGAGCTAAAAGCTCCATAAGAGTTTTGTAGATGACATATTTAAACTCGTATGAGCAATGGGCAATGTCATGAATTCTGTTTGCATTTTTCCTCAATAGTTTATGATGTGAGATACACGATCATAGGACTGAATCCGGAAAATATGCCTCCTTCATATCATATTTATTCTGAGAGACTTTCAAACATTGATATTTCAAAAAAGAGGCGGGGAAGCGGGAACTGCTGTTGCCTGTGACGTTGTACGGATATGGGTTTTGATTGGCCGGCCGGTGGCAGCAGATGGGAGATGAGTACATGTCATTAGCCACCAGTGGCAACCGCTACCACCTAAAAATTTGTGACAATAGCTTTTTTCTTTTACGTGTTTTTCTTCATCTATAAAGACAATTTTTACATCAACTTTTCAACTTTTTGAAATGCGTAGAGAAAGATGACAACAAAATCAGTACCAAAAGTGTTCTTTGTGGGTACATGACAATAATTTCGGTTTATTATTCTGTGAATACTTAATACACCTATGTATTCGCTCAGCAAACAATTTTTATAACACCCCCTCAAAATTTTTTCTTTTCCGTTTCAAGGTGCGTAGATTCCAAAAATGCAATGTCCGTCCGCCGTCCGCCGTCCGCCGTCCGTCGTATCACGTGTACAGGCTTCATTTTCGGTCTAAAAAAATCGTTCTTTCGCACACATGCTCCATTTGGGCCCTAGTTGTGTCCCGAAACTTTTCAGCCCGATCGGAATATACCCAGGGGTGTTATGAGTGAAAATGTGTGTAATTATAGGTACTTTTTGCGTTTTAGCAACATGTTGGTAACATGAGCTTTTAAGGTATCGTTTTTCATGTTTTTGGGGACGAGAAGACCGAATATGAAGTCGATTTTGACCAAAGAATAGAAAATTGAGGTTCTACCAGATGTTGAGCTCCCGAAATTGATTTTTTATGAGTCAAAAACCTGGGAAATCGTCTGAAATCACCATCAATTTGTAGAATAACACTGGAAAAAGTGTCAAAAGGTGGATCAAGACGATTAAATGGCACTACCAATGATCAGAGATAATTTATTTAAAAAAAATTAAAAAATTAATAAAATAAAATAAAATACCTATAGCCTTATGAAATAAATGAATTCTTATTCGTGTTTTGGGGGCCAAAATTGATGGAAACCACCAGAGATAGCTATTTCAATTATTTTATATGAATGAAACAATAAATAAACAGCCAACAGCTCTGTAGACGTATGTCCAATAGAATAATAAACCCATGTGACAAGGACTTTGCAGCGTTTTCATTATCCAAAGGTACCTAATTTTTATAGTTACCATAAAACCACAACCCGATCTCGGAAAAATGACCACTTCCGAAAATCTACTCGCAACACGGACGATGAAGACATTGAGATATGAAGAATGAATAAACAGAGAAATATAGGTAAGTAAAACAGTGTATATAAAGCAACATAGGACTTATCCCGAAAACAGACCCATAATTATCATCAAATTTGAACGATTGAAAGAGAAGTCCCATTAAGGTTAGTATACCTATAACGATAACGAGCACAGTGGTTTCATTCAACGGAGGTGTCGTAGATAATATCGAGTAGGTAGAGATTTTAATAAACTCAACCGCTAGTAAGAAATTTATACTTACATTACTGCCTGTACTAGCTGATAGACGTTTAGAGCCCACTAAATTTAAATATAGCGTTGAAACCTAGTTATCCGGATCTGCTCCCACGGGCCAACTACAAACGATGTAACGTGAATGACTATATCGATCTCGTTTGGTTTTACGGCCATCGTTCAGCGGGAGGGCACCTCACAATCGAAAATTTATCGATCAATAATGCTACAACGGACTACTCATAAAACAAATCAGTCAAATTCCCAGTGTAAACAATTACCCCTTATGAAAGGTTGATTACTTGCACACACTTCATCAATTTATTAAAATAATCCGCACGGTTTTTATCGCAAAATCTCAATTTAAACAATGCCTAACTAATATAGTTATTCTTAATTTGAAAATCAATCTAGCCAATATTCTGGCCACATAGCTAATGCCTCTCCCAATCACCAATCACTTTACAGCTAATGTTGTTGACAGCATGAAGTAGGTAAATTTCGTCTAATACTTTCTCATGATTTTTCCGGTTGGGGAGTTTGACAACCATAATTATCCAATTCGTGATTCTGACTTAGTAAATTCGAACCGGGCAGGGATTCTACTCCGAGAATACGCAATGAACCCAATCGTGACCCCCTCCTTCACCACCATTCCCACCAGAGCCCCGAAGCTCGCACTAAATAATATTATGTTGACAAATTTTGAGACTTGGATGGAAGTACCTAAATGCAAAGGAACCTGTCGCAGAATGACTGCTTGAGATTTTTGAGAACTATTTTGGCTTTGTTGAGGTAAAAAATTCAAATTTTGGCGTTTAGTTCAAAATTATGGTATTTGGGATATATATTTGTACATTCTAGGAGGGACATATTTACCTTTTCCAACACCATAGAGATAAATACATTTTTATATAAATTACTAATGTGTTCATTCTTCTTAATAATGATTATTAATTACTTAATAATAATAATAATTACTTAATAATAATAATAATTCTTAATAAAAATAATTAGAGAAAAGGAGAAAATACAATAAAGAACTACATGAAGACAACAAAGACCCACTTCGAATCGCACGTTTTGTAAATCTACCGTTTCTAACGACCGTTGCGGATAAAAAATTGATAAAATTAAAGAAAATTGGTCAAGGGGGCGAGGAAATGAGAAGGTAGCCAAGAGAAAGAACAGAACGACTTCTGATCCTTCCATCAGAGGACAGTTGATCACGTCCGCGACGCTGGCAGGGCTGTCGGACGTACAGCCCTAACCTAAAATGGTTCTTTACTTGCAATGTGTAATAAACACAAAATAAATAAACCTTTAGCTTAACACTAATTTATTAAGTACAAAACTTTTCGCTCAACTTCTGAGCATCATCAGGTAAGTACTCCTTGATGTACTTACCTGATGATGCTTAGAAGTTGAGCGAAAAGCTTTGTACTTAATAAATTAGTGTTAAGCTAAAGGTTTATTTATTTTGTGTTTATTACACATTGCAAGAGAGCTTACCACATAAGGCATACAACGAAATTCGATGAATTGATATTCTTTACTTTACTTTTACCGGTCAAAGGAAACGTTTTTAATAAGTGAAGTAAATTATTTAAAATAGGTAAATTTTTAATAATTTACCCCTAATCTTTAGATTTTATTAGACAAAATGCAATTTTATTAGAAAAATATGATAATAAACATTCTTGTTTAAAAAAGAGGAAATTTATATGGTATTTAAGCAACAACTCCCAGAAATGTATTTGGATCCCCCGCTAAACTTGGCCCATAACGTTTCAGAAAGAGTCTGATTTTCGAAAGCAAATAAAACGGGATGAATACGTGTGAACCGCCTCCGATTTGAGGAAGAGCTTCCTGCGGTTATAAGGTTATCTGGATAAAATCAGCTGATCGCCGGAAGCCTCAGAACTCCCCGTATTCCCCCGCTGACCGACAACCTCCGCTGATTGTTTCGGAGTACCGTTTCCATTGAAAGAGTCCATCTCGAAACGTCGTGGTCTTGATCAGATGATCAGCCAGCAGTAAATGGCCTCTTCACCTCTTCTTCACTTTTTTTTTTTTTTTCTTTCCTTCTTTTCGAATGGGGTACCTAAATACGATTTTCCTAAGATAAGCCGGAAAAGAACAAACGGAAAGAGTTTTGACGTGCTGGGGAGTGGAAAATGGGTATTTTAAAATGACTGTTGTGAACCTCCCATCTCGATGAAAGGGTTGCCCAACCGCCCTGATTTGGTCTGGAGACGGTTTTGATTTCAGAGGAAAAGTTCTGTACCATGAGCGATGATAACAGATGTCGTTATTTTCTCCAACTTCCCGTTCGGCTGGATCCTGGGTAGGCATCATAGATCAAGAAGAGTAAACAGAGAGCATAAATATTATGGCTGACAATGGGCTGACAATATTATTGTCAGTCCATCAATCAACTCATGCCTGTCGACACCTTTTCAAAATACGTACGGTACAGGGCGTGACCAGCAAAATTTTGTATTAAATCTGTGTAACGACGGATTCCTCCGGAAGATCTGGCAATTCAGAGTTAACTTCTTACTACCTACACCGAGAAGAAAACAGGTAATGTATGCTGGATGCTGGTCCCTAAAAAACACCAATTTGGAACAGTAAGTATCCAATCAATTAACGCACACAGACAAGGATTCTCGAATTGAACTTTGCGGTTCTACTTTGATGACTTCATCTGATTTAAATTAGAGGAAATTTACGTACTAACATGTAGTACTAAGTAAAACAGGATGCTAACATGTAGTACTAAGTAAAACAGGATGCTAACATGTAGTACTTAAGTAAAACAGGGTGCTAAGTAATGTAGTTTGCTTTACAGAACAAGCCCAGCTGTATGTTCCAAGTATTCCATACTATATTTTGAACTTTTCTGGTTGATTTTAGAATTGTGCGCTACCGTTTGGTGAACAAAGAAGAAGAAAAATCTATACGAAAATTATCAATATTTCAAGAAAGACAAGTGGCCTATAGAGTGCTATGATATATGTGACTCGCAGTTCTGATATATAATATCATGTTGTATCCCTGATGGGTATTTGTTTGTATTTTTATTTAATTTTCTGCTGGAAAATGTTGATTTACCTGCAGAACCATGATGGCTTAATCGATTTTCCATCAGCATTCCAAAGAACATAGTAAGTGACACCTCATAAGGGCCGTAGAACGTGCGGATTTGAAATGCAATAATATATTTCTCTCCGCATAAAAGCCTGCCATCCCTCCTTAGAAATCGTAAGGGCTCTTGGGTTTCGCAATTTGATGCCAACTATTTTTATTAATTAATTACTAACATCCACAGCGCATGCGAGCTCGCAAGGATGCGAGTTCGTGAACCGTACTTCCTCGATGAAAAGGTGAAATTCATGTTCGCGCAAATTGGTGGTGATGTGATGAAAAATGTATATTTACACTATTACAGGAAAATGATGAACAGAGTGGACTTGCGATATATACAAACACGTTGTGTATATGTTACACAGAGGGCAGCGCAGGTGAAGCCTCGTATGGTAGAAATGTGTACTAGTATTTTTATGCATTTAACTCCGCAAAAACCGAACAAGATAGGTAAATATTCGCCAGATGTTTACTACTGGAAATGCATGTGGGAAGGGAAAATTTAAATTTATATTTCTCTTTTTTCGGGTGTGCATGTGGTGAAAGGAAGGGGTTGAAAGGTACTTGACAAGAAGATCCGTTAGCTGCTCTGTTCCCAGAGGTTTGGGGGGTTTGACCGGTGCCGCCAACGCGAGCTTATCCTAAAGGAAATGTGAATGACAAGGCATATTTCGGATATCTATTTATCCGAGACAGTCCGACCGTTTATTTATTCTTTACTTAATTTATTTCATTGCTATTTACTATTTATTTCATTACTATTATTGGTTTTTGGCAGGACGTCAATAATAACTTATTGTGCCTTGGGATTACCTACTCAAATTTATTGCACGGGTATATTTTACAATGAAGGGAGAAAGCGCAGATTTTGTTTCTTTCTGTAACCCATTCCAGGCCGTAGTTTGACATTGCGGGCGTGATTCAACCCCCGTTGTATTGGAATTTGCGTTACAGTTATATGATTAATCCCGAAAGTCGTGTTAACTGGAGTTGAACGGGGAACGTCACGTTTTTTGGCCGGATATGCTCCGTTGACTGTAGCCGGCCTGGGGCTCTACCTAGTCCATTCTATTTACATATCAACATCAACGGGCTCATGACCGCATCTGCGACTCTCCTCATCTCTATAAAAGACGAACAACATTTAGCGAGCCGTAGAATAAACAGCCCTTAACGAATGCGAGAAGAAACGAGGGCCTATGCTGTTGACTTTGGTCTTTCCCACACACATCAAGTGGTTCTCGTGATATCAATGTAGTTGACTGTAGATATTGTGGTGTGTGATTTCCACCCATCACGAATCAACATGATTGTGCCGTCGACGCGGTCTATTGGTGTCCCAAGGAACTGGCACCCTGTCGTCGACGTCGGGGACAGCAGGAGAGGGAAGACAAGGCTGAGCGGACCTGAGCGGACACGACTCTGTTGTTTTCTCGGGTCCAGAGACAATCTGAAGCTCCATACGCACTCGTTTTCGTCCAGTACAGGAGCCGCCCATAAACATCCATTCTACCAGAAAAATCCCTCCACCGCCTTCAGCAACGATTCATCATCATAAGCAGCCAACCGGAACTTCATCGTCATCGGACACGCACTCTCCTCCCTGTGTGTTCACTCTCTACTTACCTACTAGTCCTAGTAGGCCTAGTAGTGGGTTTTCGTCTCCATCTCAATAGTAGTAACATTTCTTACCAGTACTACCAACTACATATCTAAATCTATCTATCTAATGTTCAGTTATATCGTTCTCCCGCTCGTCCTCGCCAATCGCCATTAACTATTCCATTGCGGGGTACTGAAGCGAACAGTTGTTAGGGACCTGGCTGTCCTGTTTGACAGCCACCTCTGCTTCTCCGACCATATCGACGACATCTGCTCAAGGGCCATGAAGAAACTTGGATTCATCAAGAGAAACACCAGGGAGTTTAATGATCCGTCGGCCTTGACAATGCTATACACTGCCTTGGTTCGCCCTATTCTGGAATATGCATCTATTGTATGGTCTCCACACTACCTCACTGCGGTGGAATCGATTGAAAGGGTTCAGCGCCGTTTCCTGAGATACGTCTCATACAAGCTGGGAAACAGATGGGACGATTTCGACGCCTCGGGGATGTTGAGATTGACGGGCCTGGAGACTCTCAGGGGGCGGCGGGAACTGGCCGATGTAATGTTTGTGCACCGCTTGGTTGGCGGTAAGGTGGACTGTCCGGAGCTGCTATCACTTTTAAGTTTTCACGTTCCGCCGTATGCGACAGGTTTTACGCAGACTCAGACCCACCAACTATCTGCTCGGTGGGCCCCTGATCAGAAGCCAGCGGGAGTTCAACCGTCTGGCAAGTTTGTCAGAAGTGGACCTACTCTGTGTAAGTGGAAGTGTTTTCAAGAGACAGGCCAAGTTATTATTATTTTGAACACAAATTTTATTTTATTTTATAAATAGAGTTTTCTTTTATGTTTAGTTGCTAGTTATTAATCCTTGTAAATTGGGCAATTTTTGCCCGTATATTAATAATAAATAAATAAATAAATAAAATACGAGATAACGGCGCCTTGGAAGTTTCGACCTCTATTTTTCACACCCTTAAGGACGTCTGACAGTAACGCCGAGCTTCGCGGACCAACTAGACCCCAAATGGGAACTACAAAATCTATTCACTAAAAGAGATTGACTGTTTTTGAAAATTAACCTGGGAGAGACAGTCTCCCTCGGGAGACAGTTTCTTCCGATGTCTCCCGGGTTCGTCTCTTTCACTGAAGAAAGGTCTTCTGGTCTCACCCCGTCCTTAGACGTTTTTATTCATCAATCGATAATACGTATATATTTTTAATGAACAATCGACTTACATTTAAGAGATGAAAAAACACAACGAAATGACCGATATGGTAGCGGATGAACGAAGGACGATACACGATATCACTATCAAACAAACGAGAAATTAATGAGAAAGAGACTCTCTCTTTCGAGAAAAGAAACATAGGTGTCTGTTATGTGTCTCTCTGAAAGAGATCAAAAATGCCGAGATGACCGCCAGCTCCCTCTTGTAGAAGTTGCTGAATAACCCTGCCATGGATACTATTAAAAAATGACTTCTGCCAAAAGAGATAGTCGGACCGAAAAGAGATGTCTCTTTGGCTTAGTGAATAGACCCCAGGATTTCATTAATTTTGGTTCATGGTAACAAATATGCAAGTGCGAAGTACGGCTGAGGGACAGAATTTTTTGTTATTCCATTTTCGGATTCTACGTTGGAAACCATCAAATTTTGAGGAGGGGTGAAAACTGTTTGTTTCATGCTCGATTCCAAATGTTCATTATTTAAAATAATAAACCATAGATAAGAGAAGAAACTTCTTCTCTGCCCATTGGTACTAAAAAAAACTTGTTTTTACATCGCATCACATCCTGCGTCGAAGGAGACCAAATTTAGGCCCCTGCTATACCTAACGTATAACCATGATTTTTGGCACGAACAAAATGGAGGTATACCACCCACCGCGCCGAATAAAGCGTGCAAAACTTTCTAGAATGAGCAAATATAGCGTTGATTGCTCAGATAAGGGAAATTTAGGGCCAAACTAGCGTCGGTCACGTGAAATGAATAAAACCAGTTTTATTGCTTTGTTGGAGGTCCGTAACCAGGTATCGTGTCAGCTTTGCATTTACCTGCGTTCCCCCATTTCCGTTTGAAGACCACAGAAGGCTAAATTAAAGAGGCCGGCATAAGTCGTGAAAGGTCCGGTACGGAATTACAATTAGTACTTCTGATTTAATTATATACAGATTTAATTATAACCATCGCCAGAGGTAGGTATCTATTCGAACGAATGAGAGTGGTAATTTAAGCCTGATACAGTGGGTTTATGGACCGTAGTCATAGTGAAGCTCTCGGGTTTGAACAAGAGGTGCAATGCATCGTCAGTTTGGTTCACTTTCAGCATACATTACAGTTCACTTGGAACAGGTACTCAATCAAATCATCAGGCGTATTGTTTTGGCAATCATAAGTTTAGCAGTTAGTGTTCCATTATGATAGACTAGGAGGAAAGCCCGTTGTGCTAAATACAAAGGGCTCTAGAGTCACGAAAAATTCGCACTTGATGATGGCAGTTTCGATTTCTCATAGATACGAACCTGTTTCACGTATGTCTCTGTCTGTGTCTATGTCACATTTATGTTCATTGGAAAACTGATGAAAACCGTGGGTCCACTAATACTCGGAGCGATTAGTATGACAATGAATCTTATCGCTACCCAGGAACCCGTCGTGAAATCTTCAATTCCGCTTTTCACAAACAAAGCATCACCCCAGCCACTCCATTCTCAAGACTGGACAGAGATCTTCAGGATCTTATTGTGAATCACGTGGGACGGTAAGAAACATGAGGGCAACCATCTATCAACCACGCGATTATTCTGACGATGAAATCACGATCGTCGAATAAACCCTGAGCGGCATGTCCCACAAAAATCGTTTTAGTACGGTTGAAACCGACGTGAAAACTTCTTTCCAACAGCATCCGCCTTGTTCTGGCTTGGGGTCGACAGCGATCCGCGACATGGGCTCGACCGCAGCAACCATAAGCACGATCTTGGACGCTGTCGTTAGAGACGGCCAGGAATACGACCAAAGATGAGGTCTGAAGGGTCGAGCGATAGCCTGCTCACTCGCTGATTACAATAAGACCAAACTCATGAAAATTCGTTCAGCCGTTTGACCCATCACACACATAAACTCACGAATTATATAAAAAGGATTAGGGTCATTCTACGCTTAGAGTGGATTTGAGACCCCTGATATTTTCGTTTCTTAAAACCTTTCGAACTCACGATTTTGCTTCCGAGTCTGCGAAGCAGCGGAAGCCTTGTGTTCACTTTCGTGAGCCAAAAAATTTTTGTCTCCAGAAATCAAAATTTCCACTTGCATTTTGCGTTTCAAAGCCTACTGAACAAATTTGGTTCCGTGTCTGTCGGTCTGTGAGTCTGTGAGTCTGTGAGTCTGTGAATCTGTGAGTCTGTGAGTCTGTGAGTCTGTGAGTCTGTGAGTCTGTGAGTCTGTCCGCATTTCCTTGTTACAGCCATAACTTCCACGATTTTGAATTGATTCAGCTCAAATTTTGAGGGATGGTGCGGATAAGGCCCCTTGAGGTCCCATACAAATTTCAACATGATTGATCCAGCGGTACGCCCTGCGCATGCGCTAACGTTAAATTCAACAAACACGCATAACTTTCACAATTTTGATTCAATTTCGCTCAAATTTTCAAGGGTTGTTTGGACAAGGCCTAGTGAGTTCCAGTATGAATTTCAGCATGATCGGACCCTCGGTGCGCTCTGCGCATGCGCTGGCGTGAAATAGATTCAATTTCCTTGTTACAGCCGTAGTAACCAAAGATTTCACCCAATTTCAATGTAATTCTCAGGGATTAAGCGGGTAGGGCCCATTGAGGTCCCATATAAATTTCAACATGATAGAGCCAGCGGTTCGCCCTGCGCATGCGCTCTGTCTGTCTGTCTGTCCTTCTATGCACGGCCAAACGGCTCGACGGATATCGACCAAATTTGGCACGAATATCCAGTAGGCTCCCAAGTTGTGCAACGTCGCATTTTCAATTCCCTGACCATAGCGGAACTATGGTCGACCATGGTCAACTCCTGAATGGCTTGACGGATATCGACCAAATTTGGCGCGAATATCCAGTAGGCTCCCAAGTTGTGCAACGTCGCATTTTTAATTCCCTGACCATAGCGGAACTATGGTCGACCATGGTCAACTCCTGAATGGCTTGATGGATATCGACCAAATTTGGCACGAATATCCAGTAGGCTCCCAAGTTGTGCAACGTCGCATTTTTAATTCCCTGACCATAGCGGAACTATGGTCGACCATGGTCAACTTCGTTAATTGAAATGGTAACCCCTATTTTTTATCGCGTATTCGTAATCTACGTGAAATTCTATCTACGATCGACCCTTCGGACTACCCCCGCGGTCGACCTTAGCGCATCCATGGGCCCCTCCATGGTCGAATCCCGAATTGCTCAACGGATATCGACCAAATTTGGCACCAATATCCGGTAGCCTCCCAAGTTGAACGTAGGCGCATTTTTAATTCCCTGACCATAGCGGAAATATGGTCGACCATGGTCAACTCCTGAATGGCTTGACGGATTTTGATAAAATTGGGCACAAATACCCGGTAGGGTATGGGATTTTTCCGTCGTTTGTTGGTTCCACGATACTGCGTACAGCGAATCTCGGATAGAGAGCGAAGCGAGCGTTCAGGCTAGTTATGTATAATGGACGTAATGTATTATGGAAGTCATGTTATGTATAATATGTATATTTCATGTAATGTTATGTAATGTTATGTTATGTAATGTAATGTTATGTAATATGTATATTTAACGTTATGTAATGTTATGTAATGTAATGTAATGTTATGTTATTTTGCTTCCGAGTCTGTTCTATTTTATAATGGGTCACTCTGATTGTGACGAGGAAGCTCCTGTGCCATCACCTTGGCAGTGTATTTTCAGTTCAGTCTCTTCAGGAGGGATCATAAATATAATGTCAGTTATTAATATGCGAGCTTCATTCATACCAGAACATGAAATATTGCCAATTTAAAAAAAATGGTTGGCAGGGGAGTGACCATAAAGAAAATACAGTTCCAGGGTAGTGATTTTACTAGGAACCAAAAATTTGACAAGAATACCTACCCACATGTACCTATATCTGAAATTCCCAAAGTTGCCTTGAGGTACCCAGTAGGTAGCACACCCGCTAGCTGTGAAAAAACTTCAAAATTACGCTTGAATAAGTTACCCAAGTGAATTCATGTCACTACTCTGTCTTTCTTGTCATTTTCCTGTCTACATGAAAATCATCAAAAGACAGGAAAGTGACACACAGGAAAGTGATTTGTTTGGGGTTTTCTGCACATAGCTTCCAAACCGCTGGTAGTACAGGACTGGAATTTAGTGCGCGAATACTGGTTCAGTAAACCTATGGCATGATGGAAGGGGAAAAGAAGAAAATAAATGAATACGAAAATACAGAGCACAGGAAGGTGACAGATATGAAAATTGCATACCTGTTATCGTGTACCAAGTTGCATCTCCAAGGGCACACACAACACTAAAAAAGGAAAACAAACCCAGAGGCCACCTGTGACAAATCACTGCTGCCAACTTGATTTTTACCCGAATTTTTTCCCCCCACAGGGAGGGGGGGGGGGAGAGAGCTGTTTCCTGAATAGACAGGAAAGTGACACAAAACTTTGTAACAAACACATTTTCTCATGAAGAATCAAAGTTGAATGACCAATTGAAATTTTACAATACATACCTACATAAACTACATCATAACTGTGGCGTGATCCCGTTGTTTTGGTAATGAAAATCTGAAAACGCTATATATTTCATGTACATGTGAATATTCCAACTTAGGCTTGTGACACACCAGGGTAGTGACATTCAGGTAATTAAATGTTTAATTACTGTCACTAATTAATGATTTGAATGACTGAAACAAGGGTCATCCGCAAAGCCTGGATTTAGCAGTAAATGATACATAACTTATTTATTACTTTCCCATTCTTTGGGGCTGAGAAATGCCTTGTTACATGAAAAATCAGAATAAGCGTAGAACGACCCATTAGATACTTGTAATAGGTGATCCTATTTCTATGATTCTTTCTGTAAGTGGTAAATGAATCGGCAAACCTTGTTTGCGGTACTATGAAAGATAGGTAAATAATAATTTCATACATTCTTAACAAACTAATGTTGATAACTTTGTCGTGTAAATACTTCGTGAATACATAAGCCTGGAATTCCACCAAGCGTTATTTCACAACCAAATTAAGTTCACAAATCGCTGACTTGTCAATTCCCGCTTCGCCACTATTTTTTAAAACGTACGACTCCTGGGTTTATTAACGACACTTACCGCATATTACTCTGATGAAGAAAGTTAAAATCAGTGCGCTCATTACTTCAATACGTTCTGAATGTGATGAATTCGATTCATTATAGGTCCAAGTGCGATTTGACGGTACGTAATAAAACCATTGGAATCATCATTTGCCGAAGTGGGTAATTAACAATAAAAATGGGTAAAGAACACGATCACACGCGAAAGAACGATAACAGGATGGGATCGCGTATTCCCATGAAAGGTAAGGGAAAGTGCCTACTAAAATGATGAACTAGTTTTTGGTTTATTATTTCAATAAATTCAATAATAAACCTTTGGCGGAATCGAGCGGGGAAAAAATGTAAACCCCGTCCCCCCCCCCCCTCCACCTAGAAATTTGATGGTTTCCGTTTTCAAGCTATGTACGTGAAATCCGAAAATGGAATAAAACTTTCTATCCATCCGCCGTGCTCCGATATTTCCTTAATTACGAAGGTCGGCGTTAGTCAGTCAGTAAGGGGTGAAAAATAGGGGTTGAAATTTCCAGAACGCCGCAGAAAACTTCCAAAAAATGTTGAAAACTTTCAATATGATTTTTTAAGTTTTGAAATTGATCATGAACTTGAGAATTTTTTTAGACCACCTGGAGCATTGTCCAGCCGTTCGTTTGCACCGAAAAGGTTCGTCAACATGATCGTGAATCAAAAGTTATAAATCCGGCCCAGAAATCATTGCTAGGGAAAAACTTATTATAATCACGCATGGCTGTTGAAATCTATTGTTTGTTCTGCGTTATTATTTCATTAAAAGAATGATTGTTATTTTGGATTTAATTCAATTAATCTTTCATTCAACTGTTTTTTGATTCAACAAGAGTGTCAGGTTTGTCTTTTTTCGTACATGCTGTATACTGACAACTGTCTGAGTTCCTGCCTAATTATAATTGATGTAATTAATTGCACGTGTTCCGGAAGCGCAACGGCAGTAGAGAATTTCCTGATTTTGTTGGGCTGGTATTGACATCGAAATTGAAAAGACATCGAAATTGATATCGAAATTGAAAAGCCTTTTATTGGACATAGGACTGTTGTCCCTCATAGCGTGGGTACATCAAATTACAATTTGTTAATAACAAAAAACATATGCAAGCACAAGAAAAATAATAAACCAAAACAGACAAAGTAGAAAAATAAATAATAGGGAATTGAATTTAAATGGTTGCATTACTGTTTTCAATAATTCCTATTCAACTCGGCGAGTTAACGAGGTTAATGGAAATACTTGAACATGATTTCGGGATTTCGCGCCATATCCTGACCGTGTGGTTACATACTTGGTTCGTCAGGCTGATGAAAGTAGGTACCTACCTCCCGGAGGATTTATATTTTTGCTTACACGTTTCTACAATTTATTTGGCCGGAGAAAAAATAGGTATTCGTCGTTACTTCAAAATTAAGAGGGAAAAAACTCATCTTGTTAGGTTCATTTAAGTGATGAGCATACGGGTGTAGTATTGACGGTAAAGCCTGGTTGAGCTTAATGGTGGATTGGCTCACACGGTCCTTCCTAGGAGGTTAATGAGAGCCATTGGTTGTGTTTATTTTTGCCTGAATCACGTAGAGCACGATGTGAAACTCAACGGACTTCAACCTCCTGGACCGCCTTCTTTCATCCAGCGTACAGGGTATCCCCTTCCGTCGTGGATTTTTGTCTTAGACATCATAAAGGGATTTATCACAAGCGGACTTTCCGACTGATAATCGGGCTGAGTTGAGGGGCCTGGAGTACCACGGTAATCGCCGTGCTATTGTCGAAAAGGTAACCTCCGCCGAAGTTCGCATCCCCCTCGTTTCAGGTGGTACCAACTCCTTCGGGTCTTCAACCTCCCGCAATCGTAATTTATTGCAGGAATACCTTAACAGATTCGTGTTCTCCGTGATTGTAATTTTTCCTCATTAATACTATCACTGTCGGATTTTTCATGATGATGAACGCGTGGGTGTGATTGCTGGAAATCAAAAGCACGTGCGCTAAAGTGCATGATCAAGCGCTAGGAATTACATGGGTACGATTACTAACCGTCGAATCCAGTAGATTGTCATTACCCATCTTTCTAATTGATTTTCTACAATCAATTCCACTTCGAAATCTCTAGAAATTCCAGCTGGACTACGAGTGACAAATACCCAAAAATTCATCTTATTTTTGTATGATTCGTTTAGCGGACAGTCCAGAAGAGAAGGAAAAATTAAGATGTTGCCTTGCGTCTTCAAATGGGATGAAACCGAAAAGAAATGTGTAATGTCGTGATCCAATTGTTGTGACTCCTATTGGTTGGGTAGGCTTGGGTATAGGATGAATAGAGTGAGGGATTGGATGAGAAGAGGATGAGGAAGGATGTGCTTCGTAGGAGTCTTTTACTAACACCCCGTGGTTGTCACCACACTGGCGTTAGTTGGAGAGGAGTTTAAGCTCCCCACGGCAGCGCTAAAGGCAGTGGCTCCCCGTGGTTTTCACCACAGCAGGCGCCTGGGTAGTGGAAGCTAGTACCCCCCCCCCCCCCCACGGTTTTCACGACAGCATGTACTAGAGGAGAAGGAGGTCTCCCACGATTTTCACCACAGCAGACTCTGGGAAGGTAGTGGATAGCTCCCCGCGGTTTTCACCACAGCAGGAACTAGAGGAGAAGGAAGTGTCCCGCGGTTTTCACCACGGAAGACACTGAAGGAGAGAGCACCCCCGCGGTTTTCACCACAGCGGGCTCAGAGAGGGAGTGAGTGAGAGGAGGTAAGGGTCGAGTGAGAGAGAGAAGTCGAGTGAGAGAGAGTGGTCGAGTGAGAGAGAAGAAGGGTGGGTAAGAGCGAGATCGATTGAATGATGAGCTGGGCCAGAAGGTCTGTTTATATACACCCGTTTTCACCCTTCCCTGGTCCACAATCGGCCATTATGACCGTTGAGGGCAACTGCCGTTGATGGAAGGGGCCTATTTATGGAAGGGGTTTGGTTAAATCTTTCTATATAACATAGGAATGGTATATGTAGAGGGTTGAGGAGAACCAGGACACCATCAATGTATAGACAGGCCGATTTACGATTTAGTTAGACACAACCTATAACTAAAAACGTTAGTTTTACTCAAATATACTTATCATTTACATTAGGTACTTTCTAATTAAATATACTTACCACTTACATTACTTACCTATCTTAGTTCATAATGCTTTAGAAATATTTAAAAAACTACCCATTTTATTGAAAATTTTAGGGCGTAGGTCATACCTGAAAGCATCTTCAAGTACATACCTATTGTGCATTCATGGTCGTGAATGAAAGAATGAAAGGGCATACATCCGGCCCAGAAATCATTGCCAGGGATCAGCTGATTATAATCACGCATGGCTGTATGAAGTCGAATTGGTTGTGTTGTTTTATTTGAAGAATGATGGTTATTTTGGATTTTGATGATAGGTACCAACCTACTTTTTTTTCATTTAAACAAACGTTATGCTTCATGAATAATAACAAATAATTAATGATAGATTTATTGAGTCCACCGCATATTTATGAAATGTGATTGCCCGGCTGGCACCAGTACTCGATTTAGGGCTCTCCTGTGGGGAGCATGAGGGAAGGTATTTGCCATGTCGTGATTTCCTCTCAGAATCAACTCCTGTAATACCATGCGATTTTACCAAATAAACGTGGAGAACCGCCATCGGCCTCAACCGACTTTAACGGTAAGGGGATGGGTGGAAAAGTCCCTGTAAATACTCGCCCTTTTGGCCCAGCTCAGCATTCCACAACTGAACCCAGACTTGCGACTTCTCTCCCGAACCTCTCTCCCTCGAACCTTTCCCTCTCGAACCTCTCTCTAGTCCTCTCTCCCAACACCTTAAAGGGTCTTCTGCTGTTGGTGAAAACCGCGGGGAGCACAACTATTAAAGATCTCCTGCTGTTGGTGAAAACCGCGGGGTGCACGGCTCGAAAAGATCTCCTGCTGTTGGTGAAAACCGCAGGGAGTTAGTCCACAAATCCCATATGAGCCTGTACTCTCGCTCTTCTCTCCCCATCCTTCCCTCTCTTCAACACTCCGCTCCTATTTCGTAAACTGACTCACGACTTTCTGGTGACCAATTCTCTCTCACCACAAGTGGTGAGCAAACCTAACCCCTCACCACATACCGCTTAAAACAGTGACCTACCATACAGGTAAACAATAAACCGTTGTTTTAAACGATATGGGGAATATTTCGAATTTAGAACACAAGATTAGCAAATTTTCGTTTTTCCGGAATATATGGGGCGAATTCTTTTGTGTGTATTCCAGGCTTTAGTGGTTATTTTAATATCCTAATTTTGGCAAATCCAGCGGTGGAGGTCCCCTCCCCGAAAAGAAAAGGAGAAAAGTGGAAAGGTGCCTGGATTATTATTCTGTAGGTAGCCTCCTTGATTTATTTAATTAACTTAAGGGGCCTAATTCTTCCAAAACTTTAATATTACCTATTGTCTATATATACCTAAGTACCTACACTTGGGGTAGGTTGTGTTTCAACCTTGCCAAGGCAAAAACCACGGCCGGCTTCAGAGAAGGCCGCGGCAGTAGCGAATTGGCAACGTCGCACTTCAGGCCGGCCACCACCCACCAATAAGCCTAAGTTTGTTCATTTCCGGGTTTCGATAGTTTACCTATAGATCTTCCCGCGAAAATTATTTTCAACAGTAATAATGTTAACAACAGTTATTGTTTTTAATGATAACAGAATGCAGGAAAATTTTGTCGTGCCAGAGTGCAAAAGTAATTAGGATTGTACAAAAGAATATGTGACTTCGTTTCGTTTTCCCAAGGATGAATAGAAGAAGTGGATTCGTGCGATTCCCCGCACTAATTGGGAACCAAATCCAGGGTCAGTGGTTTGTATTAATACCATTTTTCCGAAAATGATTTAGGTACAGTAGATAAGTAGGTACCTTCAACAGAGAGAATAGAAAGAATGGACCCTTGCAAAACCTAAAGATACGTACCTACAGTGCTTTCCATCATTCGGCTACAGTGATGGTATGAAAATAGAATATTCTATGACATTCATCATTGAATATTGTGAACATTTTAATCTCTCAAGAGTTCGACGATAAGTTTTTGAAGGCTCCTAACCAAAAATACATCGCAACATTTGTCTCAGTGATCGCATTCCAAATTAGAAGACAGCAATAGGTGCGGTCAATGTGATTACGAACCATTATTCCAAGAATGTTTGTGATCAAAAATCGAAGAACGCTGCAAGATCCTTGTCACGTGGGTTTATTAGGTATTCTATTGGACATCAAAAAAGCTGGCTATTCATTTACTGTTTATTTCATGTGTAATACCTAATAGGTATTGATATATCTATTTTTGGCATTTTTCAAAAATTTTGGCCCCAAAAACTCGAATTAGGCTCCTATTTTTGACAAATTATCTTCGATCATTGAACTTCTCATTGAACTGTTCGGATTCACTTCTGAGTTATTTTACTTATTTCTAGCGATTACAGCCATTTTCACAGGTTTTTGACCCATAAATATTGAATTTTGAGAGTTAAAACTTCGTTAGAACCTCAATACTTCTCTCAGTGGTCAAAATCAACTTCATATTTGGTCTCCTAACCGTAAAAAACACGGAATACGATACATCACAAGCTCAAATTTACTTAAACATGAAAAATACCTAATTTTGCACCCATTTTTCACCCATAACACCCCTCGATGTTTTCCGATCGGACTGCCGAGTTAGGGGACACAACCAGGGCCCAAATGGAGCCTGTGTGCAAAAGAACGGTTTTTTTTAGACCGAAAATTAAGGTAGATATCGATGACACGGCGGACGGACATAGCGTTTTAGCGAATTTTCAAAGAAAATGAAGCTATTGCAATGGCTTCGAAATTTAAATAATATAAATTTTTGGAAATTTTCTTCATAGAAATCCGTTTCAGACCATTCTAAAACGATTCCTGAAATTTAACACTTTTAGCGAATTTTCAAAGAAAATGAAGCTATTGCAATGGCTTCGAAATTTAATTTTATATGTATATATATATTTATATATATATGTGTCACTCCAGACGATAACTCTCGATAGAATTGAGATAAACAGCTCAAATTTGCACAAAAAATCTATCTTGGCAATCGAAAGGCTAAGTTCGAAGATGGGCGAAATTGGCCTACTCTAAGGAGGTTTTTGGCGCATTTAAAGTGCGCAAAAATTACCCAAAAATCCCCAAAATGTTATTTTCCAACAAGTGACCCCTCATTTTAAAGGTTTTTGCACGCTGAACACGATGGTGGAATCGGATTTTAGATATCTTGATCCGTTCTCAAATTAGAGCATTTAAAGTGCGCAAAAATTACCCAAAAATCCCCAAAATGTTATTTTCTAACAAGTGACCCCTCATTTTAAAGTTTTTTGCACGCTGAACACGATGGTGAAATCGGATTTTAGATATCTAAATCCGTTCTTAAATTAGAGCATTTAAAGTGCGCAAAAATTACCCAAAACTAGGATAATCTTTAAACTCTTACCCCCCCCCCCCCCCCCCCACCCCCTTAGAGTGGTCAGATTGAAAAATGTGAGAAGTATTAATTGAAGACGAGAGTTCGAAGCAAAAAAGGGGGAGGCAAACGATTAGTACAACTCCTTGAATTTCCCATTTGACATATAATTGTTATGATACCTTCATAGATAGACAAGTACCGGCCCACGTATTACTAGAAGGAAGACGAAAGAAAAAATCTATTTCAAATTATTCAATTTAGGTACTAACAGTAGGAGGAAGAAGGTTAGGTAGGTATCTTATCAATTTATTATCAGTATCATACGAATATTTGATATTCAAAGGTAGGTAGGTACTTAACATGATAAAAATAATATCAATGAAGAAGGAAGGATCTACCTACCTAGTAGAGCAAATCTTGAACTGGTTTTAGATACCAGGCCTGAAATCGTAGTCAAGAGGAAAGGCCATTCAGAAGGAACAAGGAATCTACTCATAACAAACGGTAGAATCAGGATGGACAAAACGTACAAATTAAAATAAATACGAAGAGAATATACATAGAAAACCAAATTTTAGACCGAAGTTTTCCTTTATTCAAAACCATAGCCATTAATTCGAATATTTCTTTGAAAATTCGCTCATTAAGTCATGCTGCATGACTGGTTTTTTTTTGGAATCTACACACCTTGAAACGTAGAAAAACTTTTGAGGGGGTGTTCCAAAAAAATGTTCTGAACCGAATAAATAGATAGGTGTATTTGGAGAATAATTAACCAAAATGACAGTTGCAAGTTGAAGAAGTTCCAGAGGTAGAATACTAAAAGAAAACTATAATTAATTGATGTTCCATTTCCTTTTCTCCAAGTCATCTTGCTTGTTCCTTTCTGTTGTTCTAAATAATGCATCATTCAGAAGAAGGTTGTTTTCATTAATTATACCTACTCGCAATTTACAGGTATAATAATAAAATAAGTGAAGGATTCATTCATGGAGCTGAAAGAATGCAGTGGTTAGGAAAGGGGCCTGAACCAAGAAGCTATTACAGCGTTGCCAAATCTTGCGCCTTCTCTGAAGGGGGCCTTGCAAAAACTCCCACTTTGAAGACGTCTTTCTAATTCTCATATCCAGATAATATCCTCGGCCAGTATTGTAGCCAGTAGACCCCAAAGCCCCCTCAGGCCTAAAGCCAACCTTCCGAGCAGCGTCACTTCGAAAATTCAAGGAAGTTGTAGTATTGGAGGAGTCAGTGGATTCGAACTCACACTCCTTGGACTTCGGCCTGAAGTCTCCCGCACCTGTTGTACAGAATACAAAGGGATTCCAGGGATTGGATTCGTTGGGTACCTAACCGTCAAGTTTGTTGTCAAAACTGATTGGAATTCGGTCAGAAGACCAGAAATTGTTTGCACACCTGCATCCCGTTGACATCAACATCCCTTCACTTTTGCCACACCCCTTCATTTTTCTAGCCCCTCCAACCACCACATCCACCACCAAACCCTTTTTTCCATAGAACTTCTCTTTTGCCTATTCTCTCTCTCTCTCTTATTAGTTCCAGTTAACCCCTGAACACCTACCTGCAGGCACCTGAGGCCCCTTCAGTTACATCCAAAATCATCCTCTTCTGAATACCTATTTTACATTTTATTCATCACCCTTGGAGACCTGAAAAACATTTCTCCATTTTGGGACTTGTCCCTCCATACTGGCATTCCTTGTTCCGCATTTAGCTAAAATTTCTGTCAGTGTGAAAGTGCGTATTATGTATTTTAGACCAAATTTTAACGTAAGTTTAAGGCTGAATCTTCATTAGCACCTCAATTTTCCACTGTTTGGTCAAGATCGACTTCATAATTTCGGTCTCCTCGACCTAAAAAACATGGAAAACGGTACCTTACAAGCTCTTGTTACTAAAACACCAAAAAAACCCATTTTCATCCATAACACCCTTGAATATACTTTCTTATTCCGATAGGGCTGCAAAATTTCGGGACACAACTAGGGCCCAAATGGAGCCTGTGAGCGAAAGAACGAATTTTTTCGACCGAAATTAGAGTAGATATGGATATAAGGCGGACAGGCATTTGCATTTGCATTTTGGTTTATTATTCTGTGAATAGTACACCTGTGTTCGCTCAGCAAAGAAATTTTATAACACCCCTTCAACATTTTTTCTTTTCCGTTTCATGATTTCAGATTCCAAAAATGTAACGTCCGTCCGCCGTATCATCCATTATATTATTATCTACTTTGGTTTCGGTCTAAAAAAATTCGTTCTTTCCCACAGAGGCTCCATTTGGGCCCTGGTTGTGCCCCGAAACTTTGTAGCCCGATCGGAATATACCCAGGGGTGTTATGAGTGAAAAATGGGGGGGAAATGGTTTTGTTTTTGTTTTTAGTAACTTGAACTTTGAGGTATCGTTTTCCATGTTTTTTAGGACGAGAGTACCTACCGAATATGAAGTCGATTTTGACTAATCAGTGAAAAATTGAGAGTTTAACGAAGGTGCAGCTCCCAAATTTCATTTTTTATGAGTCAAAAACCGGGTAAATTGTCTGAAATTACCATAAACTTGTATAATAACGCTAAAAGTAGTATCAACAGGTGAATCAAGATAATTAAATGGCACTATCAATGATCAAAGATAATTTGAAAAAAAAGGAGCCTAATTCGTGTTTTTGGGGTCCAAAATTGGTGGAAACCACCAAAAATAGCTATTTAAATAATTGCACGTGAGAGAAACAATAAATGAACAGTCAACATTACTGTAGGTGTGTACAGTAGAATAATAAACCCATGTGACAAGGACTTTGGGGTGTAGTTTCGTACGTGTCCCGACCTCTAAACCAATGCAAATCTGTCATTATCCTACATAATCATCATCAACGATGATTGATCAAAGTTCAACTACAAAAGGGTTTTAGGGTTCATTGTTCCACTTAACTGACTCACAAACAGCGTGGGGACACATACGGAACTTCTTGACTGTGGTAATAGTTCAGTATGTGTCCCCACTCTTTTCAATTCCATATTTATCATGTACGCGCAAGAGAAAGTTAATTCATCATGAAACCATGGAAAAGAGGATTTTCTGAGATTTCCGAAACATTCGTCAAATTCGTTTCTTCATTGGTTAATGACAGATTTCCATTGGTTTCATAGTGGGGACACATACGGAACTACACCCGGACTTTGCAGCGTTTTTGGAGCCTACGCACCTTAAACGCAAAAAGGAAAATTTTGAGGGCGTGCTATAGAAATTTTTTGCTGAGCGGATACATAGGTGTATTATTCACAGAATAATAAACCAAAAAGTAATCGCAGGTACAAGTAAACAATCTATGTACTTAGGTAGAATTATGTGAGCCACAAGAGCCTCGAGTACCCTGATTTAGGTTGGTACTTGGAAGATGAATACTAAGTGGGTTCCTCCTATCATTTGCTGTTCCAAGAAGCTGATACTGGGAATGTCTAGAAGCAAGTTCATACTAACTTATCGTCAATGGTCTGAAACGCGTCAGTTTCAACAAGATAATAAATATCTGCGTAGTGATATAGATTGTGTAGAGTGCGGCAACACGTGTATGATTTTTTTCCCAAAGGGCCAATATGTTTTTCCGGTTCAAGGAAAAAAAGCGAAAAAGGGCCAATCTGTATAGAATTTTTAGATTGGCCCTTTTAAATTTGGTGACCGCCTCCTGGGAAGCAAGTAAAAAGGGCCAATCTTGTGATTTACTGTTGAGGAAAATAATTATCCGTTGTGTAATAATTTGCAGCGTTCTTGTGTTTACCGATTAATGATAATCACCTCGGACTTTTAGCTAATTTCCAGAATATTTTGCTGAGGTAAAAAATAAATATTTGGAATTTCACGAGTGTTCATCAAAATACATTGAATTTTTATGACAAACTTGAGAATTAGAAGTAGGTTGAGAATTAGGTATCAGAGAAATTCGAGAAATCTTGGAATTAGGTATCAGACCCGTTTAGAAGACAATAATACATTCTTTATTTAGTCTCAGCATTAGCAAACTGTTACAGTCAATTTTTAAGAGCAATTTTTATTGATTTAGCTTATTTATTACCACCTATTTGAAAAATACCTGTGAATAAAACGAAATGTGTATAGATTGGCCCTTTTTACTCCCGTCAGTGCTCGGAAGCGCAGAAGTAAAAAAACCACAGTCATGCAGCATGGCTATAAGAGCGAATTTTCGAAGAAATAACTGATTTTATGTAAAATGTGATGTTTGGAATATCCCATTCAAATATGGGCAATCTTAAACTTATTGGGTAATTATAGGTATTCAAGTATGTACGTATATTGTAGTATTGGTACTACAATATACGTACAGTTACTTATCAAACATACGTACAGTACGTATGTTACGTATCCATTACCTACTCTGTATTGTATTGGATATTGGTAAATTTTTTGTTCCATTTTTTGCCGAGTAACACCTCGGTTTGTAGATTTTCCAACGCTGAACACGATGGTGAAGTCAGAATTGCGATATCCCATTCCGTTATCAGATTAGAGCAGACGAACCAGGAAGAACATCTTAAGAAATAACCACGTTCCGTCATCTTCAAAGTGCTCCAGTTTGAGAACGGAATGAGATATCGCAATTCTGATTTCACCATCGTGTTCAGCGTACAAAAACCTTTAAACTGAGGTGTCACTTGTCAGACTGCTTCATTTTGGGAATTTATGGGTAATTTTCCCCCCCTAAAACTCCCCAAAATTCCCCCTTAGAGTGACCCGATTCTGCCCATCTACGAACTTAGCCTGTCGATTGCCAAGACAGATTTTTCGTGCAAATTTGAACTTTTTATCTCAATTCTTTCGAGAGTTATCGTCTGGAATGACACATACATATATAAATATATAAATATATAAATATATATATATATATATATAAATATATAAATATATATATATATATATAGGTACATATAATTTTTGGTGTCTTTCGGCAGTGAATTCAGGATGGTCTGAAACGGATTTTGGTATAAAAATCTTTCGGAAATTCGAGTTTTAAAAATTTTGGACCGAGAACAATAGCTTCCTTTTCTTCGAAAATTCGCTAAAAGGGTCAATCTCGCCGAACGGAGCAGATTGGCCTTTCTACCTCACAGATTCTCCCAAGATTTCCGTCTCAATGGGCCAATGTGGAATTTTTTTCACATTTTTATTTTTATTAATTTTTGGGGCAATTCAAACTGAGAATTTTTTTTAGATTCTTGTAGCCTATAGAGTAATACAAGTGATTTTCAAAAAACAAGTAGTAAAACTCGAAATGGGAATTAATAACAGCGGTTCGAAGTCTAGAAATGGGTGGAAAAAAATAATTGGCCCTTCTTCCTCTGAGTGACGATATAATATTCTGGAAATCTTCTACGGTGCATACAGGGGAAGTTGATAGTAGAAAGAGTATGGGTACGGTCAGAGGAACGCTAAAATGTAGCGTGAAAACAGGTTCATCTATCTTTCGAGATGGAGCAGCGCAAAATTGCATCACCTGTTTAGTCAATGGGAGCAAACACCGAGGGGTCCCTTTAGAAATAAACATTCCGGTAATAGTTTCCCAATGAGCCCTCTTATCTCAGGCAGTCGTGCTCGCAAGTAAAACTATTCTAGACGCTTGCTCAACCCGGAATTTCTATTCGAGCGTTATTCACGAGAACGTTTTTCACGAGGGCAGTGTGTAAGGTAAGGGACACCTGGAACATCCATATCTCCTGTTAACATCTTGCCACCGTTTGCTCCACTAGCTTGGTCTTCCAGTAGTCGGTCGCCCCACTGCTTTTTAAACCTGTCGCCTGAGTTACTTTACCATTGTGTGTCCCTCGCGACCTCTGCTGGAGGTTGAGCAACGTTGTCTAGGATCACGAGCAAAAAGGCGAACGAGACCCGCACGCCATCGCTAACCTTCGTCCGAGCTTTTCCCGGATGCTGGTCGCAGATGATAAGTCGACCTATTGTCTTTGACATCAGAATTTACGTCGTTTTTAGAGCTGTCAATACGTCTTAGCGGTTGATGACGATGAGCAAACCGCGTATATCTGCGAGTTATCGTAATTTACACATAAATAACACCAGGTACCAAATGAATGCATATTTTATGACCTACATACTGCAAAACCATTTAATATGCTAATGGTTCCCTCTTGAAGATGAAAGAACACAATCCAGACATCCACATGATGGATAACAGGAGCTTGCTGAAGCCTTCCAGCAAAGCAATTCTCATGGTTATCAAAGATTATCCATCTTCGTGCAAACTGCAGTAAACACTCTTTCTTTGTGATACTGTCATATTGCTTTAAGAAGACATGAACATAACAAGCGTACACATAGATCAAACAAGACATCCTGAGACTCTCTGGCTACGCTTGAGGGAGATTTCCCCGTATGGGAGTGGAGAAAATAACACAATTAGTTGACAACAATTGCTTGCATTCTTAATTATAGGCGTTACAGGAAGTTGCACAAATTCCCACCAAGGCCCTCCAATGAAGAAAACTCCCTCAATAAATTCATGAATCCGATTTGACTGATGAATTTTGATTTGTGAATTTCCCCGTGCATATTTCCACCCAGTGTACCTTATGCTGAATCTGACTGGTAGGTAGCGCCTATTTAATTAATTTATAAACCAGCTGTCGTGAGCGGGTGTGTTGTGCTCACGCCATGGCGGGTGAGAGTTGGATGATAGATGGAGTGAGAGGGTGGGTGAAGGCGGATGAGGAAGGATGTGCTCCGTAGGAGTCTTTTGCACTAACGCCCCGCGGTTTTCACCACAGCAGGCGCTAGAGGTAGTGGCGCCCCGCGGTTTTCACAGCAGGCGCCTGGGATGTGGGTGCTAGTACCCCGCGGTTTTCACCACAGCAGTTGTTAGAGGAGAAGGAGGCGTCCCACGGTTTTCACCACAGCAGACACCTGTAAGATGAAGGCTAGCACCCCGCATTTTTCAACACAGCAGGTGTTAGAGGAGAAGGAGGCGTCCCACAGTTTTCACCACAGCAGACACCAGGCAGATGGAGGCTAAAACCCCGCGGTTTTCACCACAGCAGGTGTTAGGCCGGCCGTACACTGCAGCAAACAATCATCCTCGAACGGAACATTTTGTTTGAGGCAGGCAGAGAAGTCGGGGAAAGCGTTGAAGTAATGGGGGGGTCCGCACACTTGGCCCGGCATCTGGTTGCCAAACGTTTTGCTCGCCAGTCATTGTTTGTCCGTGTTTGCTTCCTTCTCGTTCGCCCCAACCAAATTAAGTACGATTCCGACATTTTCCCCTCAATTTTCGCTAATTAATCAATTTCGCTAGATTTATTCGGCGTATTTATCAACTGAGCAGTAGTCGATACCTACTAGTGCATTGCAACTATATTTTTTGGTTTTGATCCTAACGTAATTAATTATTCTGTAGATGGACTGTGACGCGGAAAAATTTATTGCTGCTGTCGAATCACGGCCAGTGATTTTCAATTTTACCCTGAAGGAGTATAAAAATTGGAATCTCGGAAACTCGAAAGTGTTTGTGGAACTCGAAGGGCTTTCTTTCAAGAATGTTTCGTTGTGTTTGCGCAAGTGTGCGGAGAGAATGAAGGCAAACAGTAATGATTGGTGTGGTTGCAACCATTTTGTTTCGCTTGCAAACGTTTTGTTTGCTACAGTGTGCGGCCGGCCTTGGAGGAGAAGGAGGCGTCCCAAGCTTTTCACCACAGCAGACGCCTGGAAGATGAAGGCTAGCACCCTGCGGTTTTCACCACAGCAGGTGACAGGGGAGAAGGAGGTATCCCGCGGTTATCACCACAGCAGATACCAGGAGAGAGGAGGGCACCCCAGGGTTTTCACTACAGCGAGTGCATGGAAAGGTAAGAGAGAGGGCGAGAGAGAGTGGGCATGAGGGAGAGGGTCGAGGTAGAAGTCATAAGTCGAGGGTCGGTCAGTCGAATGACGAGCTGGGCCAAAAGGTCTGCTTATATAGGCCTGCTTACACCCATCCCCTGACCACAGTCGGCCGTTATGACCGTTGAGGAGCGATGGTGGTTGATGGAAGGAACCCTTCTCCCTTGGCGCTACCAGGATCGTCGTTCCCTTTGTTTATTTGGTAAAATCTTATAACAATATTATAGGAGTGTTATTGTGAGGGGAATCACGACACCAGCAATAAGGGAGATCTGTATATACGTATTCGCACATCATAGGGGATAATACTGCACTTCGCAAATCATGTTACACACTACTGTCGAATGCACAATCAATTAAGAGATTTCTATGAATAATATTAAAGTACGCGTGCTATTATAGGATGATGAACAGGTGGCTAATAACTGCTACAGGGGTTACTACGCATTGTGATCAAGTTGGGGATACCACTTTAGGAAATATTTATGAGCTCACTAAAAATTAGGACAAGAGGAGTGAAACGACAGCTGTAAGGTGGTTTTAGTATTTTTCCAAGGTATTAGGAGCGGTTTAATTTATTAGAGCATGCGGAATTTCATTCTCCTCAGCTGAAGGATCGCAAGAATTGTTTTTCACGGGCCATGAACGGCTCTAAAAGGCAATACATTAGACTGAATGAAATGATGCATCGAACTCCGAATTTCTATCTTTCCCTGATGTACTTTCATGCCGACTACGAAATCGTGAAGGAAAGAACCGCTCACGGAGCTAATAACACGGTAAAACCCACAATGAACAGTCAAAAAATCGGCAACGCTGCATAAATCCCAGGCCTTTCCCCATCAAAAGCGCGAATAGGTGGCAAATGAGGAAGATACGTGGAAGGTATTATTGTTGCCAATAGCTGTGAGACTGTAAAAGTCATACATCAAGAATCGTGAGGATGGAAGGAAACACGTTTTCGGGGTTTGGGAGGCAAAAGAAGAGAGAGCCATCCGAGTCCCTGAGAACACCAGCCCGAGCTTTACAAGTTCCCAGGGAGACTCCGTTGGATAAACCTCGTGATATTGAAACGTAATTTATTTTAACGTTAACGCTTGGTTATCGTGTCCAACTGTAATGAAGACATTACAGCGTTTCCAGCTGCTCTGCCTCGTCTTTGCTCGGAGAGCGAAGGAAAAGGCGCGACCCATTAATTTAATGCCAATCAATCTCAGCCACATGCAACGGATCTCGATCTCTGTGTATTGGATGCCATCCGCAACATTCTATTACGACTATTAAGGATGGCTGTATAATCAATACTACCTGTCATAACACCGACTGCCTGTAGTTACCCTGTTGATATCAAATTAGCTCAACCGACAATTTATTATCAAGCCTCCACGTTAATTTCTTGACATTAGGATTATTATTTTACGATCCATCTTTGAATCATCTACTTGTGTAATGACAGGGGCTTTAATAACTCTAATCCGTGGATTAAATGATCAGAGGGGGTTCCTGTATCAGTTTCTTCTAAAAGCCTGGGTTGAATGTGAATTTTATAGAGTACTCAAACCACTGCATTTGTGATCTTTCTGGAGAGAAATATACTGACTGGCATATCTAGCAATTCACAATCCAAAGCGTTGGAAATAAAAAGGTTTCAACATGAATATGCTTTTGGGCTGGGGTACAAAGTACAATCCGAAATTTCCGACACCAAAAGTGTAACACGATACCGATAAACAAAACGCTGCAAATCCCTGCACAGAGGTTATTATTTTGTACAGAATACCTCTGTTACAGATCACAGCTCTCTGTACAGATAACCCGTTTATATAATATGTACTACTCTATACATATTATGTGGATCGCAGATCGTCCGTAGGTAAGTACCTAATCCCGTACTCGTTACTAGGTGCCTACCTATAATCACGAATTAAATGTTGCTAAAATAATGCTGTCGATGACAAGCAGTATCCAAAATGGCGAAAAGAAATGCAAATAATGAAGTTCTGAAGTGAAATTGTTGATGTGGAGTGAAAAAAGTTGCAAACGTACTTACCAACAAACTCTAGCCCCTTCTACGTAAATGTTATAATGAACCGTTGTATAATAATTTACCGTTGTGTAATAATTTACCATTGTGTAATAATTTACCCATCAATAATACTTCAACATTTGTTCAAGTTTCACTACCTACCAACAAACTCCAAAAGAGCCATCATATTCCAAATGAAATAATATCACAGAACAACCAAATCGACTTCATACTCAGTGAATATAATCAGGTGATTGATCCCTAGCAATGATTTTATCTCGGGCCAATTCCCGATTGTTAGCCCGTCCCTGGTGATGACATTTGGGTTAAATGTATACAATTCGAATTCATTCACCCTTCTGTTGAAATACTCGTTACTAGGTACCTACATAAATCACGAGTTAAATGTTGCTAAAATAATACTGTCGATGACAAACAGTAACTAAAATGGCAAAAAGAAACGCAAATAATGAAGTTCTGAAGGAAAATTGTTGATGTGGAGTGAAAACCGTTGTGTAATAACTTGCCCATCAATAATACTTACTCAGTGCTTTACAGTGGGCCCGAATCAAGGACTGGTAGAAATGGTACAGGATTTATTCTCTCGAAAAACATAAGAAAAAGCATTCTACAGTTCGAACCAATAGGAGACAGATTGTGCAAATTGAGGCTACGTGGCAGGTTCCGGAATGTGACTGTTTTCTCCGCATACGCTCCGACTGAGGATACCGGTGAAGCGGTCAAAGATGAATTTTACGAGCAGCTCGAAAGAGCCTATCAAGCCTCCCACAAGTACGATATTAAAATCGTACTGGGTGATTTTAACGCGCAAATAGGCAAAGAGGAGTTTACTAAAGGAGTGGCCGGACGGTTCTCCTACCATGAGGAAACGAACGAAAATGGAAGGTACCTTTGCCAATTTGCCTCCTCCAGCAACATGTACATTAAAACCACATGTTTCCAACACCGAGATATTCACAAAGTGACCTGGAAATCCCCTAATGGCGCACTCACCCAAATTGACCATGTGCTTGTCTCTAAGCGACACAACTCCTCTATCACTGATGTACGGACGGCCAGAGGGCCCAATTGTGACTCAGACCACTACTTAGTGAAGTTGAATCTCCGCGAGCGACTGGCCGTAGTACCTAGAGGTCGCATATGTAAAAGGACCCGATGGGACCTGGAAAAGTTCAAGAATGAAGAGGAGGCTAAGAAATTCGCTGATGATGTTACACTCAAGTTGAGTGTCAGCAGGGAAGTAGATCGGAGTGGTACTGAGGGTATAAATGCTAAATGGAAAAGTATAAAAACTGCACTTGAAGAGTCGGCCAAGCTTGTGATAGGTGAGGAAGGGAGGAGAAGAAATAAAGAATGGTTCGATGATGAATGCAGAGAAGTACTAAGATTACGAAACGAGAATAGACTTGCCATGATCCAATGCCCCACAAGACATAATACAGCAAAGTACAAACAAAGCCGGTCTCTAGCCAGAAGGGTTATTAGACTAAAGAGAAGAGGGTACCTGAGACGAGAAGTGGAACAGATAGAGGAATTAAGAGAGAGTAATGAGTCAACAAAGTTTTACGGAGCTGTGAAAAGAATGAATAGTGGTTTCCGACCACGGTCAAATGGATGTAAGAACAGAGATGGTTCTGTGATAGAGGATAGCCAAGAAGTAATGGATAGATGGGCTGAGCACTTTGGTCAACTGCTATCAGGTGAACCACAAGGTAACGCTGAAGATGACCCACCAGAAGAATCCAATGCTGTAGGCAATCAAGAATTAATATCTCCCCCTACAACCGACGAGGTAAAGGAGTCTGTGGGCCGACTGAAGAATAATAAGGCCCCAGGCGAAGACCAGCTTGTCGCTGAGTTCTTTAAGCATGGTGGAGAGTGCCTCCACAATGAACTCCATACATTAGTGTTGAGGATTTGGGACTCTGAATGTATGCCTGACGAATGGTGTTCAAGCGTAATTTGCCCAATATTCAAGAAAGGGGACAAGCTCAGGTGCGAAAATTATCGGGGGATTTCGCTCTTGGCTGTCGCTTATAAGATATTTTCCAACATTTTGGTGAAACGTCTGAACGTATACGCTGAACGCATCCTGGGAGATTACCAGGGTGGCTTCAGGCGAGGACGTGGGACAGCAGATCAAATATTCGTCATGAGACAAACGATGGAGAAATGCTGGGAGTTCAACATCGGTCTGCACCTGCTCTTCATTGACTTCCGTCAAGCGTTCGACAGGGTGAGTAGGAGTCGACTGCTGGCGGCACTGAAGGAACAGCGAATACCCGAGAAAATAATAAGACTGATAGATATGACGCTGGCAGGGAGCCGTGCAAAAGTTCTTGTGAACGGGGAGATGAGCCGAGAATTCCCGGTTAGTTCAGGGGTTCGGCAAGGGGATGCCCTCTCCACCACCCTCTTCAACCTCGCCCTTCACTATGTGATAGAGAAAATGAATGTACAAGGCAACATAGTGAGCAAATCCAAGCAGATATGCGCGTACGCGGATGATATCTGCTTGGTCGCCAGAAACATGCAATCCCTTGAGGAGATGTTTCACCAAATTAAGAGCAAGGGAGAGGAAATGGGTCTGAAAATAAATGTCGACAAGACGAAATATATGCAAATGTCCCGCCAAGGTGAGCCTGAGTCCACGCAGGATTTGAAACTCGATGATTGCGTATTCCAGAAGGTCCAAACATTCCCGTATCTTGGAGTAGATCTCAACGACAAAGCCAGAATGATGGATGAAATTGAAAAAAGGATCATGGCTGGAAACAGAGCGTACTATGCCAATCTTAAGCTCCTCCGATCCACTCTTCTCTCCAGAACAACCAAGGTTCGGCTGTACCGTACACTGATTCGCCCAATAGTTACCTATGGTGCCGAAACATGGGTAATAAGTACTTTTGCCGCCAATAAACTCCGTGTATTTGAGCGAAAAATATTAAGAAAGATTTTTGGGGCAGTGTGTGTTGATGGAGAGTGGAGGATCCGGACCAATGATGAGCTCCAGCACCTTTACCAGCAGGAGGACATCGTCCAGTTCATTAAGGCTCGGTGGATTGACTGGCTCGGTCACGTAGAGCGGATGCCGACGCGAATGCCAAATAGCATATTGCATGCGAGGATGATGGGGACTCGTCGAATGGGACGACCAAGGACTCGCTGGCTCCAAGATGTCGAGGGGGACCTAAAAAAGCTTGGTATACGAAACTGGAAGCAGAGAGCGCAGAACAGATCTGAATGGCAGACCACTGTTAGGCAAGCCAAAGCCCACCCCGGGCTGTAGAGCTATTTAGTAAGTAAGTATCAATAATACTTCAACGGTTGTTCAAGTTGCAAAAGTACCGATCAACAAAATCCAGCCCCTTCTAGGCAGATGAACCGTTGTGTAATAATTTAGTGATGATATCCCGGCCGGATTTATACCGTCTGATTCACGATCGTGTTGACGAAGCTTTTTGGTGCACACGAACGGCTGGACGTAAAATGCTCCGGGTGGTCTCAAAAAATTGTTTAGCTCGAGACAAATTTAATAACGTAAAAAAAACCATACCCTTCTATCGAAAGTTTTCGAGATACGGCGTTCTGAAAATGCCAACCCCTATTTTGAACCCCTTAGAGATGACTGACAGTAACGCCGAGCTTCGAGGACCAACTAGACCCCGAACGGAACCTAAAACCCGAATTTCGCCAATTTTTTTTTCATGATAACTAAGAAAAGTGGCCAGTACGGCGTACGGCGGACAGACAGAAATATTTATATTGCATTTTTGGATTCTACATACCTTGAAACGTAAACCATCAAATTTTGAGCGGGGGTTAGAATTTTTTTTTTTTTCATGCTCGATTCCAATGGTTCATTATTGAAAATAATAAACTAAAATTAGGCAGGTAGATAGGTTACCAAAACAATAAGTTGCTAGGTTTGATCTTGGAAGATGAAATTCGAAATGGAGCCTCTGTAGCACTGGTGAGAAGGAAGGGGATCCTCCCAAATCAGATGAGGGAGCCTTTCTTCAATCCCAAAATTTCTCCGTTTAACGCCTCAAAAAAAAATTTAAACCACTCCATTTTTATGGAAAACCATTGAATGTGGGTATGCAATAGGGTACTGCCAATTCAATTCGTACGTCCAAAAACATGTCGATGTTTTTCCGTGAAAACGGAGAAAATATGGTTTTTGTTTGCGAGAAGGTTGTACTTGTACTTGTAATATTAGCTTGTGTGAAGTGTAGTCTGTATGTACTCTGTGAATGTAGGCAAGCACTAGAAAGGATCCACAGGGTTGAAAATGAAGGACAAACTTATTGTAGGTTGGGAAACACTTTTCCCTGTTAGGCAATGTCTAAACATGATCTATTGGTGGTCCAAGGTCCAAAATAGAGGCCGAGTGTTCCTAAATACTTGATGAAATATTTACCCACGTCCAATAGTATGTATGGCAATATTCGGTCTGCCACCCAGGTGGCAGACTGATTTGTTGACGGTCACGGAGTGCTGGATGCGATGATCTCCTTTGGACTATAATACTGCCCTCTGAAGGAAGAACGACTCAACTCACCCGACCCTACTTCCATGAACACAAAATTCAAAGTAAAACAAATGAACTGTCACTGACGAGGGTTTGACGTTCACACATTCACACCACTAGCTTTCTCGGAAGGTGCCTTGAGGCCTCAGGTATAATTCGTCTAGACATTTTCATCGTTAGGTCGCCTATAAGTACAGTTCCAGAGGAGCCTTGGAATATTGTAGTTTTAATATAATATTATAAGACATTATTAGTTCCCCAACCGATAGGCTCAATAACCAAATTTTTTAAGCGTAGCCGAAGAAGTGAAAAAGGGATCTAGAATGGTACGAATCAAACCCAAAATTATGCGTCAGTCACTCTTTTAGATGAACTATTTATTAAAACCTGAAATAGTTGTTGAAATAACAATATTTAAAATTAAAATTAAATTGTATTTATAAATTTATATCTACCTAATAAGATGTGACAATAATAGGTAGGTATTTTACTAATCAAATCTCAGGAAAATTCAACTACCTAGTACATTCCTTGTACCTATATTCTTAGTTTCCGAGTTTGGTCTTGCTTCACTTCATTATTTTTATTTTTTTTCTGGTTATTCAACTATAAATATGTTCGCAGTAACTGCCACTACAGTTCTGGTTCATTATTTTCAATAAGAACCTTTGGAATCGAGTATGGGGCCCCAGCCAAATCAAAATTTGAAGGTTTCCATTTTAAGGTACGCAGAATCCGAAATGGAATAAAAATTGTCTGCCCGTCCACCGTACGCTGTGCATCGCACCAAGAACCAAAATTAACGAAATTTGGTTTGTAGGTCGCGTTTGGGGTTAGTTGGTCCGCGAAGCTCGGCGATACTGTCAGTCATCTCCAAAGGGTGAAAAATAGGGGTTGAAATTTTCAGAACGCCGTAGCTTGAAACTTTTAATAGAAGGGTAGGTATTTTTTTCAAGTTTTTAAATTGATATTGACCTAAACAATTTTTTGATACCACCCACAGCATTGTACAACCAGCCGTTCGTTTGCACCGAAAAGTTTCGTCAACATGATCGTGAACGAAAGGGTATAAATCCGGCCCAGATATCATCACTAGGGAGCACCTGATTATAATCAAGGATGGCTGTATGAAGTCGAGTTGGTTGTCCTGTGATATTATTTCATTTGAAGAATGGTGGCTCGTATGGATTTTGATGATAGGTACTTTCATTTGTAACATGATACAAAAATTAATTAATGATCGAATTTTGAATCCTGCGCATTTTAATGAAACTGTGATTCCCGGGCCGGCTCCAGTACTCGATTTAGGGCTTTCGTGGGGGAAGGGCGAGGGTAGCAGGTAATGACCACAGAAAACAGTGATCTACGCCGAAGGTGCATCTATACAGGTAAATAATAAACCGTTGTGAAATAATTTGCAGCCGACTTTTTTCCACTTGACTTTTATCCTAATAAAATTCCGAATTTCTCGGTTCTGATTGAATTTTTTCCTCCTTACCGCGTGTCCCGGCCTTGTATGGCCCTTTACGTATTCCTTGCAACTACTTTTAATTACCTTCTTACCTAAAAGTGGACTGCGTATGTGGAATAATGCTTTGTAGGCGCTTCATAAAAACCCATATTCTGATTGATAGTAACATTCCTAACTGCACCAGCATGAAAGGAAAACAAATTTCTCCTTATGTAAACACGTCTTGCATTTGAATAATGCCGTAAATTTGAGGAGGGTTCCCAGATATTTACGCAGTCTTGTTATCCTCACCGAAAAAAAATCTAATGAAAGGGTTCGAGTTCGGAGGGCTTGGCTTGACATCAGTTTATTAATTATCGAATACATAGGGGCATCTTTATAAGGAACTGGTCTGTAATAACCGGTACAGCGATACGATGAGATGTGGGATAAAGAAATCACCGAACCATTTCGTTTAATGGGATTTTAGGATTCCGTTCAATTATTAAAAGGGGGTGGGTGGAAAAATGCGCAATAATATTAGTAGATTAATTGTAAAGATAGAGATTTGTTGCAGTGGTATTATTGAAATGATACGTTAATCATTAACATTTTGCAATGCAGGGAGCTGCTAGGGCGATTTGGAATTTTATGGCAAATAATTTATAAAATTGGTTAATCACCTTCAACTAACCTCTGGTGTCGTGATAAATAAGTGGGCTCTCAAAGTTGAAGTTTCACCTTCCCTCAAATCAAGCTGTAATGATTTTGGGTGTCGTTGAAGTATTATATTGCTGTGTCGATTTCATGCATCCCCCTCAAAGACTAGGTACCAAGTTAATTTCGAATTACCTTTCAATCAAGTGCCACAGTATTTCAGCATTCCAGAGTGGACAGGAAAGAAGTTACCTAATTTTGAGGGCTGGGTCAACCGGCTCCTGCCGATTGACTGCTCATTCTTACCTATTAGTTCCGTCAGTGCTCTAAATTATTGACTATAAATTTCGGCATGGCTTTCAGAAAACGGATTTGTATGAAGACTTTTCAGCTGGTTGAAGCTGCCTCCCGATTTGTTTTCTCATTGGATTCAGCAATAGCTTCTTAGTAATTCTTCTTCCTGTTCTTGTTTAATTTCCAAAGATATCTCGAAGAATTATAATCATCATACTATGTAATTGGCTGGATCTTCATTGGTTGTTTTTATGTCGTTGGGTTATTTTAATAGATCTCTGAAGTTCACTTCATCCCGAGCAGATGGGCTGGGAGGATAAACGTTGGACAGCTATATAATTATATGAGTTTTCCCACTTACGATCATGTTCATGCCTTGCCACAGCTATAAGGAAGTAGGACACTATAAAAAAAGCACTATTTAAAAAGTTTTATAAAATCATAGATAAGACACTCGTTATAAAACTCGTAGTAAATCATGGCCACTCATTTCCTACCATACAGAGTGGTGAATAGGTACGTGGTTACCACGTAACTATTATAGAAAATGTATTACTGTTAGGCTAGATAGGGAAGATATGGCTCCCTCACGCGAGCCATATCTAGCTGATAATGTTATTCACAGTTAAGGGAGAAGAATGCTAGGTCATCTCCGAAGTACTACTCAAGTTTCTTGCATAGATTTCAAAATGATTTTAGGGATACTAACTTACCTGTGGTACACCTGTTTGCTGTTTATAGGGATATATAGCATTTCCAAATCTAATTCAACATTTTCCAAACCAAATTCAACATTTTACAAACCCAATTCAACATTTTACAAAACAAATTCAACATTTTACAAAACAAATTCAACATTTTATTAAATCAACCAGCATTGAAAAGAAGATGAATTGGGCATTATCCACAATCTGGAGTGAAAACGCCATAAAGAAGAGATGCTCCGCCTGTTCCTTTTTTATGCGTCTCGACGCTCTCCTAATGTCTCCTCAATGGATACGACTGATCATCCGTCCAGGTACATCAGAGTTCGGAGTTGTGTCGTTGTGTATGGCAAAGTGGTGATATGAGTGACTCCTATGACTCTTCCAGTGATGATGCCAGGAGGAGGGGAAACCGGCGAAGAAATGAAGCGTTGGTGAGTAGTACAGACGAAGATGACATTGTTGCAGATGTTGAAATGAGGAGGAATAGAAGATCAGGTCCGCGAGGGAAATATCAGACCGTTTCTCAAGAGAAAAAGAAACTATTCCTAGCACTGTACGAAGAAGGGTTTACTATTAAAGAAGCGGCTTGTAAGTCTTCGATGAATTATTCCACTGCCAGATGTATTGTACGCAAATTAAACAATGAAACGCCACAAAGTCAAACGAGAAGGCGGGGTGGAGCCTGCCGTACCAAACTTACGCCAAACGTTCTTGCAGCTATAGAAGCAATAGTTGAGGAACAACCAAGCATAACTCTGAAGAAAATCGCGGAGAAACTTTCGGAACAAGGTATTACCCTAAGTACATCCTCAGTCGACAATGGCCTTCGGAAGTTGAGGATAATGCTCAAAAAAGCCTCTATCGAACTGGATCGAATGAACTGTGAGCGAACCATACAACTGAGAAAAGAATTCGCCCTTCGTTTTAATGAGTCAGCACCTCGTAATCGAGAACAAATAATATTTATCGACGAGTCGGGGTTCAATTTGCATTTGAGGCGAACGCAGGCTCGATCAAAAGTGAATACCCGAGCTGTGGTCACGGTACCCACTGTCAAGGGACGAAATGTCTCCTTGATCCTTGCCATTGGGACTCAGAGAGTCGTTCATTACAAAATTGTAACATCAGGAACCACCAATGCCCAATTGTTTGGTGATTTCTTGAACGAACTCCGAGAAAAACTGCAATACTCAGGTAACGAATTCGTACTGGTGATGGATAATGCGCAAATTCACCGCTCTACCGAAATTCGACAACTGGTTGATTCAAGTGCATTCGATGGAATAAGTCAAATGTTTCTTCCACCTTATTCCCCGATGTTGAATCCAGCTGAGAGTGGATTTTCTAAAATTAAGACCGTGGTGAGGAATATTCTCAGCGAAGAACGAGACCATGTCTTACCACGTGCAATTGAACGCGGAGTAGCGGCTATAACTCCATGCGACTGCTCGAATTATGTTATGAACGCTTTGCTTCTTCTACCAACGGCGGCAGCTGGCCAACCTTTACACTAGTACCTACTAAATTTCGTTAAAAATGTAATGAATGTTGAATTTGTTTTGTAAAATGTTGAATTTGTTTTGGAAAATGTTGAATTTGTTTTGTAAAATGTTGAATTTGTTTTGTAAAATGTTGAATTTGGTTTGTAAAATGTTGAATTTGTTTTGTAAAATGTTGAATTTGGTTTGGAAAATGTTGAATTAGATTTGGAAATGCTATATAAAACTGCACGGCAAAAAAATGTATTTTCCCTTCTGCGAATCTCCATCTAAAAAGATTATCTTCACTTCAGAAAAAGTAAAACTCCCAGCATAAAGTAAACGTCAATATTGACTCCAATCACGGCTAAACAGGTGATCAATACCAGCGTATTATTCAATCACACATCAGAAAAGGGGTTGGCACAGCAAAAAAGGGGTTTTGCACAGCTATTTGATGTGGAGTTGGACATTTCTACTGTGAGAATCCTTCTGCCGTTATAATCAATTTCTGGAAGGGCAATAACAAATTTGAACGTTGAATCACCTTATTAGACGGGCGTCTGCCAAATTAGCCGTGCGACTCCCAAATTAGCCGTGCGATTCCCTTTTTTGATGTGCGAAGTATTTTTTGGACGTGTGTTTGAATTAAAAGCTGTTATGCCCGCCTTTTATGTAGGGAGTAACCTCTATTTTGCCGGGCCGATAAATCACACCCTGCTGTATATGTTCGCTTTCTTCGGGAACGCACGTTCATAATGTAAACTTCAGGTTGCACAACTTTGGAAAGCCAGATTTCCTGGAGAGTTTCCCTGGCTACATTCGAAATACTGTAGGTACCTAGCGCTCGGTTATACTGTGACGACTAGGTATGTACAACTTTTCCGTTGTACCAAGTACAAGGAAGAAACCGGCGAATTAACCAGGTTCGGGTTGCAGAGCACAGCATGCCCGAGAATGTCCACCCTCGCAAAGGCCAGGGTTCAGATCCTATCTGAGGATAATTTATTATAGATGTGTTTGGTCCCCCTCTCGTCCGACCTTCTCCCGTTTTTCAGGCCCCCAGGGCCCTCCGGTCATGATTGTATGCTAAACAGGTTCAACTCTTCGAGCTAGGAAGAAGCCCACCTGATGAACGGCGAATACATTAACATTGTTATACGCGGCCATTACGCTTAGGGTTCTTTTTATATCGCTCATAGTTTTCAATAAGTTCACCGTCGTTGAGTTCCTGATGCTCGCCTTTCTCGCAGTGGATGCCGCCCCCGCGCGGGTCAGTTCCAAGACACGATTTCAAGTCCTGGGCCCGAGCCCCGTTAGGCCTTCTACGCGGTGGACCCACGAAACGCATTGAAGTCAAATTTATTCCATCTCCCGAGCCCCACCCTCGCAAAGGTTCGCGCTCTGAAATATTTTCGTTTGAATACGTGGCACAAGTCAAAACATCCGGCACAACTATAAGATCACTCCGGCTTTGTCGGTCTTCTTAAAGTGTTTGTTCGTCCGAAATTAATCAACCAACAACCTTCGCCTCCACATCATAGCCTCTACCACTATGTTTTATTGAATAACTTCATCATTATAATACATCATACTAGGTCATACCTACTTGTTCATGCAAGGTTTGTCACATAGCTTCCTCATATTCACATAAATAAATTGAATGTGGATATGACCAAACTACGCCACATTTTATATACATATATTTTTTAAATTTTTTTATTGGCGTCGCATAAACTGCATTCAGCCGCTACAATGGTTAATGCTTTTGTACTTCAATAGTTCATCACAATTGTACATCTATTTTAACAAGGAATTTATACAGAGTTTCATAAATTTCGATGCTATTTTCGGCGAGGATGGTGTCTAAATTGAATGGATTTGTCGTGTGTTGGGAAATTATCTTCCAGTATGGTGCTCCGATGGATCTGTTGTTTTCACAGGCCAGTGTGACACTCTTCGCGGACTCCTCTTCGTTTCGGCATCTTCGGCACATCGGAGTGTCGGATGGGTTGATTTGGTGGAGGTATATATTAGTTTTGGCGTGTCCGGTTCGCAGTCTGCTGATCGTAGTGTAAAACGACTAGGCTTGCTCGCCTGGATTTCGTCAAACCAAGGCCTGCGCTTTGGTATTGGGAACAAGGACTTATATTTCCTGCAGAATACGTCAGGAACTCCTCTTTCCATGCATCAAGAAGCTTGGAGTGGGACCAGCGTCTAAGGTCCGTGTGAGGGAATGTAGGCACAGGTGAAGACTCCTCGTGGCAAGCTGCTTCTTTGGCTTTTCGGTCGGCAATCTCGTTTCCCTCGATACCTGCATGTCCCTTTATCCAGCATAGAATCACCTTTTGGTCTATGCTAGAGATCTTCCTTAGGATTTCGGCTTCTATAGCGTTCAGAACAGTTGAGGGTTTGATAATTTCAGCATAGCACTCAGTGAGTCTCTGAGAATTACTATTTGCCTCAAGTTGCTGATTCTGGAGGATGTTCGAGGGCTGGATGTATTGCATGCACTTGGCCCCAGAGACCCCAGAGACGAGCACCTTCACAGGACCCAGTGCATGAGTCGATGAAGGCACTCCCTGTGACTCCACTGTGGCGAGAGCCATCACATTTTATATTAACAGGAGCATTACTTGAGATTTCATATTTTTGCACGCTAAGATTATCCATTCGTTACATTCGCGATGAGATCGACATGGAACCAACGATTCCATTCCACGATTTTCGTCCGACTCCATGCCAGCGTCGCGTACGTGATCAGCTGCCCTCCAAAGAGAGGATCAAAATTCGATCTGATAGTTTCGCTCTTGGCTACTCAATTCCTCACCCCCTCGTCTATAAATTTCAGTTACATTACCTCTCAAAATTTCATCAAAATTTGATGAGTACAGTTACTGACAAACCACTGATTTGATGCCATTCATATATGAGGTCATCTTGAGGCTAACCCTCCGACCAGTAAGAATGTTATCAAAATTGGGTGAATAAGTAGAGTTACTCACGAAGAAAATATTTCCTCCAGTGGCTATGCAGGTTTCAAAAGTAACCCTACTCAGCTTGGTAAGCTCGCTAGCACAACAGGCCGTTAAAATAGTGGATATCTATGTGCGTACCTAAACGCCGTCCGGTAGCAAGAAATGCGATGGCTATTTGCAGCAGGGCCACCCAGAGCTAAACCTTTAAACCAAATACTCTAAATTTAAATTTCAAGGTTGAAAATAGAAAAATTCAAAGCTAATCTCAAGTAGCAAGGCTTCTACCCACATCAAACTCAACTTTTGGTTTATTATTCAGTGAATAATACACCTATGTATTCGCTCAGCAAAAAATTCTTATAACACCCCCTAAAAATTTTTTCTTTTCCGTTTCAAGGTGCGTAGATTCCAAAAACGCTGCAAAGTCCTTGTCACATGGGTTTATTATTCTATTGGAGTTCTAGAGATTCTTGTTGGCAGTTAAATTTATTGTTTCTTTCATGTGGAATGATTGAAATAGCTATTCCTGATGATTTCCACCAATTTTAGCCCCCACAACATGAAATAGGTACACTTTTTTTCCCCCCCAGATCATCTTTGATCATTGGTAGTGCGATTTAATGGTCTTGATTCAGCTGTTTACACTTTTTCTAATGTTAGTATACACATTGATGGTGATTTCAGACAGTTTTCCAGGGTTTTGACTAAAAAAGCCAATTTTGGGAGCTGAACCAATGGTAAAACCTCAATTTCCGCGTCTTTGGTCAAAATCGACTTCATATTCGGTATTCTCGTCCCCAAACACATGGAAAACGATACCTCAAAAGCTCATTTTACTAACATGTTGCTAAAACGCAAAAAGTACCTATTTTTACACACATTTTCACTCATAACACCCCTGGGTATATTCCGATCGGGCTGAAAAGTTTCGGGACACAACTAGGGCCCAAATGGAGCATGTGTGCGAAAGAACGACTTTTTTAGATCTAAAATGAAGCCTGTACACGTGATACGGCGTACGGCGGACGGACATTGCATTTTTGGAATCTACGCACCCGGAAACGGAAAAGAAAAAAGTTTGAGGGGGTGTTATAAAAATTTTTTGCTGAGCGAATACATAGGTGTATTATTCACAGAATAATAAACCAAAATGCAATGTCCGTCCGCCGTACGCCGTATCACGTGTACAGGCTTCATTATAGATCTAAAAAAGTCGTTCTTTCGCACACATGCTCCATTTGGGCCCTAGTTGTGTCCCGAAACTTTGCAGCCCGATCGGAATATACCCAGGGGTGTTATGAGTGAAAATGTGTGTAAAAATAGGTACTTTTTGCGTTTTAACAACATGTTGGTAACATGAGGTTTTGAGGTATCGTTTTTTATGTTTTTCGGGACGAGAAGACCGAATATGAAGTCGATTTTGACCAAAGAATAGAAAATTGAGGTTCTACCAGATGTTCAGCTCCCGAAATTGATTTTTTATGAGTCAAAAACCTGGGAAATCGTCTGAAATCACCATCAATTTGTAGAATAACACTGGAAAAAGTGTCAACCGGTGGATCAAGACGATTAAATGGTACTAGGAGCGTACTTTATTCGTGTTTTGGGGGTCAAAATTGGTGGAAACCACCAGAGATAGCTATTTCAATTATTTTATATGAAAGAAACAATAAATAAACAGCCAACATCTCTGTAGGTATGTCCAATGGAATAATAAACCCATGTGACAAGGACTTTGCAGCGTTTTTAAATAGGTAACCCACATTTTTCAAGTGTTTTTCAACAGAACAGACTACGGAAGTAGATCAGAAACAGTCCGATTGATGAACGGTTGAACTGCCTGCATTCATCAAACACGACCTCCCGGATTTACAACGACGTCTGACTGGACCGAAAAGACAAATCAACGGCTACTTATGCACTTCCGATCACAAAATTTATGTCAACCGGACCGTTCTTCCACGCAAAAGGAAACCGCTGGAGATTTGAAAGTTAATAGATATGCACCTAAACGACTCCGGAATAATTAACCCCCACCTAACTCCTTGAATTGAATAATAAATCGTTCATCCTGTACTAATACGAGTCGGAAACGAGCGATAGCCCGTCTTGAGCGGAGGCAGGATGTTTTCTGCGGAGCGTCCGGTCCGTTTGACTTGTTCGAACAGGGGGTTTGAGGTCGCTGGAATTAATGTTTTCTATCCGAAGGATGAGTTCCCTTTACTATCAGACGCGTCGAAACATTAGCACACGCGCCAAAGCTGGGACCGCCGCGGGCGCACCGGTGCTGCCGCGGAGCAGGAAACACCGAAGGAGACTTTGAAAGTCAAATTCCAGTAACGAAGGCGGCGTGATTTCAACAGTTTGATGTTGGGAGGGAATTTAATTAAAGTGCGATTTGAGAGAAATCGTTACCCAATACCGACAACTTTGCACGCAATACTTAGGTGTAAGATTAGCTTTTAACATCTTGATAAATAATATTATGTAGTTATGGAGAACCTCGAATGACATCAACGTGCTTACATAAGTCATGCATACATACCCTTTTTCCGAAAATTATACTACATATTAAGTATACTATCTTTCTACGCATCGCACACTTTCTATTTTGAGGGGCTGGCTTCAAGGGCGTGATGGGTTGCTGTCGTCGGTCACTTGACAAATTTGAGCATAAATATTTGCGTTCAGTAGGTTACATGTAAATCCAAATCCTAATCAGCTGAAAATTTTGAGTCCGGCTGGCCGTATCCAAGTTCAGTATGAAAATTTGAGATCAGGTTCTGAAGTCTAGTCAGTAGGAAATTTTGATTCAGTTGACAAATATATGTTGGCAAATCCATGTTAGATGAAACGAAACCAAGTCTATTCATTCATGTGAACTTCACTAACAAAAAGATAATGAACGTCCCGCTGACCCTGAATCAGTAAGAGATGGAACATCGATTTAAAAAAAAAAAATTTATTTCCATAAAAGAATACAAAGATTATACAGTGTGTACAATTATTGATAATAAACATTAAATTTGAGGTATTACGGAAATACACTTCCTCTGTATAGCGAACCGTGTACAGAGGAAGGAGTCGAAGAAAAAAATTAACGTTACTATAAGAATTGGTACAAAACAAGCGGATAACACCTACTTTAAATTAAAGAAACAAACAAAACGAAAATTTCTCCAATATATTACATATATCATCGACAGTTGATAGAACCGAAGAAAGCAGAAAAATCTACCAAACTTCGTTTCCAATCAAGAACCCAGAGATAACGGTCTTGAAATTGTTCTGGTTTTTGGCAGTATTAAATTATTAAGGGAAGTTTATTATAGCCAACAAAAACATAGTGACTCTGCGACGTAGCAAATTTATATCGGGGTATAAGCATCAACCCATATTCCTTGGAAAGAGTTGGTATGTCATGTGTAATTAACTTCGGACTCCTTGATGAGCTGAATTATAGAGGAATTAATGTATAGCTGACGGAGATTACATATTTTTAATTTCTTTAGTAATGGTAAAGTATGTTCTCGGCAAGATTTTCCTTCCACTATGCTAATAATCGTTTTTTGGGGTGGGATGTTATCGAAACATCGATGTTTTTTCTCCGATGTTCTATGCTTTACCATCGATGTTGAGAGGTTCGATATGCATCGCCCTCCGATATCATCGCAACATCGATGTTAAAACAATCAACATCCAAGGTATTGTGAAATAGTGAAAAATTCCGAGTTAGAAAAGGAATCTCGGGGAAATGAAAGACGGACGAGAACCTCTGTAGTGATATTCGAAGAACTATTGATTATTGTAAGTACCTACCGGTCGATTCGTTCCCTGATTTTCTTCATCGAACTTCTGACATTCTCAATTTCTCACTTCTCTTACAGCCTACGTGATTTGCGGTTTTACATTCAGTTTTTTTCTACTTCTTTTTACCAATTCCGAGTTCTGTTTTGCGGTTTTTCGTAATAAAGTAGCGGAATTTCCTAATGAAGATTTTTCATGATTTTGCTTATTGGTAAATAGGGTACATTTTTATTTAAAAAGAACGAAGTTGTGATGATAGGTATACATAGGTATTTCAACATCGATGATAACATCGATGTTAGAGGCCGATAATATCGATGTAGAAAAACGTCGATGGTGGAGGTAACGGTGTTTTAGGCTATCGATGTTTGGTGATCGATGTTGACATCGATAGTAACATCGCTGTTCTTGCTTCGAAGTTCCACCCCAAAATCAGTGCATTTGCCACCCCGTATGCCAGTACAGCTAAATATTTGGGAATGCCCCTGGATGCGCAGCTGAAGTGGAAAGGGCACTTGACGGAAAAAAGAAAGAGCTATCTATATAGCTATATTGGTCCATGGACCGATACAACTCACCTCGCACAATAAATTACTGTTATACAAGACCGTACACCGTACTAATGCCTATTTCGATTACATGGCATACAGATATGGGGCTACACAGCAAAAACTAACTTGAATGAACATGATACAAACGTTACAAAATAATGGTAAAGAGTATAACGGATGCCCCGGGGTCCTTAGGAATGACGACCTCCGTCACAAAGACCTGATTTTTCTTTCTTTTTTTTTTCAACAAAAACTTTATACAACAAAAATGTAATGTTTTATAGGGTCTATATACATAATAAAAGTTCTAAACTTATGTTGGTTTGTGAATTTAGAGTTTAGTTAGTTTATGACTAGTAGAGAGTTCACAGATATCATAAAGAAATAAGCTAGAAGCTAAGAGAAGAGGCTTTTCATAATTACAAATCCAAATCCAGAAGCCGTCCAACTTTTTGACAACTACGAAATAAATCGGCGTCTAAAGAAGATCAAGCCCTTGGATCTAGGATTCTGACATGTAATACTAGTGTGTTGTTAATGGCCGACTGCGTATATGCAGCATGCGAACTAAATATCTAGTTAGTTACCTGTACAATAATTCACATGTAATTAGTTATTTTAAATGAAAAAACGCTGTGGAAAACTCGGCGCTCCGCGCCTCGCCAGGGGGCAAGCCCCCTGGACCCCCAATCTCTTATCTTCTATACTTTGTATAGAACGAGGAATTTGCAACGCAATTCGAGTCCGAAATGACTCCCCGAAGAAGACACCCCATAATCAATCGATTAATGCCTCCTTCGTTTATCATAATAGTGTTATTTTGTCATTTGGAAGGTATATGATCGACGCAGATACCTTCGGTTATTTCGGACCATTTCGCTTTAAAAGCCTGGGCAATGTCAAGTTAAAGTCCTAAGGAGGCTAAATACCAAATTACAGCTTCATAGCGTGAATAGCATAGAAATTAGCTTCAGGGGCCACTCAGCTGATTCGGGGCCTGGGCAATGTCAAGTTAAAGTCCTAAGGAGGCTAAATACCTCCTTAGGACTTTAATGTAATGAATGTAATGTAATGAATAGCATAGAAATTAGCTTCCCTACCCACGGTATCGCGGGACAAAAAAGTGTGACATGTGACAAAAAAACTAGTTGGGGGTCGGGCTAAGAATTGCGTTGCAATTAATATATACATATAATTTTTGGTGTCTTTCGGCAGTGAATTCAGGATGGTCTGAAACGGATTTTGGTATACAAATCTTTCGGAAATTCGAGTTTTAAAAATTTTGGACCGAGAACAATAGTTATAAATATAATGCTTACTGCTTAGAGCCTACGGCTACAATTCAAGAAACATGGAACATGCTTTAGCCACGCTTATACACATCGAAACAACCAAGTGACAACCAAACAAGCGTCATTGTTTACTATCGATTTATAACATCCATTTATATAGTTATATTATGAAACTAGGAAATAAATACCAAGAACAAATACGAAATAAATGCGTGATAAATCAAGAGCTTTCCAACGAATGGAAATCGATTTTTGTCCGATGAAAATGAAAGAAGTTTCATTTCCCTAGCAACTACTCGGTTGTACAAAATCATAAGAAAATTTCGTCACCCATCCGCGTCACCCATTCCGCGTAACTTTTTTTGGCTAGTTAGTCCAAGGCTAAAGCATGTTCCATGCTAAAAATTCAAATCCTAGTTGGCAAATCCATGTTAGATGGAAAGTTTGAAACAAATTGGAAAATCCTAAACAGTACCTTGAAGAATTTGATTCCAAAATCTACTTAGTAACGAAGGTGGCGTGATTACAAGAGTTATAAATAGCTGTCGGTAGGGAATTTGATTAAAATGCAGTTAGAGAAAACGTTGCCCTATTCCAACTATTTAGAACTTCTTGATAAATATACCTACTTAGAACCTTAAATTTCTGACATCGATGTGCTTGTCATCGCTATCCTTTTCCGAAACCCGTAATTATCTTTCCACTCATCCTACCTATCACTTATATGATTCGTACAGTCAGGTTTGTCAAAAAGGTAGACAATGAGGTGTCTGGGGTAGTCAGTCCCGGGTGTATCATTAGGAAGTAACTACCCATTCAATATGTTAAAGTTGGGCCTCGGGCATTTTTTCGCCTTCAACAAATCCGTCCCTGGTATAATAATCCATCATCGTACCCAGCTACTTATTCGAGGACTTAAGGATATTGAAGATTTTGTTTGTTCAACTCTGATGCAGCCTTTGTGAAATCCCTGCATCACGCCGCAAAGTGGTAGTATCTAATGAGGTGTCAGTGATCTTACCAAGCCTGCACTCGCTCCTCGGACTCGGTAAGTCCTTCGGCCAATCAGCGGTCCTCCGAAGGGCCTTGTAAGGGACGCCTGGAGAAAGCTTTACGAAAGCCTTGACAAAAGGGCACCTTGGCTTATTGATTGATACGTGTGAAGGGGCACTTACGGTCCACGGAACGCTAACGGTCCACACCGGAGGTTCTGAGGCCCTTGAAAAAAAAAAAAAAAACCCCAATTACTTCAAACCGACAAGTCATGACGGCTTATTCAGGAGACACCAAATAAAACAAAATTCTCGTGGTTTCCATTAGAGTATCAGTGGGCCGCCATTCGCCTAGTCGTAATCCCATTATCCACAAGTAAGGAGCTTGAAATCGAAGACGGATTATGTACCGAGTTGAATTTTCAACTCTCACACTTTCTCATACAAGCAAGATTTTCGTTCCTAAGTAAGTCCGAGGCCACATACTTAACATTACCTATCTATCTAAAACACCAACTGGATGAGGTAGGTAAATCTTCCCTCTACGGCTGTGTTGGCTGATGATCATGCAATACTTTCCCTGACTCCTTGCGTACAGAGGCCTCCCACTACATTCCAAATAATAATAATCAAGTAAAATATCGGAAGCTGTGACGAGGAAAAACAATGCATAATTGAAATCGTCCAAACTCCGGATTTGATTCGACTTGGAGCTGTTCAACTACCCACTCATAGGATTTTAGGGTAGGTATAGATGATCCAGCCATTTTTGAAGTTTTTCCCCTGATAACAGGACGTTCTAAAAGATACGAGACATGTCCAGAACGTTAGTGTGGTACCTACTCATTCTGCGTATTTTTCAACAACAACAAAAGAATATTATACATTTTCCCAAAAAACGTTCAGTTATGTTTGTAACTATTTTTTCAGTTTACAAGTGGATCTACAGCACCTTAAAAACCTTGAAATTTTCAAAATTGAAATACCTAGGATGTTCTGTAAGGCACGACAGAATAGTGTCTCATGAACAGAACTGTTCAACAAAACTGTTCATGACAAATAATTCTGTCGTGCTGTCAAAAACATTCCAGGTATTTCAACTTCGGAGCTTTTTAAGGTCAAGGTTTTTAAGGTGCTGTAGATCCAGTTGGAAACTGAAAGAAATAGTTCCAAACATAACTCTGTAAGTGTTTTGGAAACATTTTCGATCATGAAAATGTTCCCTCTACAGGTGTGGGTGGGTATACTCAAATATCACAGAGTCAGAAACTTGATATACTATTATAATTCGTTACTAACAACGTATAAGTACCTATGTACTTAAACCCCAGTCACAAAAACTACCTACTAGGTACTTACACTTGCTTACTGCGCAAAAAAGAGCATTGTGAAGAAGATGAATGTAGAAGACGTGAAGCAAAATCGCAAAAAACATAAAATCTGGCTACCCTATTCATAGCTGAGTTTTGAAATGCAAAAATGATAATTTAAATAATCATTCTAACTTCCACTGCTAAAAATTCAAATCCCAGTTAAATTATAGATCTGAACCGTTGCCAGAAATGATCTTGGCGTGAGGCGTATCTAACAGTTCATTAAGAACGTGGGGGAGTGAACTTGATGGAATGGCATGTAGGTGTGTGTTTTTGCTCATTCGCAGCTGGTTATAACCCACTCCCTCACATTCTCGTTCAAATAATCAATTGCGGGTCGTCGCAGGGTCGAAACGCATTGAAGTTGAAGAATGAACCACAACACCCAGGCCTCTTGGTCTCGGACGTTTTGAGAGCAAGCCCGCCAAACTGCTGATAGTTTTGAAACCCGATATGGGTTCAAAGTTCGAGGAATAACCCTGCCTTCGCTACGCCTCGCCATCCACTTTGCAACACCTGAGTTACTAAACAACTCCAGTGACCCAGGCACCCCCAAGGCCCTCCACGATTTGTCGTGGGTATCCGCCCTCTGAAAAAAAAAAAGCCTGGGTCCTAAATGATACGACTTTGAAAGCATTTCGCCGTTTCACGTTTTATATTAATACCGAGTGACAGGCTGCGGAGAGGGAAGCCCTCAGGGTCACTGTCGTGGAGTGTTCGGGTCGCACATGACGTGTTAAAGAGACCACGATTTTTTTCTCTACCACTTATCAAATTTCTCTATATTCCTCAAAAAAAAAAAGAAAAAAAGATCTGATGGAAAATCATGACTTGTTCACCAACAAGCTCATCATTCTCAGCTGCTTGCCCTTCTGTTGACTGTCAGACCAAGCCATTCACGTCCAGTTGAAGGTTATACATAACACACGAGTATTAGGAACATGAAGACGCAGCTAGTGTTGGTACTAAACACTAACTACTAACACAAAACATTACTGCCTATCAAAATTTTGGTATTTTTACTCGGTATTACCAAAAATGAAAAAGCTAGAAAACCTGAATGGGGGACGTGCATTGGTCGCATTGGCCTCCGCACTGTAGCTATCAACCTCAAATCCATAATGAGGCAATTTTCATCACCTAATTCCTTCAGATGACCTATTTTACTAGGCAACCACACCAGAATTAATAATGCTGTGCGTTTCGCAGGATATCATTCAACTGGCCAGCGTGATAGTTTTTGAATTTAAAATCCATAATTAGGTATAGCAAGTTAAAATTTGTAATTAGGTAGAATTTTCGCGATGAAAATCACCTGTTTTAATCAATAGCTTAGTATTCCGCAAACAAGTGCGTTTCACCCGTCACATAGGTGGGGTCTTTGCATTTGAGCTAACAACTAAAGTAGGGTGGAATTCGTTCATACTCCTCACAGCATCATATTGTTGTGGAATTTTTGAGTTTTCTTTGTTTAACTTTTCGTTTATTCAACAATAGTCACAAATACCTTCTTGTAGACTTCACCTCTCTTGAATTTCTCCCCAAGTACGTTGAAATCTATCTTTATTTCAGACGTTTATTATCACGAATATGAGTAGGGAGTACGAGTAGTATTAAAATATATAGATGTATTGAGACAGATACCTAGTTTAAAGGAATGAAACGAAAATTGCTTAAAGGTATAGAGAGTTGCCTAGGGCTTGGATGTCTCCCATTTTAAAAATCAGTGAATAAAACCATCACAAAATATTCGAACGCCATGAAATGGTGAGAATTCACATAGCTTGTCTGCAAATTATAGTACCTGATATATTTATGTAACACTACAATTACGGTGGTATGCCAATGAGTTGTAGGTAAGCTTGCCTCGCATTACAGAAAGCGCTCGTCATTCATGAAGTCAAGACAAGGTATATCACACAGCCAGCACGATAACGTTTGTAATGAGGGATCACAAATCCATCAGCGGTCATTCCAGAAAACAGGTGATTTGAACACAGTCCCGTTCTGATTATACTTCGCACTCGAAAGAGTACACGTTGTAAATCCTTCGCATCGCTTTCCAGACGCGTTGGTGTGCGAAAACCTCCATTTACTTAGGTACTACGCGATTTTAGCATTGGCTCTGCCAGCTATTCCGGCCTACGGTTGTAAATTTCCAGTAGAATTACCCTCCCACGGTCGGTAAATCGTGGCTGACTCAGCGGGTGAACTTAATTCATCGTCGCGAGTAATAAAAGTGTAATATTCCGCCTTTTATAACGGCTCAACTGGCCTTTACCAATGGGATAAATAAAGTCCAATGGATTTCAAGGCGCCGATTGAAACGTATTTCATATACATTTTCTCCGTTTTCGCGGAAAAACATTGAATCATGGACATGTTTTTGGACGCAGGAATTGACAGTACCGTACTGCACATCCTCATTCAACCGTTTTACGTGAAACGGAAAAAATTACGCTTACTTTTTTTTGGTAAATGGAGAAATTTGGGGATTGAAGAAACGCTCATTCAAATGATTAGGGAGGGCGGGCCTTCATCCCGCCATTCTTACTCTCCAGTCCTACAGAGGCTCCATTCCGAATTTCATCCTCTTAGGTCAAACAGGAATGAAATCAGCCTCAGGGCTCACTTAGCTGATATGGTAGGGTCCTCATCCCGTCATTCTTGCTCTCCAGTCCTACAGAGGCTCCATTCCGAATTTCATCCTCTTAGGTCAAACAGGAATGAAATCAGCCTCAGGGCTCACTTAGCTGATATGGTAGGGTCCTCATCCCGTCATTCTTGCTCTCCAGTCCTACAGAGGCTCCATTCCGAATTTCATCCTCTTAGGTCAAACAGGAATGAAATCAGCCTCAGGGCTCACTTAGCTGATATGGTAGGGTCCTCATCCCGTCATTCTTGCTCTCCAGTCCTACAGAGGCTCCATTCCGAATTTCATCCTCTTAGGTCAAACAGGAATGAAATCAGCCTCAGGGCTCACTTAGCTGATATGGTAGGGTCCTCGTCATTCTTGCTCACCAGTCCTACAGAGGCTCCATTCCGAATTTCATCCTCTTAGGTCAAACAGGAATGAAATCAGCCTCAGGGCTCACTTAGCTGATATGGTAGGGTCCTCGTCATTCTTGCTCACCAGTCCTACAGAGGCTCCATTCCGAATTTCATCCTCTTAGGTCAAACAGGAATGAAATTAGCCTCAGGGATCACTTAGCTGATATGGTAGGGTCCTCGTCATTCTTGCTCACCAGTCCTACAGAGGCTCCATTCCGAATTTCATCCTCTTAGGTCAAACAGGAATGAAATTAGCCTCAGGGATCACTTAGCTGATATGGTAGGGTCCTCACCTCGTCATTCTTGCTCACCAGTCCTACAGAGGCTCCATTCCGAATTTCATCCTCTTAGGTCAAACAGGAATGAAATCAGCCTCAGGGCTCACTTAGCTGATATGGTAGGGCCCTCATCCCGTCATTCTTGCTCTCCAGTCCTACAGAGGCTCCATTCCGAATTTCATCCTCTTAGGTCAAACAGGAATGAAATTAGCCTCAGGGCTGACTTAGCTGATATGGTAGGGTCCTCACATCGTCATTCTTACTCACCAGTACTACAGAAACTCCATTTAGAATTTCATCATCTTAGGTCAAACAGGAATAGAAATTAGCCTCAGGGCTGACTTAGCTGATATGGTAGGGTCCTCACCTCGTCATTCTTGCTCACCAGTCCTACAGAGGCTCCATTTCGAATGTCATCTTCTTAGGTCAAACAGGAATGAAATGAGCCTCTGTGCTCAATCAGTTGGCCTCGTCATTCGTACTCATTAGTCCTACAGAGGCTCCATTTCGAGGAATGAAATTAGCCTCACGGTTAACCAACCTAGTAAGTTAGTAATCGCCTCCAGTAAACAACTACCTTGCATTCTATAGGCTATCAGATGTATGGAAACCAGTATTGTTCATCAGTAGTGCGTTACGCTTTTTGGTGTCGTCGGAAATTTTAGATTATTTTGCAGCACCCTCACGCCGAAACGAACAAGACGAAAGCAGTGCTGCGCATGCCCACTTAAGGTACCTACTGAAAAGTTTGACGAGCTGTGACGACAAAAAATACCGGGATCTTATGGTGTCAGCTTTTCGTGTTGAGACGACGAAATGTAATTGTAACCTTACATCTGTATAACACTACCTACCTTCTTCTGTTGTCCTTGTAAAATAAATGTGGAGTGTCATTAGTCATATTCACAGTGTCATATTCGCGTCTCTCTATGTTTAACCAGAATTGACGCCATGTGAGGATATGGATTCGTTATTCACCACGGAGTAAAATGGACGAAAGAGAAGTTAGCATAACGTTAGCGACTTCACTTGCCGGTAGATGCCAAAGCGGGACAAAAACGAAACCGAAAAACGTTAGCATCTGACTTGGGTCACCATTTCTGTTTCGATGTCGTTCTCCGTTTTGTTTCGGCGTGAGGGTGCTGCAAAAAATCTCTATTGTCCCCCAGCCCAAAAACATATCTGTTGTGGTTTGAGGTTAGATATGAGAGAAGGATGATGAGGCATCAGGTGTGCCCAGTGGGTATACCAGTCTGGGATCTTTTTAGGAGGTTCCCAGTGGAGTATACCAGTCTGGGTTCTTTTGGGACATGCCCAGTGGAATATACCAGTCGGGGTTCTTTTAGGACATGCCCAGTGGATATGGATATACCAGTCTGGGCTCTTTTAGATTAGAGTAAGGAGAGCGAGGAGGAGCGAGTGAGGAGGAGAGAGAGATAAGTCATCGACTTGAGGAGAGCATAGAATAAAGTAGAAGGCGAAGGAGGCAAGTTTTTATAGTCTAGAGACTATTCTCCCTCCATCCTCCACTCTAGTTGGAGGATGGTGGGGATCCCTTCCAGCTTGACCCTTCCAGCTCTCTCGAGCTACCTGCGCCTGTCTACCTCTGCCACTTCAATTACAAGTTTTATTTGCGATACCTATCTTGACAAGTTACATGGAGTGATTCTGGGAGGATATCACGATAATATCCACGTTAACATTAGATACAGAGCGATTTGCACAGAGTTTGAACGAATACCTACACTATTCCTGATATTCCTGTAAACCAATTCATCAAAAAGTAGGTAACTACACATGTGACAGTTTGTCGCTTATAATAGGTAAAATTATTCAGATTAGTTACACCAAGTAGCAGACTGTATTATATTGGAATACTGTTAGTTCAAGGGGATTTGAAAAATGTTCGAACAACCGAAAAAGTGAGAATTTGAATTTACTGAATAGGTAGTTTCAATTTACGAATATGACGAATAAAGAAAATCACGATGAAAGAATCACGAGGACGTTTCAACATAAACTTAACTTTATTTGTGGAAAAATTGAAACATACATCTGAAGAATTATTGTGTGAGTAATATTAGTTGGAACAGCTTTCCATCTTGCTACGAGTACTTACCAACAGCCAGAAGCTACTGAATTCGTATGGCGTCTTCATGGGTACGAGCGCAAAGTTGACAGATAAGCAAAATAAAACGTCTAATTTCATTCACCCCATAAATAATTTATGTTCAACTAAACTAAAAAATAATATTGATAATATAAATAATATTGTTCGAATGAACTAAGTTGTTTCTATCAATATATATATTTTTTAAGTTCCTGTTATACAGCAGTGAAAGGACAACATATCTATTTGACGTTCTAGCTTCAGCTATTATAGTTGTCTGAGATCAAACCACTGTTGTTTTCATGTGTTAATAGAAAGTCCCAAATTCTTACTATTTTCGTGCCTGCCCGTTTCACGGCCGATGACTCATAGATTCAATCCCAATTTTCTCCCAGAACTTATGGTAGACATCATGAGAAACATAAAACTACTGCTTGGGGGTCTTATACAGTTTTACAACAGATGAAGGGAAAGTTCCACTGGTCCTTCCAAGTTTCGTCATGTAGCGCCCCTGCGGGCTCTGACCTAGGACCCCCAAAACTCTGTTATTGTTGGCTCTCCTCAACTGATACCATCGATTCCCCTTTGCCTCTACCCTCTCATTGAGCTGACCCTTGGGCAATATTCAAACTATTTTAGCTCGCCCGGATTCAGAGCGTTTAGCGGACGAGGAGCTAGTTGGTCTACCTGGGGACGAATGGGATAAACGTCAATATCTGCTTTGAAACTGTTGGCCCAGATAGTCAGGAAGGCATTTTGAGATGAAATCATAATATAGGTAGGTAGATGGTTATTTGTTCGGAACTTTACAACACATCAGTAGTAAGTTGATAGGTACACAAAAATCAATGAGGAGTACCCGTGACTTAAAAAAAAAAATTTTAAATGAAAGTTGATACCATTATGAGCATTTCTAGACCAACCGCACTCTCCTACGATCAGTAGTATTATTATTCTATGGATTTTCAAAAAATGGGCAAATAGTGACGTCACGCTGGGCAGAGGGGTTCCGCCCAGGCGGGAGGGGTGCAGTGACGTCACTATTTGCCCAATTTTTGAAAATCCAGAGAATAAAACGCTGCAAAGTCCTTGTCACATGGGGTTTATTATTCTACAGAAATGTTGGCTGTACATTTATTGTTTGTTTCATGTGAAATAATTGAAATAGCTATTTCTGATGGTTTCCACCAATTTTGGCCCCCAAAACACAAATTAGGTAGGTACGATTTTTTTTTTTTTTTTCCAAATTATCTTTGATCATTGGTAGTGCCATCATTTAATCGTCTTGATCCACGTGTTGACACTTTTTCTAGTGTTATTCTACAAATTGATGGTGATTTCGCAGGTATTTGACTCATAAAAAATCAATTTTGGGAGCTGAACATCTGGTACAACCTCAATTTTCCACTCCTTGGCCAAAATCGACTTCATATTCGATTTTCTCGTCCTCAAAAACATGGAAAACGATACCTCAAAAGCTCATGTTACCAAAAAGTTGCTAAAACGCAAAAAGTACCTATTTTCACACACATTTTCACTCATAACACCCCTGGTTATATTCCGATCGGGCTGAAAAGTTTCGGGACACAACTAGGGCCCAAATGGAGCATGTGTGCGAAAGAACGACTTTTTTAGATCGAAAATGAAGCCTGTACACGTGATACGGCGTACGGCGGACGGCGGACGGACATTGCATTTTTTGAATCTACACACCTTGAAACGGAAAAGAAAAAAGTTTGAGGGGGTGTTATAACAATTTTTTGCTGAGCGATTACATAGGTGTATTATTCACAGAATAATAAACCAAAAACTACTGATCGTAGGACAGTGGGGTTGGTCTTACAGTTCTCAGAATGGAATCAACTTTCATTCAAAAACATGAAAACACATACCCTAAAGAAAGAATCATGGGTACTCTTTATTATTTGTGTCTGCTTGAGTTGTAAGCTTATCCTTGAATATGGAGATGGATTTCCTTGTAGATAATTTCTCTCGACGGAGTCAAGAGTATGCCGTGAAGTCAAGTTAGTGTTAGCCGTCTTTTTATGGCTACTCATTCCAATTAAAATCGTTCAAACATCGTAAAACAGGCAAAAGAGAGTTCTGTTCAGAAGAAAACCGCCGCCGGTGGAAGTAGGCAGGGCTTACCTTATGCATACGAGTAGCGGCGGACAGCGGCGTAGCGGTCCTTCTTGCCCGTAATCCTGGTTTCTTTGAACATAGTGAAAGCTCGGATAAGGACTTCTGACTATGTACTACTGGTTTTTGTCTTCGGAAAGTTTTTAGTTACATAAAACCGTAATAGAGGGGTTCCACTTGTACGCACACTGCTTCAGATCAGGATACAATGTATGTACCTATTCATGTGGTAATGCGGCCACGCAGGTCGGCAATAAACTCTGTTTCGCCTATTCTTCTATGAAACCCACCGCATTACCCGCTGCCTATCGAAATATTTAATGAATTATTCTGTCCGCAGTCAGTGTTCCGCTTGTGTGAGCTTCTCTGTCTCAATATGAGGTCGTTGAATGATTAGTAGTACGAAATGGGTACCTACTGACTGGGAGGAGGTTACTGGATGGGGATCGAATGACTGCTCGGGAATTTTGATTTGTCGAGAGAACCATCCATTTACCTACTTCAGCTTAGGTACCGACTGCTGACCCCTTTTTACATATTGTGGAAACTGTTTACTATAACTCTCCGGTAGCGTATTAGTTTAGCTTATTATTATTATTATTTATCTAGCTAGCTAGATAAATATAAATCGTAAGCTTATTAATAGATAAATACAATATAAATGAATATAAATTAATAAAATAAATATAAAATAAAATAAATATAAGATAACATAAATGCCTATAAAATAAAATAAATAAAAAATAAAACAAAATATATATATAAGATAAAACAGTGCCTATAAAATAAAATAAATATTAATAAAATAAATATAAATATAAATAATAAGGTATATAGCGTATTATTATGATTTATCTAGCTCTCCTACAGATTATTAATTTAGCTGTCCCATATTTATTTACCTATCACATGCTGTAGTCGAACGGTTGTGCTACCGAATCTACCAGAAGGAATATTCATTGTTCATTGCAGACTTTTGTAAGGACCGCAAGGCCAAACTGATCCTAACCCAACGTTTCAAGAACAATATCATGCGATAGGTTATCCTCCCTCCTAAGTATGTAGTTAAGCATATTCGTATTTATATGATAGGAGTTTTCATCAGTGGAAAATAGGGGTGGATGGGACCTAATAGTGTGGAATGATAAATTTAAATATAAGACTGGAGATCTTATAAGAATACATAGATGGATTGGGAAATGGACGCCTACGAACATAGGAACCTGATGATCTAATCGGGATGAGATGCTTTCCAAATTAAAGTTTATTATACCATTTTATGTCAGGACATTACGTGCTGCAATTAATTTACACTTTATAGAAACAAAGTGATATGTACACTTTATAGCAGGTACATATCACCCAACTGGTCGTAGTACAACGGTTCAGCAGGTTGGTGCTTGTTAATCAACTATAGGTATACGTTCCAGTTCATTTTAAAATTCGAATGTGAGTGGTTGTATCTGTACGATTGACGCCAGGGTCGTATTTGGAATACGCAGCTCACGAAAAATATTGAGGCAAGGCAAGTGAGCCATTGTTCAAAAAACTCAAGGGTCTCGGGCGTGGCGGGGCCCTTAGGGCGTTGAAAATCTTGTAATACGATAATTGAATATAGTCTTAGGATATGGGGTTATCTTGCGTGGGTGGAGGGCACGGTCAATCGAAGCCTACGGCCAACCAGATATGGTCGTATCTTCCTTCTGCGCTCTGGTGATCCTGGAGGATAAGGTTTCCACGCTGAGGAATTCGCAAGTTTCCATTGAACTACCTTCGGGCCTCATGCTGGCTTTATCTCGGGCTTTCTGTCAGTCGGGTGATTATTTTTGGGCGGAAGTTCGAACGGCTATGTTCAACGATGGGTGGAGCGTAAAGGCCAGGTCACACTTCCAAATCGCAACATCGCTATCCCACAGTTCAGTCGTTACTCCCACCAAAAGCTATCAATAGAAATTATTATTGAATTTGCAATAGAACTCTTATCCTTCTGCTCGTAGTGTGTCTAACTTTCAAGTTAGAGCTATTAGTTTCTTCAAAAAATATATTATGTCCCTTTCATTACTCGTCCACCTTCATTCACTCCCTTTTGGTTTATTATTTTCAGTAACGAACCTTGGAGTCGAACATGAAAAGTTTTGTTTATCTCCCTTTTAAAATATGAAAAACGAAAATGAAAAACGTCTGATGTTCATTTATCATTTTAGACCTCTCAACTTCACCGCAGAGTATGTGTTTTTAAAATTTGTTCATCTATTAAAAACCTTGTTTATGGTGGATTTATAAGCGAAAGCTTTGAGACCACGAAACCATTCAGCTGTGGGTGATGTAAAGAAATTTCTGTTATAAATCAATTGAAGCAGAGCAGATGGTAGATATATTTATGTACCAATTGGCACCTAAAAAACATGAACAGAGCATAAAGAGTTCCAAATAAAAAAATCTGGGCAACTGATCTCTTCCTCAAGTTTCTTTTAGCGGTAACGGTACGGGGAGTATAATAGAAGAATAAATTGATATAGGTAATCCAATTTAGCAATGAAAAATCACATTAAATCACATTACTCAGTATAATTCGAAATGGTGCACATAAAAGTACAAACCTTATGGACTAAACGAGAGAATGAAAAGTTGAAAACTCAAATGCCAGCGGCTGCATTCGAATTTTAATTCGATACGTACCTACATAAAATTAGCCAATGAGGTAGGCGAACATGCTTCTCAGATAACCTGTGAATGATAATTTTCATATCAAGCTCTTTATGCACGTCATCAGACTGTCATTGTGCATGTGATTAATGACCGAATGAATTATCTGATAGAATCGCCAGTTGAGTTAGTCACGATTCACAGACCAGTGGAAGTCTCAGTTGTATCGCGCGAAGGCTCAATCTAGCGAAAACTTAAATTATGTTTAGGTAGATGAAAAATAGAAATATGCCTGTCTCTGTCTGACAGTTTGGCACTTGCTTCTTGTTTTGACTTTTCATTTCAGCAAGAACTCGTTTTTGCAGTGACTACCTCGAGAAAGTCGATACCAACCTTAGCCGCCCAAGCATTTATTCTTGTCTATTGAATTTCCCTTCAAGGCCAATTACAACTCCAAACTTCACCTTCATCTGTACCTGGATCTGTACCTTGCAATTCTCCGGATACCTCATCAGGCCAAATCAGCACATCACATAGATAGGTACCTCGTTTCTTCACTGGTCAGTTCGACCTTAAAAAGTTCACAACCATTTTATCACCTTAATATGGGTTAAAGTGAAAACAGGTTTACAGTGAGCCTCTGACCAGGATAGATAATTTTTGGCTATTGTTGAGCAAAACCTCCATACAAAACCTTAATTACCTCTACAATACATTATAAACCAACTTTTGTTGTTGTCACATTTCCTCCTCGTCTACTATCAACAGGTACCTACAAGAAATATACGTACTGATTTCTTTCAACCAATTTCCCTTAATAATAGCCCTTAATTTGCCTTAATTTGTTAGGAGAGTTGGCACTTATTTGTGCAGACTTTTAACTATCTGGGAGTCTGCGTAACCGAAAAAGGGAAAATGGATAGAGATAAATGCCAGAACAGGCGGTGCAGGACGACTGTCCTTTAGCTCAGTAAGAAATTCCAATGCAAGAGAAAAGTCTCGCAAAAATGAAAATGGCAGTCTGTAAGTCCACATATGTTACGTCCCATTACTCACGTATGGTAGCGAAAAGTGGGTCCACCAAAAAGCGTGAATGCAGATTACAGGCTGCAGAGATGAGGTATCTTTGGAAAATAACTGGTAAAACTAGAAGGGACCGAACGATGAACCAAACCATACGAGCTGCTGTCCACCAGAATGGACAGCCGCGCCTGTCAACCGTCAAAAACAATGCACAGCAGGTTTGGTCGCGCCCTGAGGATGGATAAACGTCGCATCCGCCGGAGACCGTATGGTGATAAAATGGTGGGCAGGAGACCTGGGAGGAGAACCTGAGGTGGCTTTGTAAGACCGAGGAGTTCCCTGGTCTGGCTTTGCACAAGACCGAAGAAGGTGGAAGAATCTTTGTTCTTCCTAATACTCTAACCAAGCATGTCAAACTCAAAGTTCCTCAAAGGCCAAATGGCTACTTCTTAAAGGTTGTGTGGGCCGCAAGAAAATCACTAAACGGAATTATATCAAGTTTCTATATTAGAAGTTTACAAGAAGTTTAACAGCAAAATGCAAGAAGAAAATAGGATCTTACTCTTATTTTTTCCCTGACAGTTGACATCTTTTTCGTTCCACCAAATTTTCCACGTTGGGAACAATATTGTTTGCTGCGGCCACTCTGAGAATTGAGCTTAGATGACAGTCTGTAAGCCTGGACCTTTCTGGAGACTTATTTCGTTTCATAATGGAGAAGAGTTGTTCACATAGGTTCCCCCACATCCCACTCCCAAACATAGAATTTATTTCAGCCGCGAAATGCCGAATTTTCGGGAACCGATGATGAGGCAAAAATGTATAAAATGCGGGTGTGCCTATTTCAAGAAACTTGTGTTTCAGGGTTGAATCACACTGCATTTCAATCACCTCCATTTGTAAATGAGAGGGCACTTTTTCCACGTCAGCGGAAAAGGGAGCAGAAAAAAGGGCTAGGTCATCTTCAACACCTTTCACATCTTCAAACCTTCTGTCAAATTCTATCCTTTCTGAACTCCCTTCTCCCTTCGCCTTCCCAACTCCTTTTACTTTTTCATGACATTGCAGGGTGGGCCGCATTGCACTGATTGCTAGCACCGACTCGTGGGCCGCACATTAACGTCTTGTGGGCCGCACGTTCGACATGCCTGCTCTACACCGAAAGGTACAAGAGGAAACGAATAGAAGAGGCCCTAAAAATATACGACAGTTTGTTAAGAGGAACCTGGATATAATTCTTATACGACCTGGGTTTAAGAAAAAGCTCTTTATAAAAAATATTTGCACCTTCTCCGTCAAAATCCTTGTAACCATGAATGCCTTTATTTTTTAAATTTGAATAATACATTATGTACCTACATTTTTCAGTGTTCACTGAATAGATTGCTATTTTTACTTTCAATTTTTGGTTTATTATTCTGTGAATAATACACCTATGTATTCGCTCAGCAAAAAATTTTTATAACACCCCCTCAAAATTTTTTCTTTTCCGTTTCAAGGTGCCTAGATTCAAAAAATGCAATGTCCGTCCGCCGTCCGCCGTACGCCGTATCACGTGTACAGGCTTCATTTTCGGTCTAAAAAAGTCGTTCTTTCGCACACATGCTCCATTTGGGCCCTAGTTGTGTCCCGAAACTTTTCAGCCCGATCGGAATATACCCAGGGGTGTTATGAGTAAATGTGTATAAAAATAGGTACTTTTTGTGTTTTAGTAACATGTTAGTAACATGAGCTTTTGAGGTATCGTTTTCCATGTTTTTGGGGACGAGAAGACCGAATATGAAGTCGATTTGGACCAAAGAGTGGAAAATCGAGGTTCTACTACATGATCAGCTCCCAAATTGATTTTTTTATGACTCAAAAACCTGGAAAATCGTCTGAAATCACCATCAATTTGTATAATTACACTAGAAAAAGTGTCAACATGTGGATCAAGACCATTTAATGACACTAACAATGATCAAAGATGATATTTGAAAAAAAAAAAAAAAAAGAGGAGCGTACCTCCCTAATTCGTGTTTTGTGGGCCAAAATTGTGGATCAGAAATAGCTATTGCGGCTATTTCAATTATTTTACATGAAAGAAACAGAAATGAACAGCCAACATTTCCGTAGGTATGTCCAGTAGAATAATAAACCCATGTGACAAGGACTTTGCAGCGTTTTGGTTTATTATTCTGTGAATAATACACCTATGTATTCGGTCAGCAAAAAATTTTTATAACACCCCCTCAAAATTTTTTGTTTTCCGTTTCAAGGTGCCTAGATTCAAAAAATGCAATGTCCGTCCGCCGTCCGCCGTACGCCGTACGCCGTATCACGTGTACCGGCTTCATTTTCGCTCTAAAAAAGTCGTTCTTTCGCACACATGCTCCATTTGGGCCCTAGTTGTGTCCCGAAACTTTTCAGCCCGATCGGAATATACCCAGGGGTGTTATGAGTGAAAATTTGTGTAAAAATAGGTACTTTTTGCTTTTTAGCAACATGTTGGTAACATGAGCTTTTGAGGTATCGGTTTCCATGTTTTTTTGGACGAGAAGACCGAATATGAAGTCGATTTTGACCAAAGAGGGGAAAATTGAGTTCTACCAAATGTTCAGCTCCCAAAATTGATTTTTTATGGGTGAAAAACCTGGGAAATCGTCTGAAATCACCATCTGTTTGTATAATAACCCTGGAAAAAGTGTCAACACGTGGATCAAGACGATTAAATGGCACTACCAATGATCAGAGATAGTTAAAAAAAAAAAAGTACCTAATTTGTGTTTTAGGGCCCAAAATTAATGGAAACCATCAGAAATAGCTATTTCGATTATTACGCATGAAAGAAGCAATAAATGAACTGCCAACATTTCTGTAGCTGTGTCCAATAGAATAATAAACCCATGTGACAAGGACTTTGCTGCGTTTTAATTTCGACTTGGCTTATGTAAATAATGCATAATAGCATTTTCCGGAGGAAATGCTCTCCTGAGCATTTTTGGAAATCGTTTTCCTATGAATGAGTAAGCTAATTGAACTCAGACGGGCTGTTGGTAAGGATGAATAATATGGCATTTGTTCAGGTGACTTTTATCGTGTGAATGAAATTAATTAGTACGATTTTATTGAAAGGAGAAATTTACTATCAATTCCAGGTTTCGATACGCGGTCAATCAACTTTAATTTATTATCAAAGTTAACTCCATGTGTTCGGAAAGTCGTGGTTGGAGCACAACATCGGCCCGGGCAAACAGTTCGTGATCCTTCCCTGCCAACCCTCGGCAATTATACACTAATAAGTACCTCACGCCTGCAACCTCCACGTATAGTCACCCAACCCTTCGCGCCGATGCTCCATTTTCTCATAACGGATCCGATCGTCGAAGATAAAAATAAAAATGCCCAGCGCTCTCAAACGGGCGAACACGAACTTGAACGAAAGGAAATCTATGCAAAAACATTTCCTGATAAGGCCCACCCCTTGGGTCTCGATTGAGTCGGAGATAGTCTTACTTCCCCAGAGAAAACACCAACGCTATAATAACTGTTATGAAAGACACTCACTTGGGATAGTTATATGGCGTTGAGGTCCATCTGAAATTCAAAGCAGACGTCCGCATGACCGCGGGTTGTTCAGATTCAAGCTTGGAATCCAGTTAAAGCTGATTCCCTTCGCACTCTATATGCACTCTCATTATAACTCCATCATCCTAAACAGCGAATAGAACCCCGATAAAGATTGACGGTATGATAACCGAGCCGCGGTAGGTGTTGCAATTCATATAAATGCCTTTTGTGATTTGCATATTGCAGCTAACAGTAAGACGTTGGGAAGACGTTAATAGCGATTTCGAATTATTACGATTGTTTTAGGCATATTTTAAATACTGACTACATAATATATCCTAACAAGTCGTTGCACGAACGTATTTTACCCGTTATTTATTAATTATTATACATAGGTGTACTATGAGAAAGGTCACTTGTTATACATATTCTGCCCTACAATGTGCACTTAACTTTTCGTTTCAAGAGTTTCATAAAATGGTAGGTATTCAATGCCCTCTCCAACGCTTTTTAGTTAATCAAACTCGCCTTACCCATAACATACCTACACATCAAATAAAAATCAGCCAATCATCGTGAATTCTGATATCTACCCACCTGCTTGTATATATATCTACCTGCATAGGTATGTAAGAAACAACTGGTAGGTAGTAACCTAAGCTTAGATCAAGCAATCAATTTATTCACAATATACTTGGGGCATTTTTATGATGATAACATAAGCTGTTCATATCGTGTCACCAGTCACGAAATTAGGTAATTAAATTGCGCAATGAATTCATCGTAACCATAGATCAGTTATCATATTTATATACCTATTTCCAGACGGTCTGCAATGAGTGAGTGATCTATACACCACCATAAGGGACGTCCACTGTAATGCATGCATTACTCTACGGGAAGTTTCAATATTGCATTTTTCCTCAATGCAAATTGTCAATTGCAATCCTCAACAAATTTACATCAGCAAATCCTCATTGCGAAAATCACCAACAGTACACCTATTTTTGTTCATGAATATCATCATCCTCCATCAGAATGCCATGAGATTTGTTGCTATAGATAGCGCCAATCTCATTTTGAATCAATAAATTTAATATTAAATTCTCTGGATCAACTTCTTCTAGATCAAACACTGGTGTTATAATTGTCATGTATGACTGCTGTTCCAGCACCGAGGTTGCTACGACAAAAAACGCGATATAGAGGTTTAAATCCCAATATACAAAAAACGCATGCCACAACATAAGAGACAACAGCAAACATTTTTCTTCTTCGTTAAAATTCACCTTTATTAAAATTAGGATTTTAATTCTATTAAAGATTTCGTTTGGAATAGTGCGTTATTTTCTGCATCTACCTTTTGGCCTTCTACATACTTGTTAAGTAAACTAACAAACTGAAATTAAAAACAAATCTATGATCAACTTGTTACCTGCTATACGGCGGATTATTTGGACGATTGCCTGTGTAGACTGACTGGGAGCATCAACCATGCTAGAGCAGCGATCCAAATTGATATCTCAACGAGAGGAGGTATCGATTTACTGACACCCCTTAATTCTAAAAGGACCTTAATTTCCAGCGACAGCATAGTAATATTCTACATTCAACCAGCATCATCATCGTACAGTCTAATCAGAGTTGAAACCCAAGTTGATCGTATCGAACTAGTTATGCAGATCTGAGGCCAGGTGGAGATAGATGCAGACTTGAGGCCAGGTGGGTCGGTCATTCGTTTCGTTGATCGGAATAATCATCCGCTAATTATCGGAATATTATCATGACATACTGTTCGTTGGTTATTGGATCCTATAATTTCTCTAGTTATAATTTGGCGTGGCGGTTTTAAAATATTCAGTTTCCTTTCAGATACGTAACTTGTTCCGTGGTAGTTTAGTAGGTAGGTGGGTGAGTAAACTCACTGAGATGCCTCCATAAACAGGCGTTCACCAGACTCTCCAAAACAATTTAATTTTCACCTGGGCGAATCCCATGTTCCATGCAACTGCTTCCGCTTCCGTTGCAGGAAACTCGTAAACTGATACGGTCAGGGCCGATATAGCAGGATGCTCTCATAAAGTTTGTCCTACTGGGTATTGTTTCAGTAGGTAATGCACAACGGGAAGGTGTGAAAGTTGAACACCTCAAGAATAAAATCATAGCCCTCGAACAAGGGGGACTTCCTCTTGAAAATCGGCTGGACGTTCAGAGAGAAACGGGGCAACCTTTTTATGGCCGTTGAAGTGTCGGCTCTGAAACATTTCACACAATAACATGGTCCTATGTAGTTATGGGATTCTTGTATTATTTTCACTGTGTACTGCTGCATCTGAGAGAATGCTTGCTTCTCGCTCGTGTACGTCCTTTCTTACACGAATAACTTATAACCCATCCATCTGTATTCCATGAGACCCGTTTCGTTGGACTGGCTGGATCTCTTGTCCAAGTCCAAGTGAGGATTTCATCGTCACGCAATATTCCATGGATTGCTTACCCGTTTCATGATTTGTCCTCAGCCCTTTCTTTGGAATTTTAAAATGTATACCTTCATTAGGTACCTACACCATAAAATAGTTATGTACTTAATCACTTAAATGTCCACACTCACATCCTTCGAAATATCTCGAAATCCTATATTTTCTTGATGGGTACAGGGGTCTTTTCAACTACCTATCGATTCACGGTCACTAGAAACACGGGGACAATGGTGCGCGGATATATCGATAGTAGACATGGAAAATATCGATTGTTACGACAGTTGATAAAAGTAGATAAGGCCCCGGCGGACGAATAATAAGTACAAGTACTTCTCTTGATGTTGTATAATATATATAAGGACCTAAGCATAAATCAACTGAAGATGCATAGAAGTATCCGTAGGTACTGGTTTAACAAGTTTTAAAATGATTTAGGTCGCACGTGAAAATGGTGAGCAGCTGATTGAGTATTCGACGCACTGCAAATCCCACCTATTGGTTATGTCTGAAAGTGGGAGAATCAACAGGTGTACGCTAGATGGCGTTTCACCTGAGAGCAGTCAGAAGCGAGCCATCACCCTCGAGCACAGAGTGGTCTCCTCTAAGCTCCAACCTCGTCCTAATATTATAGCTGTTACTTCAAACGCACCCTCTTGAGAAACCGATGATAATGATGTAGTTTTTTCAGATGCTTTATTTAGATCAGCGGATTTGACTTTTAAATTTAGAGGTCTCATAGCCATGTTGAATCCAACCCAGCCATGACAGCGACTGTAGGACTTATAACTATTAGGCGCAAAACCTCCAACTTGAGCCAGGGACATTTATGATTTACCTACCTACCTATAACATAAAAATCTGTAAGTGGGTACTCTTATCACAGCTCAGCAATGTTCAAAACGTACAATAGAGTGTATAAGTTGAATTATTGCTACCTGAAAATCCAATTAGGTACCTACCTATTCAAATTTATCGATACTCCATCATAGAATTTTCTTCAGTCATCGCTTTACCTAGGTAGGTACTTACCTACTTATATTTGGCAGGTAGGTACATCGTCTCACGTAGATAGGACATTATGTTCTATTTCTATATGCAATATTACATCCTGTCACTAGTTTCAATGACATAATGTTCCTGATTAAACGTCAAATCAAAAGGAATGAATGTGAAAGGAATATGTGGAGATTGCTCAGAAACAGCAGAATTGTGACATTCTTAATTTCATTATTTTCATGGCTAATAATCTTCTAAGGATTGTAGTTCATGTTGATTGTTCATGTTGATAACAACACGACTGTCAAGTTTCCCATTTTCTAATAAATATACAACATGATAGGTAGGTAAGTATGTAAGAAAATATACTTACTGGAGGTACCAATGCCAGGGGAATGTTGGTGTGTATTCAACTTTGAATCCTGTAATCTGAGAAAAGTAAATTGAACAAGCAAAAGAACGGAAAAGAAGTCTTTGGAGACTCAAATATCCAAGTTTCAACGGAGTGCTTGACTATAGTTATTAAAAAAAGAATAAAACTAGTACTTATTTAGGTACGTATTATAAAACATATGAAACCGAAAACAATAAAATACAGACCTAAATTCAATCATTTCTCCTTGGAACTCCCGGTACATTGTGATTCATCCACGTTTAGTAGGTAGGTATAGTCTTTATAGTTTAAAGAGGGAATTTTGAATTCTTTGTAGGTAGGTAAATGAACTAGAATGACCCAGAGAGCATGTATCGATGAAGAGCGATAAATATGTTATACTCAGGTAGATATGGTGCTTACCTATTTCAATACCTACCCATTTGAACACCATTATCGTGGTACCCCTCAAATTCTTACATTTACCACTCCTTGTGTAATATAATAGAGATTTAACCAAATAAACGAGGGGAATGAGCTGAGCGACGCCACGGGGAAAGTAGGAGAAGGGTCCCCTCCAACGAACTCCATCGCCCCTCAACGGTTGTAACGGCCGTTGATGGACGGGGACGAGTGGAAAGGGGCCTTTATAAGCAGCCCGGCCAGCCCAGCTCTTCATTCGTCCAATCACACTCTTACATGCGACTACTGTCTCACACACTTTACACCTCGTCTCTCTCTCCTTCCATTGCATCTGCTGTGGTGGTAACCGAGCCATGCTTCCTTCCTCTAGTAGGTACTCGCTGTGGTGACAACCGCAGGACGCCTTCCTTTCCTCTAGCACTCGCTGTGGTGGTAACGGCGGGGTGCCAGCAAAGGACTCCCTGATACCTGATACCTGCTGTAGTGATAACCAACAGGTATTAGTTTCCCTCCTATCCTTCCAACTAACGCCTGCTGTGGTGATAACCACGGGGTATTAGCTTCCTTCCTATCCAAACCTACCCTACCATTAGGGATCACAACTATCATCAATTAGTTCGACCTAATCATTAGTTGGTACTTCGTAAATCTCGTAATATTTATTACCTATATTCTTAAATATAAATGCTGTACATGTTTACATATACCTAATATACATATATATAATGTATCTACTAGGTATACCGACCTAATATACCTAAATTTACATTCACATGTAGCTCATTTGAAAGTAGGTACGTAGGTTATGAATATATTTACGCCTTCCTACCTCCGTAAGTAATATTCTAATCACAGGTTTCATCCTCTTTCATACCCAGTAACTTGCCTAGCAATTCAACCGCAGGTGATCCTCAAGGATACTGCCTTTCAAAATGACAGCGAGAAGGTCTGTTCCGGTTAGGAGTGAAATATATGAATAGCGGAGCTAATAAATGAATGAGACCTCGAGATGCAGCAGCCCATATGTCTGGAACAAACGGTCATTCCCACGAGTTAAAAAGGCGGCAAAGCTAAACACAGAACAATTGAACCGGAGCAAGGCCACTCTGGGTAAGAGCGACTGATTGGCTTGTTCGTCAGACAGACAGGTATGATACCTATTACAGAAGGGTACTGCACTACCTAACAATTTCGCGAACTTGTAAATTCGACCTGTGACAACATTATTGGGTTTCTGAGACGGAATAATTATATTTCAACCAGAATTGCCAAAACTTTGTTCCTAGTTCTGATGAGTAGTGCTCCTGTAATCAGTTAGGAGTTAGCAATCACAGAACTACAGTTAGTCACTAGGTAGGTAGGTAAGCAACTACAACTCGATGGGTATCAAACTAGCTCTAATTGTTAAGTACTATATTTACCAGACTACCTACGGCTAGTAATTTATTAATAAGAGTGATTGCAACCACAATTTATCAAAATTATTGGAAATATCAATTCAAAAACTATTTTCATAGTAATTGCAGCTACCATTATTGGCATTGGACCCTGATCCCAAAAAATCACATATTTCACTTATTTATCTCATGGGACTGCACATCCCTACACGTGCCTATTTGGTTTTTTCAGTTTTCATTTTACAGATTCCTCATAACTTCCATGATGTGACCTCGGTAGATGCAACTTTTATCAACAAAAAGTGTCCTTTAGTACCTCTTCATCTCCTGAATTTCCCACAAATTAGGATTTTTATGTGCGTATTTTGGACCTTATGTTACAAAAATAGCAATCACTTCCTTTTGTGCAAATAAAAATTAAGGACGTTGATAAAAATAAAAATTAAGGATATTGATTAAAATAAAAATTAAAATTAAGGATATTGATGCATGGAGAAAATTAAGTTTTCTATCCCACTGTGGGTCAATGTGTTGTGGCATAGGTACATGATACAAAATTTTTGACGAATGTTCAAAAAAGTGTTATTTGTCATACATGACAAAAAAAGGGATGAAAATGTGGTTTTCGAAGATTTAAGTGCGTGCGAAAAGGGCAAAAGGGATGGATAAATCAGTATTAATGACAAAAGCGTTTTATATTATTTTTTAATGAATCTAGATTCCATTCTGAGAATTTTCTCTCTCATTCAAACGTCGATTTTTCGCCTAATAACGATGCTAAGAAAGACGTTGACGACGCCGTTGGAAACCTGAGATTGTGAGAAAAGGTTTACACTCAAGTTTTCTAGACTTACCTACAGCCGTACAAAAACTGGAGATCTCGAAAATTTGAATAATTTAATTTTCCAATTGATTTTTTGACGTTTGAATGTACTTGCCCAAACATTTGTTTTCAAGACTGTAGTAGGACATCTAATTTTCTTCCCAATGGTATCCTTAATTTTTATTTTTATTCGTAAAAAACGCTGCTCAGTCCTTGTCACATGGGTTTATTATTCTACTGGACATACCTACAGAAATGCTGGCTGTTAATTTATCGTTTCTTTCATGTGCAATAATTGAAATAGCTATTTTTGGTGGTTTCCACCAATTTTGGCAACCAACCAATCTTCAACCAATTTTCGACAAATTATCATTGATCATCGATAGTGCCATTTAATTGGCTTGATCACCAGTCAGTACCCTGTTAGTACTACTTCTAGTAGTATTATACAAATTTATGGTGATTTCAGAAAACTTTCCAGGTGTTCGACTCGTTAAAAAAATGAATTTTGGAAGCTGGTCCTTCGTTAGAACCTCAATTGTCAACCCACTAGTCAAAATCAACTTCATATTTTTTGGTCTCCTCTCTCTAAAAAACATGGAAAACGGTAGGTACCTCACAAGCTTAAGTTTACAAAGACTTGAAAAATACCTAATTTTGCACAAATGTGTAACCATGACACACCTTTGGGTATATTCCGAATAGGCTGCCGAGGTTCGGAGCACAACTAGGACCCAAATGAGTGCGAAAGAACGACGATTTTCGACCAACATTTAAGGTAAATTTAAGAATGAAACTTTGTCACAGCCTCATTTCTTCGCTCGTCGGTCAAAATCGACTTCGTATTCGGTCTTTTCGTAAACACGGAAAACGATACCTCTCAAGCTCATGTTACTAAAACAAAACCCTATTTTTACACCCATTTTTCACCCATAACACCCCTGGGTATATTCCTATTGGGCTACAAAGTTTTGGGACACAACTAAGGCCCAAATGGAGACTTTGTGCGAAAGAACGAATTTTTTAGACCGAAAATAAAGTAGATAAGGATGACTCGGCGTACAGCGTACGGCGGACGGACATAGCATTTTTGGAATATACCTACACACCTTGAAACGTAAAAGAAAAAGTTTTGAGGGGGTGGTTGACAAAAATTTTGCTGAGCGAATACATAAGTGTATTATTCACAGTATAATAAACCAAAAGAGAGTTATGGTCGAAAAAGGAGTTTTGAGAAAATTGCTGCGAAACACTTTTTGTTTGAAATTAGTTGTAGAATTAATCTTAGAAGTGTGGGCCTGTAGTTTCCTTACACTCTTCCAAAATATGTGTTTTGTCCACAGGAATACAGAGAGATGGCAACCATTCCAACTGCACAGTAAACTCTGGAGCTCTTTTGGAAGAGAACATTACAACTCTGGTGGCACATGATTCTAATGTGATTTCCGTTCACCAGTGCAGTCCGTGAAGCAGAAGCTCATTATCGGACTCGAGAAGTGAACACATTGAAAGTCACGACTGACGTTTACCACGACCAATTACATAGCAGAAAATGGATCTCTTCCACAAAGAATCATGACTAGTGTTCAAACGGAAAAAAAATATACCTAGTTGGCGAGGACATATTGCTCGGGATTCCCCTCGAGCGACCTCCAAATGAGAATGCGGATCGCAGCAGCCCCTTCAGATAGTTTGAACAATAATTGTGACTGTCATTATAGTAATGACCTTTTTGTGAGTCATGGTTTGTTTGGCAACAAAACAAATACCAACCTATATCACAACTGAATTTCAATTGGTTTATTTATAATAGTTAAAATTTAATTTTTACGAATTTAATTTACTCGTAATTCGTGTCTCGGTTGAAAGTGTTTGTGTTTGTAATGTTGAACCTAAACATTAAGAAAAATAGCCATGGTACATCAAAATATTTTTGCTTTTGAAGTCAGGAGTTACCTTTTTGTAACTCTTGATAGATATAATAATAAAACACAATTATTATTCACATGGTAAAAATGTTGAACTGGGAAAAATTCCGCATATAAAACAAAAACTGCCAACAGGGGGGTGGCCGCCTAATCATTGGTAGGTACGGATGTGGAATGTTACGCTACAACGAATCACAATAAATGAAAGAAATGTTTTACTCGCTCGAAGACGCATCTTTCACGTTTGAGTTGCCACCTAATGAAAGGCCTATGTGCAATCTAAACACAGAAGACCTAATTAGAGTGAACTGCTCGCTGCCTCAAAAAGCAAATATTGACCAAAAAAAGTCATATTCCACTCTATCCAGGCATGATGCATAGAGAACGTCCATGAAGCAGACATAAAAATTTTGTTGTACCTATATAATGTAATTTATGAAAATTGAAAAAAATAGTAATTACTTAGTGTTTCGCTGTTAATTAGCGCATCTTCTATTCGAGGCTATTCGTCCTAAGCATTCGTACGCAGTCGTCAAAATATATAATACCAATACCAATTCATGAAGTATAGAAGTCAACGATAGCACTGATGGACCCTTGTGGCCCAGTGAATACTCTTACTTACCACCTACACTTTCAAATTGTCCGCTTACACTTTTAAATTGTTCGCTTGAACTGTACTTGACATGGATTAGAGCAGAACTCCAGAACAGACCTTCCTTTCCTACTGACCTAATCCTGGTACAATTAACGCGAGTCTGCTAAATAACCCCTAGGTTCTGGTAAGTATCTGGATATCGTTTAGTCCATTGGAGGCACAGGTGGATACGAACTAAATCACTCGCGAAGAAATCGTGGAAACCCATTTCAAAGAAAAACGGAGTTATTGAAAAAATATTCTATTTCCACTAATACACATCATCATCATTCATTTCTGTAACAGATTGGTTCCTCCCCACCTCCTCACACCTTTCACCTTATGATCCTTTCACTTTTTGGCATTCTCTTCTTGGGCCAATCAGAATCGACCCCCCTTCCTTTGTTCCCTTCACCATTCTTCTTCACAACCAATCCCAATCGACCACATTTCATTTTTTGACTATTTATAAGGTCACCTCTCTAATGTGCCTTCAGTTATTGTTTGTTACTGACGATGGTTTGATCACCGAAACCGGTATAAGTGTTTTTGCGTTTTTTCGTGTATTAGTGGAAATAGACTATTTTTTTCAATAACTCCGTTTTTCTTTGCACAGGTGAATCATGGGTGAAATTTGGATCTGATTTGGTAACTCCGAAATGTAAAGAAGTCAAGGCGAATTTCGATATGAAAGATATTAGCTTAATTGCTTCGAGGTTTGATATGCTTTGATATTATATTATTATGTACCTCGTTCAAGGTATAAATTTCCTGGAACCATATCACACCTTGAAGTTCAAGATTGAGTGACACAAGCGTAGAGCACGACGGGCTTTGGTGTCTGAGTGAGTCATGCAAACCCAGAAAAAGGCTTCGAAACGAAACTACCGGGGGAGATCCGAGAAAGTGTGGCCCTATGACGTCGGAAATCTTTCAACCTCGGCTCGTCGAACGCTGTGCCGAACGGTTCAGGTTGTTACAAAACAATACGGAGGGTTGACGTAAGATGGCCGTAGGTTTAGGAACCGGCTCTGTAGGGTAACCGTCTCGTGTTGTGATCCAGCACTTACCTACCACGTTATGGACTTGGTATCCACAGTCTGAAATAGCTTGAAATGTTCGGGGGAAACCTCTAGATTTGTGAACCGAGAATTTCTGGGCATGGACATGACGACGAATGGTTATGAGTCGTAACCATTCTAAGAAATCCCCCAAAATCCACGGTTCAGAAAGCTAGAAGTCATAATGATGATTTCATGAAACATCAGTGCCATCATTCGTGCATTAGGTACCTACACACCACAAACAATTGGAATCTTACTCCCTATCTTTAGGAAACTTGCTCTGAGAAGAAAGATACTTCGTTATGGACACATATTATAGGTACTATGTATAATGTAATATATAGACCACAAATTAAATCTAAATCCCCTGCAGGCAGTGCAAAATGCTCTCCTGAAAATATTATTAAACAAACCCTTCAGGTATCCTACAGCTAAACTCTATTTGGATTTTAATGTTTTCAAAATTAAAGATATTTTTCTAATGGAATCTTGCATTCAAGTTTTTAGATCTGGGGTCAATGATGAACATGTGTCCCGATTATTGGGTACTAGAACATCAAATTCTAGTAACATTTCTTTACCTCGCTGCCGGACGAAATTTTATCGTAGGAATGCGTATGTAGCTGCGTTAAAATTTTTTTATGATAACAAGATAAGATTAAACGAATATTCCTCTGTAACTGCTCTGAAAAAACACCTCTGTATTTTGCTAAATAAGAATTAATTAAATTTTTTTTTCTCTTTCTTCTCCATCTTTATAATTTATATTAGGTGAGCTTCGTGCAGTTTCTTTTTTAATTGACTTTATAGGAGTATTTTTTCTTTTTTCATTGTTATTATATAAATATATATATTTTACTTCATATTCATTCTAAGACTCCACCAGGGAACACAAGTTCACCTGAACTTATACCCTGGTGGGCAACGAGATGAGATGTAATTATTTTTATAGAAGTTATAATTTTTCTTATGTCTTTTTTCTTCAATTTTTACTTGTAGGTATATAAATTTTTTTCTCTCTGTTTCTTTTCTCTTGCCAATAAATCAAATAAATAAATAAATAAATAAATAAATTTACTCATTCTTCTCGATTTCTTCCTGCAATTTTTTTTGTCCACAAAACCTTGCAATAAGTAATAAATAAATAATCATCAATAAATAATCATTATTGTAGTAACATTTAACAAACTGTAGCCATTCTAACAAAATTAGAAAGGGTTGTAGGTACATACAATTATTTACACAGAGAAATAAATATTACAATAATTATAGGTACCAAGTAGTCTTATAACATATTTGTCATTTGATATCGAACATGATTAGAATTTAATTTAAAAAAGTTGCATTTTATTTGAACGCTTGAGTGGAACCCACAAGGCTTTAAGCCAGAGAGTGGGGGTATCATGATTTGATTCTAAAATTATAAGGAAAATGACTGTGGATTTGCTCTTAGCGTTGTAGAAGACAGTGGAAAATGGGGAAAAAAGAATGATGTATTTGAAACAAGGGAAAATAGGTGCAGGAGTTTTGACTAGAATGGCTTGGAGAAAAAAAAGTACTAAATCTGTCGGAATTTAAATTTGCGATAATTGTTTTATTACAGTTTTTGTTTGGAAGCAGGTTTGTCTATGAAAAGTAAGTTATGTGGTGTACTATATTGTATAATTTGGGCCCGACAAAAGTGATATATCTGATGCCTAATCTAGTATTACATTGAGGGGTGGTAAAAAAAGTTGTTTCTTTTGGTTTTACAAATAGAATTTTTATTGAACAGACAGTGATCATTTATTACGAATTTAAAAGCTTGCAGAAGGTATAGTTGACGGATTGTGAAAAGGTTGCTATCAATGAAAAGTTCGTTTGTTGGGAGTAGGATAGGTTTAAATAGCATAATTTGTATTAATCTTTTTTGTGTAATTTCAAGTGGTCTCAAGTACGTGTCGTAAGCTCCACCCCAAGATGTGATACCATAGGAAAGTTGGGAGTGAACTAATGAAAAAAAAAAACGCTGCAAAGTCCTTGTCACATGGGTTTATTATTCTATTGGACATACCTACAGAAAGGTTGGCTGTTCATTAATTGTTTCTTTCATGCGTAATAATCGAAATAGCTACTTCTGATGGTTTCCATTAATTTTGGCCCCCAAAACACAAATTAGGTACGCTCTTTTTTTTCTTTTTTTTTAAACTATCTTTGATCATTGGTAGTGCCATTTAATCGTCCTGAACCACGTCTTGACACTTTTTCCAGTGTTATTAAACAAACTGATGGTGATTTCAGACGATTTCCCAGGTTTTTCACTCATAAAAAATCAATTCTGGGAGCTGAACATTTGGTAGAACTCAATTTTCCACTCTTTGGTCAAAATCGACTTCTTATTCGGTCTTCTCGTCCCCAAAAACATAGAAAACGATATCTCAGAAGCTCATGTTACCAATATGTTGCTAAAACGTAAAAAGTACCTATTTTTACACACATTTTCACTCATAACACCCCTGGGTACATTCCGATCGGGCTGAAAAGTTTCGGGACACAACTAGGGCCCAAATGGAGCATGTGTGCGAAAGAACGATTTTTTTAGACCGAAAATGAAGCTTGTACACGTGATACGGCGGACGGCGTACGGCGGACGGCGGACGGCGGACGGCGGACGGCGGACGGCGTACGGCGGACGGCGTACGGCGGACGGACATTGCATTTTTGGAATCTATGCACCTTGAAACGTAAAAGAAAAAAGTTTGAGGGGGTGTTATAAAAATTTTTTGCTGAGCGAATACATAGGTGTATTATTCACAGAATAATAAACCAATACAATGAGTAGAGGGTTGGTTTTTTGAACAAACTTCTGGTTCTATAGAAGACGTAATTTACAGAACGTAATTTACTTTGGAGGTTGTTCAAATGGTGTTTCCATCTAAGCTAAGAGTCTAAAATGAACCTCATACACTGAAATGAAAATGGGGTTTGGGCCTAAAGCACCTACTTATGGAGATTTTTGTTGTTTTTTCCATCCATGCAAATTCCATCCATCGCAATCGGTATCATAGTTAATAAGTTATATAGGTAGGATAATCACGCTACCATATTAGCGCGGGATACTTTCATGTATGAAAGGTTGAAGGTAAGTTATACCAACCCAAATGGCGTAACTACACAGGTAACCTATCAATCCAGTCTTTTTCTAACCACTAATGGCCCGTCACCCACCGCTTCCTGCTCATGTCACCCCACAGAATACTGATAGTCACTACTAAAATACACCCGCTGCGGTTGTCGTAGCATGGTTTCCGGTGAGCTAAAGAACATTCAGACGATCCTTACAGAAGGTCATCCGCACTGAAGCTGGAAACGTACCGTGACCCGTGCTCATTGTGGAGATTTGACAGTAGGTAACCACTCATACCGTAATGAGGACAGTAGGTAATGGTGCAGGTGAAATGAGTTCATGTTCCAGCGTCTTTTACTGTAATGATGGCTTAGGACTGGAACACATCGGGGGCTTCCTCATTTTTTGTGTGCAGACCATGAGGAGATGGTACCATGAAATATGACGAACAAAATGCTTAAAAAACGAAGATATTTACAAAATCTAAAGGCGCAGGAGATTAGTTTGCTAAAATTCTACGAAAGCGAAACGGTTATTAGTTTTTCTTATGGCCGTGAAAGGTTAAGTGAGCTCTGAAAATGTGGTCTCAAAAAGAAGGCGAACAATAATTGACCAGTTTTTTCGTGTCAACAAGATTCAGATGTCAACAAATTTTTATTTAGGGAGCAAATATTGCGTCAAGCAAGTCCTTCAATGATGAATGGTAATGACTTGGAAACAAGTTGTCATTAAGAGAGATCCCGTGGCGATGCAGATCCACAGGTGCCCCATGCTTGAGGCCACTCATTTGAAAAACGTGACGGATTGGGAAAGCCCCAAAGGAGATCTATCAAAATATTTTTACTGACCTGAGCTGTTGTGCATACAGGTGATTCGGCCCTAAACCTGATTTCATTCATCTGATGAGCACTGGACCATGTGGAAAGGAAATTGTGAAAACGGAAGCCACATGGAACAACTGTACTGTTCAATCCAGGAGGTTAGAATGGCCAATATCAACTCCCACGTACCTACCCTCAATATTCATGTTAAAAGAGAAGAAGTAACGTCGTCTCGTGGTAATCGATACAGAAGTTCATACAACCAGAATTTCGAGCTGTTCCAAGAGAAAGTAATTCATATTTCGAACAGGAGCTGGTGAAACTGGTCCTTACTCTGTATATTCCTCGGTTATAATATTTCAGTTTTGCCATTAGCAAGTCGACACTAATCCTCATGCGGACGGATGATGCCTTGAATATTGATCCAGTTTATTTTTACACGAAAGTTTCTTCACACTTGACCAACGAGTATGGTCATGTTTTTTCATAACCGCTAATAAGAAACTTATATAGGTTTTGCATAATTAGGTAGGTAGGTATGTACTTTGCACGCCGAATATAGATGCTTAATTCGATTTTAATTATTTATTACGTATAGGTATCTACTAATTTATTACTGATATACTAGTACCTAAAAAAAATCCGGTTCCGGTTGTTTAACAACCGAAACCGGTCTACAGTTTGTTAGTTTAAGTGGAAATAGACTATTGTATTTTTATAATGTAGTTTTTTGCTATGGATTTCCACTACTCCGCCGCAAGTGATTTAAGTTATACTAGTACCTACCTATATTAGTTAGTGGTCAGAGTTGATGGTGCTTATAATTAGGGGAAACCATTAATGCTCCAGCGAAAATGCGAAACCCTGACGCAAGGTGCAATTTTGCGCACCGTTATCGAGACCTGTAATCAGATTGGAATTCCCATTTTCATCATCTTCGAGGTTCGCAATAATTCTGCAGATCACCTGGCATCGAAACCACCGTTCTAGTTGCTGCTATAGGTAGTTATACAGCTAAGCCAAATGGAATAATAAATAACAGAGTACCGTAGGGGGGTTATAATAGTATAGACAATTTTTTACAACCCGTGTGACGTTCATTGAAACCATCCAATAATACTGTTTTTATTCTCCACTATGAATCACCACATCACCAGTTTCAACATCCGAATTCCCATTCTGGTGGCAGAGTTTTTGAGCCCAAAGGTCGCAGCCTCACACATAACATGATGGGTAGGTACCTACCTAGTTTCAATAGTTGGTAATTTTTACGTTATTCTCTTTCTACGGTATTTGTACTTACCTTGGACATTGGTAAAGTTACTTCATTGAACTTCCCATTTGACAGTGTTGTTCCTTTGATACTCCTGGAATAATAAGCCTTTATGATTACTACTGTATGATTCGGTCCTCCTTCAGGATATGGGCAGGGAGCGAGGAGTTCGCTGGGCCATCGGAATGTGTATCCAGCTGTTATTTCGACGATTGGCACGTACACCCATTGCTGTTAACTGACAATAAAAAGGTTAATGCTGTTAACAAAAAATAAAAAGCTAAGTTTCGTGTGATCTTATTGCTTGTATGACAATGCTCCACCCCAGAGGAGTGGCAGCTTTTGGAAAATTACACTATTTAAAATTAGCTCACTGTTGGAAACTCAGCAAGGAGCTACATGGGGCCTAATATTGTTGCAATAGCCAATACTGGATTATGGTTGATGGATGACTCAACTCTGGGAAGCAAAGGCCGTAATAATAATTATTTATTGGCTATTTTTATTACAATCGAAACGAGTTTGAAGAGCAGCACTGCATCCTTTAATCCCACGACGGTTCACGTCCAACTTCAATTTCGCAGAAGCATTAATAACTTCGAGCAGAAGACCCGCAATTTTCCTCAGGAATGATAATTGCAGAAACCGCTATTGGTGGGGGTTTGATACGATTTTAAATGCCCTTTACTCATCTCACGGTAGCATTTACTTACTCGATACGATTCCGGTGATTATCTCGGGATCTGGTGATCTCATCTGGCCGTGGCGTTTGGTTCCTGCAGCGCGGTCATCAGTTTTCATTGGGAACGAGATATCCTTCTTCGATGACCCTCAGCTTTAGTTGGCCCGGACGTCCACCTGTGTCCTCCTCTCCAGCTTTTACCCGTACCATATCACCAATAACTGCATAACGGATGCAATTTTTTTAAATGGTAGGAAGTGTCCCATGGCAACTTATACCTATTCCATGCATATGAGGGTGAATTTCACTCATCCGTCATAATCATGTATCCAACAAAAAAATATCATTCAACAAATAAGTTAAGAAGAACAAATATCATTCAATAATAAGTTAAGAAGAACAAAAATATCATTCAAAAAATAAGTTATGAAGAACTAATAAGTTAAGTTAAGAAGAAATAAGTTAAGGAGAACAAAACTAAGTTAAGAACGGAACAAGAACAAAAATAAGTTAAGAAGAACAAATAATATCATTCAAAAAATAAGTTAAGAAGAAATCGATAAATCGCTCACCTATAAATGAATACCACTTTACATTAATATTCCTGAAGGTAAAATTTCACTCGGGCAAACGGGGTGAGTACGTCATTGATCAATTAATGAAACGAGGCTGAACTAGAGATTAGTCTTCTGTCGCTTGACAGTGCTATACAAATGGCAACTCTAACCAGCATACCGGCTCATTTACTCCCTCATATAGATTGCGCTAATTGTTACCCATCCATTTTGCGTAACGCAGCGACGAAGACCTCTAAGCGTATGGGTAGAAAAAAATAGGCAGGTCTATAATTCTCCAGAGGGATGCTTGGTCTACCAAATAAGCTCAATGTCTTTGAGATGAACTCCAGTTTTTTATTGTTGTAGCTTGCGTAGTGTTATGTTGTAATGATCATTCAAATCAGTAGGTGGGTATCTTGAATCGCTCAAAACAACCTAGGCAAAAACTTTGCGTCTAAATATCAAAGGGGACGCATTTTACCAAGTGGTAGGTAGTACAAGGACAGTTAGTTGTACCAACGTAACCTACGATTCGGTCAAGTTGATAGAAACGGTGACAATTTTATCAGGTATTATTTTAATCTCTAACTACAGATTAATGCAGATGCAGTACATAATGCACTGGAAAATATGAACAAATTAATAGAAAATAGTGCCTAATGTGCTACGATCAACATTTCATCAAAAAATTCAAAAACGAGGACTCAAATCCCAAGAATTGTATGGTATATAATATACGCGTATGATTCCTAAATATCTATCAATTTTAGAACCTTGAACCTAAGTAAAACTACGATTACCTACCAAATAAATAAGGACGTATATTGAAATTTCCTAGGGTGGGTTGGCATTAATTATGTTTTTTCGTGAAGGTAGGTTCCTACTTGTGACGTGTGACCTCATTTGTGAACTCTAAGTCAAGCGCAACTAATAGCGCTAATATTAATACTACTCTAATAGGTACTTATCTAATACTAATATACAGCTTTTCCAAGTGTAATTCAACGTTTTCCAAACCGAATTCAACATTTTTTCCAAACCAAATTCAACATTTTCCAAACAAAATTCAACATTTTCCAAACAAAATTCAACATCTTCCAAACCAAATTCAACATTTTCCAAACCAAATTCAACACTAATGATGCGGAAAATAAGCTACCATTGGTACTGAAGAAGAGTCTCGTCCTTATATTGTTTAGGTATTAATCGGAATAATTGAACGAAAAAACGCACTAACAAACAAAGAAAAAAGTAGCATTACAAAATAGGCATTAATTACAGTTTATTTCTTATGGCGCTCAAGTCCGTTTTTTAATGTAACGTTTAATGTAATGTAACCAGCAGCTGCTGATGGGAGAATTAGGCATGTACCTGTTCATAACACCGTTGGTGTAATCGGTAGGTGTTATTGCACTAACAGCATCTGGTAACAAAAAATGGTCCCGCTGTTTAGAAAAGGCAGGAGTCAGCGTAGGGGATTAATGTGGGAGGAACATTAATTTCATTTGGTATGAAGTAGGTAGTCAATTATTTAGGTCAATTTTAGGTCAACTGAATGTAGGTGCCTTTCTTAATAACAATAACGCCAGTTATACTAGAAACCAGAGAAACTTGAGGGCAGTGAATTGGGAAGACATAGGTACACTTCATTATCGAAGGTATCGTACGAGTAGAACAAACGATTGTCGAACCCGATTTCTTCATAGGTGCGATCACGAAATAATGTTGAATTTGGTTCGGAAAATGTCTAATTTGGTTGGGGAAATTTTGAATTTGATTTGGAAAAGCTATATACTATCTACTAAGTTATAGTACCACAACTATGTACCTATCAATTCTGCTAATTAGCAACACGCAAATTGTTGACAGTTACGCAAGTATACACCCAGTAAATCTGATAGATAATGATGTCATTTTTGTCAAATGGATGCATTACTATGAGTAAAGATGACAACTGAAGTAACTGGGTTTCCTTGAAGATGCAGTCATAACTAAGTATGAGCAAACTTCTTCAAGTTTCTCGTTTACAAGAGTTCCTCGTATCGGTTATACCTACACCTATTGTTAATGGAACAACTAATTCAACGTGGGACTTTGGGCTCGGCCATTAGTATTCTGTGTAGTGTAGTTACAAAGAAGAGGATTCACCAACCGCAGTTATTTCATCTGGCCTCCAAACAGTACTTCAAACCTCATCAATATTAATCACACCTATCAAAACCGGTCAACGAAATTACCCCACTAACGAACGCTAAATGAGGTCCCGGCCGATTGGCAAATATTCGTCTCTGCCAGTCGAGGGATCATTCGAATAATCCCACAAAAAATCATTAGACGAAGAATTCTTCGATATTTCTATCATTTGAAATCGTTGATAATATATATATATCAATTGCTTGTAATAAGTAGACGAAGAATTCTTATATATTTCTATAATTTGAAATAGATGATATATTAATATATATCAATTGTTTTGGTTTATTATTCTGTGAATAATACACCTATGTATTCGCTCAGCAAAAAATTTTTATAACACCCCCTCAAAATTTTTTCTTTTCCGTTTCAAGGTGCCTAGATTCCAAAAATGCAATGTCCGTCCGCCGTCCGCCGTACGCCGTCCGCCGTATCACGTGTACAGGCTTCATTTTAGGTCTAAAAAAGTCGTTCTTTCGCACACATGCTCCATTTGGGCCCTAGTTGTGTCCCGAAACTTTTCAGCCTGATCGGAATATACCCAGGGGTGTTATGAATGAAAATGTGTGTAAAAATAGGTACTTTTTGTGTTTTAGTAACATGTTAGTAAAATGAGCTTTTGAGGTATCGTTTTCCATGTTTTTGGGGACGAGAACACCGAATGTGAAGTCAATTTTGACCAAGGAGTGGAGAATTGAGATTGTACCAGATGTTCAGCTCCCAAAATTGATTTTTTATGAGTCAAAAACCTGCGAAATCGCCTGAAATCACCATCAATTTGTATAATAACACTAGAAAAAGTGTCAGCACGTGGATAAAGACGATTAAATGGCACAACCAATAATCAATCGTAATTTGAAAAAAAAAAAAAAAAAGGAGCGTACCTAATTTAAGTTTTGGGGGCCGAAATTGCTGGAAACCACCAGAAATAGCTATTTCAATTATTTTACATGAAAGCAACAATAAATGAACAGCCAGCATTTCTGTAGGTATGTCCAGTAGAATAATAAACCCATGTGACAAGGACTTTGCAGCGTTTTGGTTTATTATTCTGTGAATAATACACCTATGTATTCGCTCAGCAAAAAATTTTTATAACACCCCCTCAAAATTTTTTCTTTTCCGTTTCAAGGTGCGTAGATTCCAAAAATGCAATGTCCGTCCGCCGTCCGCCGTATCACGTGTACAGGATTCATTTTCGGTCTAAAAAAGTCGTTCTTTCGCACACATGCTCCATTTGGGCCCTAGTTGTGTCCCGAAACTTTTCAGCCCGATCGGAATATACCCAGGGGTGTTATGAGTGAAAATGTGTGTAAAAATAGGTACTTTTTGCGTTTTAACAACATGTTAGTAACATGAGCTTTTGAGGTATCGTTTTCCATGTTTTTGAGGACGAGAAGACCGAATATGAAGTCGATTTTGACCAAAGACGCGGAAATTGAGGTTTTACCAAAGGTTCAGCTCCCGAAATTGGTTTTTTAAGAGTCAAAAGCCTGGAAAACTGTCTGAAATCACCATCAATGTGTACAATAACATTGGAAAAAGTGTAAACAGGTTAATCAAGACCATTAAATGCCACTACCAATGATCAAAGATGATCCTAAAAAAAAAAAAAAAAGCGTACCTATTTCATGTTTTGGGGGCCAAAATTGGTGGAAATCATCAGAAATAGCTATTTCAATCATTCCACATGAAAGAAACAATACATTTAACAGCCAAAAAAAATCTCTAGAACTCCAATAGAATAATAAACCCATGTGACAAGGACTTTGCAGCGTTTTTTCTTTTACGTCCGCCGTATCATGCATATCTAGTTCTATTCCGGTTTAAAAAAATCTTTCTTTCGCACAGAGGATTACTTGGGTCCTAGCTGTGTCCCGAAACTTTGCACCCCGAAAGGAATATACCCAGGGGTGTTATGGGGGAAAATTTGGGAGGGGGGGGGGGGGAAATGAGTTTTTTTGGTGTTTTAGTAATATGAGATTGTGAGGTATCTTTTTCCACGTTTTGGTTTATTATTCTCTGAGTAATACACCTATGTAATCGCTCAGCAAAAAATTTTTATAACACCCCCTCAAACTTTTTTCTTTTCCGTTTCAAGGTGCGTAGATTCAAAAAACGCTGCAAAGTCCTTGTCACATGGGGTTTATTATTCTACAGAAATGTTGGCTGTACATTTATTGTTTGTTTCATGTGAAATAATTGAAATAGCTATTTATGATGGTTTCCACCAATTTTGGCCCCCAAAACACAAATTAGGTAGGTACGATCTTTTTTTTCAGCACGTGGATAAAGACGATTAAATGGCACAACCAATAATCAATCGTAATTTGAAAAAAAAAAAAAAAAAGGAGCGTACCTAATTTAAGTTTTGGGGGCCGAAATTGCTGGAAACCACCAGAAATAGCTATTTCAATTATTTTACATGAAAGCAACAATAAATGAACAGCCAGCATTTCTGTAGGTATGTCCAGTAGAATAATAAACCCATGTGACAAGGACTTTGCAGCGTTTTGGTTTATTATTCTCTGAATAATACACCTATGTAATCGCTCAGCAAAAAATTTTTATATCCCCCCCTCAAACTTTTTTCTTTTCCGTTTCAAGGTGCGTAGATTCAAAAAATGCAATGTCCGTCCGCCGTCCGCCGTACGCCGTATCACGTGTACAGGCTTCATTTTCGGTCTAAAAAAGTCGTTCTTTCGCACACATGCTCTATTTGGGCCCTAGTTGTGTCCCGAAACTTTTCAGCCCGATCGGAATATACCCAGGGGTGTTATGAGTGAAAATGTGTGTAAAAATAGGTACTTTTTGCGTTTTAGCAACATGTTGGTAACATGAGCTTTTGAGGTATCGTTTTCCAAGTTTTTGGGGACGAGAAGATCGAATATGAGGTCGATTTTGGCCAAGGAGTGGAAAATTGAGGTTGTACCAGATGTTCAGCTCCCAAAATTATTTTGTATGAGTCAAAAACCTGCGAAATCGTCTGAAATCACCATCAGTTTGTAGAATAACACTAGAAAAAGTGTCAACACGTGGATCAAAACGATTAAATGGTACTATCAATGATCAAAGATAAATTGAAAAAAAAGAGCTTACCTAATTCATGGTTTAGGGGCAAAAAATGGTGGAAACCATCAGAAATAGCTATTTCAATTATTTCACATGAAATAAACAATAATTGAACAGCGTCCAGTAGAATAATAAACCCATGTGACAAGGACTTTGCAGCGTTTTTATTAAGTAGACGAAGAATTCTTATTATATTTCTATCACTTGAAATCGATGATATCAATAGTTTGTAAAAATTAGAAATATAAATTAACGTCAAAAACAGTGTTTAAACTTTTGTTTGCTAATTTTCTCGAGAAACTAGGAAACTAATTGAATAAATAATAATAGGTAGGTAACTAATAAGCTTTAATTATTAAAGCAGTAGGTGCTGTCTCTCTGCTTCGTCCACATGCATACCCATACTCTAAAAGGCTGTTCAACTACTCACAGAGACAGCTAGTGGCTTAGATTTCTAAGAAGAGACTTGAACATGCACAATCTGCATATTGAACGAATCTGTGGTAAAAACATCTGACCTGGATTCTAAGAAAAGTTAGACGATTGGAAATGGCTTGTAACTGGGAAGGATTCGACCCCAGAACGCTGAGATCCGCCATCAAAAAGAGCACAAGGGCGAGTACGAGGACTTTGGTTGATGAAAAACATGACTGTCATACTGTCGCGTACAATGTCATCTACAGTCGCAAGATTGAAGCGAATTAGTTGTTACTGCAATGGTTTAATACCAGAGTCACGGGTGAGTTTTTCAATACATCGCAGATAGTGATTCATTCAGTACAACCAGGAAGAGTTTTCTGGATCCAATTCCCAATAGAGAAAGTGTTTAGTAACAAATCGATGTGCTTGGATAAGCTAATAACTTCGCCTTGTATACGAGCTGTTCCCATAACTTCCTGATGTACTTCTTGAGTGTTACACGGAGTAGAGATGCGTAAAACTTCACAATGAAATTGAAAACAATTCAATAATTGAAACTGAAATATATTGCAAGTACATTCCCTTGTTTGATAATAAATTAGGCTAGTTCGAGCAGGGCAAAAACTTCGGTATTAAATCTAAACATTTATTTCCGCTAGACTAAGAAGTAATATTACCATAACTTCCGGAGGAATCCGTCAGTATTCTCTCGACGGCCTGAAGATGATGTCCTTAAATCGAAAACGCTCGCCTCCAGTATTCAACCAGCTAGTGACGACGGATTCCTCAGGAAAGTATGGCAAAAACGCTGCAAAGTCCTTGTCACATGGGTTTATTATTCTACTGGACATACCTACAGAAATTTTGGCTGTTCATTTATTGTTTCTTTCGTGTGCAATAATTGAAATGGCTATTTTTGATGGTTCCACCAGTTTTGGCCCCCAAAAACACGAATTAGGCTCGGCTGTTGCTTTCGATAGATTATTTTTGATCATTGATAGTACCATTTAATTGTCTTGATTCACCTGTTCATACAACTTCTAGTGTTATTATACAAATGTATGGTGATTTCGTCAATTTCCCATGTTATTGACTCATAAAAAATGTATTTCGGGAGCTTAACCCTTGTTAAAACCTCAATTCTTCACTCTTCGGTCAAAATCAACCACATATTCGGTCTTCTCGCCGTAAAAAACATGGAAAACGATACCTCACAAGTTCATGTTCACTAAAACCTCAAAAATCCCTCGAAAACCCCTATTTTTACACTCATTTTTCTCCCATATCACCCCTGGGTGTATGCAGATCGGGCTACCGTGTTTCGGAGGACAACTAGGAGCCAAATGTGTTCCCAAATGGGGACCCGAACTGTGTGCGGAAAAACGACGATTTTAGACCAAAATTTAACGTAAATTTAAGGCTGGAACTTCCTTAGAACCTCAATTTTCCACTCTTTGGTCAAAATCGACTTCATATTCGGTCTTCTCGTCCCAAAAACATGGAAAACGATACCTCAAACCTCTCATGTCACTAACATGTTACTAAAACACAAAAAGTACCTATTTTTATACACATTTTCACTCATAACACCCCTGGGTATATTCCGATCGGGCTGCAAGTTTCGGGACACAACTAGGGCCCAAACGGAGCATGTGTGCGAAAGAACGACTTTTTTAGACCGAGAATGAAGCCGGTACACGTGATACGGCGGACGGCGTACGGCGGACGGCGTACGGCGGACGGCGTACGGCGGACGGCGGACAGACATTGCATTTTGGTTCATTATTTTGTGAATAATACACCTATGTAATCGCAAAAAATCAAAAAAAAATTTATAACACCCCTTCAAAATTTGTTCTTTTACGTATCAAGGTGCGTAGATTCCAAGAATGCAATGTCCGTCCGCCGTCCACCGTACGCCGTACGCCGTCCGCGTGTACCGGCTTCATTTTTTGTCTAAAAAAGTCGTTCTTTCGCACGCATGTTCCATTTGGGCCCTAGTTGTGTCCCGAAACTTTTCAGCCCGATCGGAATATACCCAGGGATGTTAAGAGTGAAAATGATATAAAAATAGGCACTTTTTGTGTTTTAGCAACATGTTAGTAAAATGAGCTTTTGAGGTATCGTTTTCCATGTTTTTGGGGACGATTAGACCGAATATGAAGTCGATTTTGACCAAAGAGTGGAAAATTCTACCAAATGTTCAGCTCTTAAAATTGATTTTTTATGAGTCAAAAACCTGGGAAATCGTCTGAAATCACCATCAAGGATCAAGACGATTAAATGGCACTACCAATGATCAAAGATAAGGAGCGTACCTAATTCGTGTTTTAGGGGCCAAAAATGGTGGAAACCATCAGAAATAGCTATTTCAATTATCTCCCATGAAATAAACAATAAATGAAGAGCCAGCATTTCTGTAGGTATGTCCAGTAGAATAATAAACCCATGTGACACGGCGTTTTTGGAGTCTACGCACCTTGAAACGGAAAAGAAAAAATTTTGAGGGGGTGCTACAAAAATTTTTGCTGAGCGAATACATAGGTGTATTATTCACAGAATAATAAACCAGAAACCTTGGTAGGTTTCTGCCCACAACTAACCGTTATGAAAGCCCAACAACTTCGGGTGTTACGACTTCAAAAATCGAGGGTGTAGGTATTCAGTGGGCCGCCAGAATTCGCTGTTTGGGTTTTGGCACTCTTTGGTGCCAGTAAGCCCGGTAACAATTCTTATTTGATACAGGTAGGCCATCCATGTAGCTCCTAGTCAGCGGACCCAGTAGTTTATTTCATATAATTATTTCATAGGCGATAGAATGGGAGGAATGTGTGGAACACCTACGTCCTTGATTTCCGCGGGGAATCCCTACAGTCTAATCTTCTAGCATATACGAGACGGACCTAATGTTCCTAATGGTGGCCTATTATCGAATTGTGCTCCCAATACGATATCCACGCTCCCGCTCGTGTGGATATGACCGATTTGTGACGGAGACAGGTAAGTAGGTATCGATCCGGCACCAGAACGCCGGAGCAGGACGTTAATTCGAGATAAAACGAGCCCAAGGGCAGCAGCAGAGCCTGAGGACTCCTTGCGGACCCGAAGTTTCACTCTGAGGTGGAAACAATCGAGATCCAAAGGACGACCAAGGGGGGTTCCCCAGGTGGCGATGCCACGGTCGGTAGGGGGCGCGGTCCCCGTGTTCCGCCATCCGCCAGTCTATCGGCGAGTGTGAAAGACCGAAGGTTTTTGCCTGCACGCAGTTTCAAATCGGATCTTCCCTTCCATCCATCGCGGATCAAGATATTACGTCATCTCGGAAACTCCTGCGGTAAGTCCCCCAGGGGTCATGTCCGGTTGGGGCGTCGGCTTTAGATCGGAGAGATGGTCAGTCTTGACCTCAGGCTATGACTCGCCACAGAGATGATCTTAAAGTTTTTTTCCTACATCCGCACAGCATCTTCGTTTGCGCACCAGGGTTTCCCAGATGGTTACTCACGGTTAGGTACTCATTGCCCAGTGTAATGAATGAATAACTGAAACTTGCAAATTGGTATCTTTACGCAGAACCTTTCAAAATCTAGCTGCGGCCGAGATACTTGGATTACGTGCCTATAAGTACAATGAAGAAGAACCCTTCGGTCAAATATGTAAAAACGCTGCAAACTCCTTGTCACATTGGTTCACTATTCTACTAGAAATACCCACAGAAATGTTGGCTGATCGTTTATTGTTTCTTTCAAGTGAAATAATTGAAATAGCTTTTTTTTAATGGTTTCCACCAATTTTGGCCACAAAAAACACGAATTAGGCTCTTAATTTTTTTTCGACAAATTATCTTTAATCATTGGTAGTGCCATTAAGCTGCCTTGATTCACCTGTTGAAATTACTTCTAGTGTTGTTATACAAATTTATGGGGATTTCAGACAATTTCCCAGGTTTCAGACTCATTAAAAAAAAAAAGAATTATGGGAGCTGAACCTTCGTTACATCCTCAATTCCTCAATCTGTGGTCAAAATCAACTTCATATTCGGTCTTCTCGCCCTAAAAAACATGGAAAACTCATGGCAAGCTCATGTTCACTGAAACCTCAAAAACCCCTATTTTTACACCCATCCCCCCCCCCCACCCAATATCACCCATGGGTGTTTCCCGATCGGGCTGCCTAGCTTCGGAGACCAAATGGGGACCCAAACTGAGTTTGGAAGAACGACGATTTTAGACCAAAATTTAACGTAAATTTAAGGCTGAAACTTCGTTAGAACCTCAATTTTCCACTCTTTGGTCAAAATCGACATCACGTTCTGTCTCCTCGTCCTAAAAAACTGGAAAACGATACCTAACAAGTTCATGTTACTAAAACAACAAAAACCCCTATTTTTACAACCATTTTTCACCCATAACACCCCTGGGTATATTCCGATCGGGCTGCAAAGTTTCGGGACACAACTAGGGCCCAAATGGAGCCTGTGTGCAAAAGAACGAATTTTTCGACCGAAAATAAGGTAGATATGGATGATACGGAGTACGGCGTACGGGGGGACGGACATTGCATTTTTGGAATCTACACACCTTGAAACGTAAAAGAAAAAATTTTGAGCGGGTGTTATACAAATTTTTGCTGAGCGAATACATGGTGTATATTATTCACAGCATAATAAACCAAAATACAACAGACCCATGATAAACCAAAACACAAACAGGTACCTACTATACCTACACCTAGCCACCCTCTCACAATATTACAGTCAGTGTACATACAGTGGATGCCGTTAATCCAGTCACTTTGAGAACATTGGTCTGATTTTCGAGAGTTGGAAAATGGTTTCCTAGCTAATTAACCAAAAATTGTCCAAACGTCTAGGCCCATTTTTGCAGGCCTTTTGAATGAGGAATTAGGTTTATTTATTTATTCAACCAGTTAACATTAGATACATTACAATATTGTACTTAATTTTCTATCAGTCCGATGATGTATCAATAACTCCAGTAAAAAATAGATAACAACCACCTAACCGTAATCAGAACAATACAGGAAAAGAACAAAAATGATACGGAGAAAACCGCCATAGGATTTGAAGACATTATTTGGTCAACTAGGTTATTAGATCCACTGAATGGGGGTCCATATACATACCTACATATACATACGTAGGTATATATGTATGTATATAGTTGTCAGGTTTATATACATACATAAATACACACATTATCACTCTCTCAGGACAGCTGAGGTTCTAACGTTGTTGAAGGGGATGGTTGTATGAATTTAATGATAACATGACTTTAATAAGAAGGTATTTTCGTCATACGACGCCCATAACTCCAGTTCTTTTCACCAGATAGAACTGTTGATACGGATTTCTCCTTCACATTTTGTAATATATATAAAAGTCATTTCTGAACAAAGGCGAATGAGAAACGGACATTTTCGTTGGTATTTTTGACAAGGCGTTGGTATTTCGAATGCTTCCTTCGACTCCTGCAATAGAATTGGAATTACTCATGACTACATTTAACTGATAGCATCTAAAGAGCCGAATGAAGTAATTCCGAGTTGTTTAAAACCACCCTTAAGGTAGGTACCTCCTATTTATGCTTCCTATAACTTGAATTGATCATATTCACTTTTACAGGATAACTAATAACAACCTACCAGATTCCATTGCAATAATTAGGCTCCCAGGATACAATTTCCGGGATCCCCCCCCCCCTTCTTCTTCCTCTCGTGGTTGTCTTTTATGATGATAGGTACTCAAATGTTTGCAGTATTTTTCTTGACCAGAGTGTAGTGGATCCGAAGGGAGCATAATGTCTGTGGCAAACCGGCAGAAAAGTTGTGTTAACTGATCTGCCCACCAACCTTAGGGTTTGAAGATATTTCCTCAAGGTGACGCCATTGTTAGTTCAGAAATTCAGGCTTGAATGCCAGCCATTCCTACGTAAACCAATTTGCATCTTGTTCAACGCCTCAAACAATATTATGCTGTAAAAGGCCTTGAGTTAAAAATATAATTCACTGCGGTAGAAAGAGAATTATGAGCGTTCTATCTATCTAGTTTTCATGAATAAATACAGTTCATGCGATCCAAAAGAAGAACTAACAAACCATGAAATAGTGATTAGCTTTCACACTGATCATGAATACAAATAAAATTAAAATTTGCCTTGTTCCGCAAACTCAAGTGTTTCTAGATGTACCTATACTTACCCAGGTAGGTAGTTTTAATCACTGGGCTGATGGAAACTCTTTTATAAACTAATATTTGAACTACCTATCGTACGTCATCTATATTGTGTACATACTGAATACCTAATATTAAAACGCTGCAAAGTCCTTGTCACATGGGTTTATTATTCTATTGGACTTACCTACAGAAATGTTGGCTGTTCATTTATTGTTTCATCCATGTGCAATAATGAAAATAGCTATTTTTGGTGGTTTCCACCAATTTTGGCCCCCAGAAATCGAATTAGGCTCCTAATTTTTTTAAAATTATCTTTGATCGTTGATTAGTGCCATTTAACTGTCTTGATTGACCTGTTGATACTCGTTCTAGTGTTACTATACAAATTTATGGTGAAAAATGAATTCAGGGAGCTGAACCTTCGTTACAACCTCAATTTTTCACTCTTCGGTCAAAATCAATTTAATATCCGACCTTCTCGCCCTAAAAAACATGGAAAACCATACCTCACAAGCTCATGTTCACTAAAACCTTTTTAAAAAAACCTCGAAAATCCCTGTTTTTAAACCCATCCCCCCCCCCCCCCACCCATAACACTCCTGGGTGTATTCCGATCGGGCTGCCAAGCTTAGGAGCACAACTAGGACCCAAATGTTCCCGAATGGGGACACAAACTATGTGCGGAAGAACGACGATTTTGGACCAAAATTTAACGTAAATGTAAGGCTGAAACTTCGTTAGAACCCACTCCTTGGTCAAATTCGACTTCAGATTCCGTCTCCTAGTCCTAAAAAACATGGAAGACGGTACCGCATAAGCTCATGTTACGAACACCAAAAAACCCTACTTTTACCCTCATTTTTCACCCTTGGGTGACCGCTAGGGCCCAAATGGAGCCTGTGTGCGAAAGAACGAATTTTTTAGACAGAAAATAAAGTGGACATGGATGATAAGGCGGACGGCGTACGGCGGACGGGGGCTGCATTTTTGGAATCTACGCACCTTGAAACGTAAAAAAAAAAATTTGAGCGGGTATTATACAAATTTTTCGCCGAGCGAATACATAGGTGTATTATTCCCAGAATAATAAACCAAAAGCCAGACACGTCTCAGACTCAGAGTATGAGACAACGAAGTTCCCTATTATCTTTCTACATGAATGATACGAACTTTGAATAAATTGAGCTTCCAGCAGTGCATGGGTTTTAGTCCAAGTAACATAAATGCTATAGTTTATTTCATAATACCAAATCCTATCACACAAAAAATGATCCAGGCTTTTTATCAAATTCGTTTTCACTGCTGTTCAGGAATTTGGACAACATTTGCAGCTACCCACCTTGGGAATAAATTGATGATCAAGCTATGAAAGAACTACTCACCTAACACCTACCGTAGAACCTGACATTATGAGAACATGCTGGGCTAATTAGAAAAGTTCCAGTCGTCCAGCATGAACATATACCTAATGAATTTTCGAAGTAACAAACCTACAAACTAACCACAGTTTCCATGAGTATGTCCTCAAATTTGAACATACCTACTTGTGCCCCCCCCCCCCCCCCCCCACTTGCTGAGATTCAAAATCACAGTGTACAGTGTCTTGTTGATTTGTGATATCGCATGTGTTTTGATGAATTTGTGGTACCTACCTATTTTGGTAACTTTCAATCATTTCTGACGATTTTTAACCCACAAAAAACACAAATTTTTCTGATAAAAATATTTATGACTTAAAACTGTAAAACAACAAAGATTGTCTATAATTAACTGTGTTTTAGTAGGTGCCAAAGGTAGTTAGTAGGTGACAAATAAAACCACGCTAGATGTCAGGCACATAGGTACCTAGATATTTATCACATTTTTAATTCCATACATTTTCTTTTTTTCCGTAATTTGTATAATCACCAAATAAAAATCAAATTCTATTACTCACCTTTCTACATGCCACATACATCGGGGAATTTAGATATCATGAGGGAGAAAATATTTTGATAAACAATTATTATATTGTCCTCATTTCAAATATCATTATAAATCGGGAACCTGTTCAGAGAAAACGTGAAAAAATAGGTGGCAGTGGTTAGGACACCTCATCGGCAAAGGTGACGCAATGGAAAACCATTCAAGCGTCCGAACAATCAAGGTAATGGGCGAATTACCTATAGCCATTCATATGGAATGAGCCCATACTTTTGTTTCCTCAACCTCTTCTTTCTAGCAGGTGCCTAATTATTCTTTTCGCACAGTAAATAATTTGTATTAAGTGGTTCAGATAATTGGTTACATATGCTTAAGGTAGTGGAAAAATTGAAACATCCGTGAAATCCTCGTAACAATCAGATAGGTACCTACAATCGGAGGTTTTCTCAAAGATACCGAGTCATTAGATGGCGTATACCTTAACCAAAATCATTAAAATGCCATTCAGGGTTACTATCCATTTAACTATAATAAAATTAGTATTACCGTATTTACCTACAGCCATGGAAACGCTATAAACCCTACTTGCAGTAAGCCATGGTGTTTCTGACGTAATCAGTACATTAGAAACTTGAGTGTAAAACTTCCTCCAATATGAATAAATTATTGTATTACTAATAATAAAAATAGTTCACACCTATATAAGTACATGATAATTAATAAAAACGCTTCAAGGTCCTTGTCACATGGGTTTGTTCATGGGGGGAAATGTTAGCTGTTCGTTTATTGTTTCTTCCATGTGCATCAACTGAAATAGCTATTTCTGATGGTTTCCACCCATTTTGGCACCCACAAAACACGAATTAAACTCGTTTTTGGTTTATTATTTTCAATAATGAACCATTGGAATCGAGCATGAAAAAAAAAATTCTTACCCCCCCTCAAAATTTGATGGTTTACGTTTCAAGGTATGTAGAATCCAAAACTGCAATAAAAATATTTCTGTCTGTCCGCCGTACGCCGTACGCCGTACGCCGTACGGGCCACTTTTCTTAGTTACCATGAAAAAAAATTGATGAAATTCGGGTTATAGGTTCCGTTCGGCGTCTAGTTGGTCCTCGAAGCTCGACGTTACTGTGAGTCATCTCTAAGGGGTTCAAAATAGGGGTTGAAATTTTCAAAACGCCTATACCATTTTTTTACGTAAATAATTTTACGGTTTTAAATAGTTCTTGATCTTGCGAGTTTTTTAAGACCATCCGGAGCATCGTACGTCCAGCCGTTCGTTCACAGTAAGGCCCCGAAGTTTGCACCGACAGGCATTTTCGACTCCAGTGTGAATGAAATTGTATACAATTCAAACCAAATCTGGTAACCAGAGACGCGCCCACAATAGGAATTTGCGAATACGGCCAATCATTGGTAGGGATCACCTGATTATATTGGCGGAGTATGATGTCGAGTTGGTTGTTCTGTGATATTATTTCGCTTGAAAAATGATGGCTCTTTTGGAGTTTGTTGGTAGGTAGTGCAACTTGAACAAACGTTGAAGTATTATTGATGGGTAAATTATTACTACGGTAAATCATTACTCAACGGTAAATTATTACACAACGGTTCATTATACCATCTACGTAGAAGGGGCTGGAGTTTGTTGGTAGGTACTTTTGCAACTTTTTTCACTCCTCATCAACAATTTCTTTTCAGAACTTCATTATGTGTGTTTCTTTTTGTTAGGTACTGTTTGTCATCGGCAGAATTATTTTAGCAACATTTAACTCGTGATTTAGGTAGGTACCTAGTAACGAGTACGGGGTTAGGTACTAACCTACGGAAGGTCTGCGATCTACATAATATGTATATAATAGAATAGTACATATCATATTATATAGAAGGGTTATCTATACATAGAGCTGTGATCTGTAACAGGAGGGTATTCTATACAAAATAATAAACCGTTGTGCAGGGATTTGCAGCGTTTTTTTGTTTTTTTACAGATTATCTCCGATCATTGATAGTACTTTTTAATTGTCTTGATTCACCTGCGAATACTACTTTTAGTGTTATTGCACAAATTTATGGTGATTTAAGACATTTTCCCAGGTTTTTGAATCATAAAAAATGAATTTCTGGAGCTTAACCTTCGTTACAACCTCAATTCTTCACTCTTCGGTCAAAACCAACTTAGTATTCGGTCTTCTCGCCCTAAAAAACATGGGAAACGATACCTCACAAGCTCATGTTCACTAAAACCTCAAAACCCTACAAAGTCCTTGTCACATGGGTTTATTATTCTATTGGACATACCTACAGAAACGTTGGCTGTTCATTTATTGTTTCTTTTATGTTATTTTTTTGTTTATTATTCTTGTTTTTTTTTTTTTTAAATAAATAACTATCTTTGATCATTGGTAGTGCCATTTAATCGTCTTGATCACACTAGAAAGAGTGTCAACATGCGGATCACGACGATTAAATGACACTACTAATAATCAAAGATATATGGAAAAAAAGGAGCGTACCTAATTCGTGTTTTGGGGGGCCAAAATTGGTGGAAACCACCAGAAATAGCTATTTCAATTATTTTACATGAATGCAACAATAAATGAACAGCCAGCTTTTCTGTAGGTATGTCCAGTAGAATAATAAACCTAGTGACAAGGACTTTGCAGCGTTTTTCTCCCATAACACCCCTGGGTGTATGCCGATCGGGCTGCCGAGCTTTGGAGCACAACTAGGACCCAAATGTGCTCCCAAATGGGAGCCCGAACTGTGTGCGAACGAACGAAGATTTCAGACCAAAATTTAACGTAAATTTATGGCTGAAACTTCGTTAGAACCTCAATTCTCCAGTCTGGTCAAAATCAACTTCATATTCGGTCTTCTCGTCCAAAAAACCATGGAAAACGGTACCTCAAAAGCTCATGTTACTGAAACACAAAAAACGCTGCAAAGTCCTTGTCACATGGGTTTATTATTCTACTGGACATACCTACAGAAATGCTGGCTGTTCATTTATTGTTTATTTCATGTGAAATAATTGAAATAGCTATTTCTGATGGTTTCCACCATTCTTGGCCCCTAAAACATGAATTAGGTACGCTCCCACGTGTTGATACTACTTCCACTGTTATTATACAAATTGATGGTGATTTCAGACGATTTCCCAAGTTTTAACTCATAAAAAATCAATTTTGGGAGCTGAAAATTTGGTAGAACCTCTATTTTCCACTCTTTGGTAAAATTGACTTCATATTCGGTCTTGCCATCCCCAAAAGCATGGAAAACGATATCTCAAGAGCTCATGTTACTAACATGTTACTAAAACACAAAAAGTACCTATTTTTACACACGTTTTCACTCATAACATCCCTGGGTATATTCCGATCGGGCTGAAAAGTTTCGGGACAGAGTTAGGGCCCAAATGGAGCATGTGTGCGAAAGAACAACTTTTTTAGACCAAAAATGAAGCCGGTACACGTGATATGGCGGACGGCGGACGGACATTGCATTTTTGGAATCTATGCACCTTGAAACGTAAAAGAACAAATTTTGAGGGGGGTGTTATAACAATTTTTTGCTGAGCGATTACATAGGTGTATTATTCACAGAATAATAAACCAAAACACCTATTTTTATACGCATTTTTCACTCATAACACCCCTGGGTATATTCCGATCGGGCTGCAAAGTTTCGGGACACAACTAGAGCCCAAATGGAGCATGTGTGCGAAAGAACGGCGCATGATACAGCGTATGGCGTACGGCGGACGGACATTGCGTTTTCTGAATCCACGCACCTTGAAACGTTAAAGAAAAAATTCTGAGGGGGTGCTATAAAAATGTTTTGCTGAGCGAATACATAGGTGTATTATTCATAGAATTATAAACCAAAACCACTACTTTCGTGTAATATTTATTGCCTCTGATTGCCTATACCTTACGCAAACAACATCACATAGTAGGTACATATTGATCATGACTTGCTGTAAAGTGATTAAGTGTGCGAGTAATCTGAACTCTATTGCTTGAGAAGCCATTTGCGCAAAAATTTCCGAAAATGTGTTTCAAACATTTAAGTCACATTTAAATTTATGAAAATACGAAAAATTGTTGGAATCACTAACAGACATCCACGGCTATCTGTTTCTCACAACAGACACCAACCCAAAGCACTTGAGTGGTTCTGACTTTCATTCATACAATTATATTATTCCATTATTTATGAATGCATCCAACTTTCAATAAACCTTGAGCTAAAACCAAACAAGCATATGAAGCGTGAAATTTGATTGGAGGAACTTCTTGTTGTGGAGGAAAGAGGACATTCATGGGCAATTTTTTTTATCCTTCCTAATGTTCTTTGCTACACCATAATTCAAGGATGTATTCCTACGTTCCTTTACACTTTGAAGCATGACGAAAGAAGAACTTCAACTTTTGGATTTGTGACCAAGAGACACCACGATTCAAGAAAATCGAGTTTAATGAATCTTATAGTTTGCTTAAGGGGCGGTTCATTTGGTCAAGAAAATAATTACCTATTGATAGCTACTAATGATGTGAAATAAACGTTCATCACCATGATTCCAAGGTAATGTACCAAAACTACGGTAAACCATTGCGTAAAACACCCGATCTCGCCTGCGCGTAGCAAAGTGAGTGGCTACGTGCTTGTGAAAACCAATGTAAAAAGACCAAAGATGTAAAAATAAAGCGCAAACGACTCTTGCGGGGATTTCAAACACCTGGAAATACAAACTGCAGGAGGTTCGCTGGCAGACGACCGGACCTCTTGGGTGCCGGAGTGGGAGTGAACGGGCCCCGGTATTCCCCGAGATCGCTCCACTACCTTCGTATATATCTTCTACCCAGTCAGTTCGTCAGTTGCCCGCTCGTGATCGTTCGTGCTCCGTCGCGCTAGTTTTGAATGTGTTACATTAATTGTAAACAAATCCATACAAAGTTTATTCGCGGTTCACCCGTGAAAAGGATCCAAATCAACAGACTGTGATTTACTTCGAGGTGAGCCAAATTGTTAGTTATTACGCGAATCAGTAAGTGGCCAACTCTGATGGTGAAATAAGTAGGTACCTAGGTACTTTTGTACGTAACAGTGTACCTCAACCCACTGTACTTCAACCCATTCTACACTATGGGTGCAATCGTGAGTACCTAACCACTCTGCTGGTAAGCTTCTATCCAAAGCAGTCCTAATTGTCAGGATTGACTGGTTAACATGATTTGTCGAGAAATCTAGGCCTATGTCAAAATTCAACACATCTTCGCTTTCAAGAGCTAATAATACCACCATAAAAGCAGTAGTTTGTTATTCAATATAATGAGTGGAAAGTTGATTAAAGCACAAGGACCACTACGTAGCCAACTCAAATAATAAAATAAATAAACAGATACCTACTATGGTTCTAACAACGTGTGCTTGCCTCACTTATTTCTATACGATGCAGTACCTAGGTAACCACCACTCCCCCAATAAGCTTCATTCCAAAGCAGTCATGATTGCACTCTTGTAAGGTACTTATAAATTGTATGGAGATTTATTCCAATCAAGAACGTTTCACATTGCACAGCAAAAATGACGCAAGCAGTTTTTCAATTGTCTATTAAATCAATCTAATAAATCACTCGTACAATGCTGTGGTAGGTACAACATGAATCTGAGATCTCATGCATCAGGGTAAGGATGCAGGTTCATTCAAACCGGAACGAATTACCTTCAAACAATCGCATGATTATACTATTTTTCAGTAATTATTAATCCCCAGCGTAGGTCCCCAGGATTCATCAGCGTCGGTATTAGGTGTAGATATCATCGAAAGACGTCACATTAAATACAACCTCCTCCCTCAACTGCAGATTTAAACCTACAGACAACGAATAAAATACAAAACGAAATATGAGTGAAAACTCGCAGAACTGCAATTCAAAGGAACATTGTGAGGTCGACATTTCACCACATTCACTCATTTTGATGAAGTAACGCGCGAGTATTTATAGATTTGGTGATCGTAAAATACAATCGTCTATAAACTCGACCCACATCCAAATAGTTGAACGCCCTCGATCTGTGTGGAACTCCTGATAATTTGGACCCAGATTCGAGTGATTTGCCGCCTTGCACCTAGTTTTGGTTTAGGCATGAAAATGTGTTTGGATTGACAGTTCGCCCATTATACAGTATCCAAAATCAGGTTGTTAGGTACCTAATGTATATGAATGGGACGTGTGGTAACGTCGGTAGGTATTTCATTCATAACTTTCACCTCAACTGCTCGACTCCTTCGCCCGGCGAGGCCACAGGCCAGCTCACCTGGTATCAATATTACCCAATGAAACTTTCAAAACAAATCCGTTCGTTCGAAAATCGGCGCTTGAGCCTAAAAAAAAAGTATAAATCGGGCTTCACTAGGATTAAAGAACAAGGCCTAAGTATAGTGAATTCTGGACATCAAAAACTAAGTATGTTCATACATAATAAGTTTGAACATGAATAACCAGTTACCATAATTCTTGCTTACAGCTCCAATTTAAATAGATCGAATTACTACAACAGATTTCACATCATATTATTATATGCAAACATACCTACAGCATTTAGTATCTACCTACACTTCACTCTATTTGTGGGTAGGTACCAGGTAATATGTGAACCTAAAAACCGTTTTATCCCAAATACCAATCCTTATTAGTCATGGATAACTACTTGAAAGGTCCAAAGTTTATTGAAACTTAGTGTTTTATGGTTGATGCATAATTTATGGTGTTTACGTACTTAGTTGCGATGATTAATGATTGGATATGATAATGCAGTAAGTAAGCCTTTCGTTACAATTTGTCAAGCATGCGAAATTCCCCACAAGATGCGACTCGTATGGAAATATGTGTTGGGCGGAAATGATTAGTAGCGACACCCACTCCGCATCCTCCTGGAGGAACCACAGCGCCTACATAACTATGATGTCACGTTAGATGGAAAGGTTGCGGGTCTTTTCCATCCGATTCCAAGTCAAGATCGCACACAGTTTTGGCTGGGAACTGTGACGATCCAGTCCCCACGATAAGAGCAGGATCCAAAACATCATAATTTGAGCACGACGGACGAGATAATGTAAACGGGGTAAATACCCGCTGGGTAGGGTATACCTATTTGAAAACAGGGAATTTATCCGGTTTCTACCCGTCTCGAATAAATGCCTACCTAATAAATAGGTAGGTACCCAAAAATTGGGCAGCAATTATAATTTTCGTTCAAATAATTAACATATACCTAGAAGAGCATTTTTCTTCCCTATCCCAGTGACGATTATTTTATACGTGCGTCGGACATGGCTGCGCCAAGGACTCCAACACTGTGATATGTGAAACTAAGCTGTGATAACAGGATATAGGGGAGTGAACGGAGCACGACTGTGTTTATACTGTTGTTTGAATGGTTGTTGCATGTAATAGTTTGGGTGAGGTGTAGGGATGGGACATCGAAATCGATATTATCGAAACATCGATGTTTTACTTCGATATTCCGATTTGTCGCCATCGATGCCTCACATTCGATAACATCGATGATGTTATGGTCCGATAATATCGGCAGAAAACACCCTTCAACCTGCTCTTGCCTCTTGGATCCCCTCCCCACTCTCCTTACAGGTCATAAAATACTCAAAAGTGCTCACTTCATCAATGACTTTATTTTAATTTTCTGAAATATTTGAATAAAAAAAAAAGAAACAAAAATTTTATTCCGAATTCAGTCATTTACAAAATAAAAATAAGAAACATTCCAACTCTGAATTATATAATTATGTACTTGATTAGAAAAATAACTCTTCGTCGATTGAGTGGAGGAAAACAAGTTTCTTCAGATTTTCTGCTTTCAGCCTATTGCGCTGGGGCGTCACAGTGGTGCCAGTTTCAGAAAACAAACGTTCTGAAGGTACACTCGTAGAAACGCGTAGAAGAGGGATGTCGATATCAATATCGAAAATATCGATGTTTCGGCTTGTTATCGATACTGTCTACAAAATATCGACATCGACATCGATATCGATATTTTCTTTCGATGTCCCATCCCTAGTGAGGTGTGGCATGTCTGCACCCCCGCAGGTCATGCGCGGAAGCGAGCCCATCAAGTTTCACACTCGGTCTGTCCAATAATCGCTCGGTCACTTCGTAATGCGCTGTAGCCTATTCCTTATACCTAACTTTACCTAAAACTATACAGTTTGTTCAAACTCGTCAAAATGTTATTAAAAAAAAATAAAAAAATAAAAGTAGGAGAGCATCTTGCTTACTGTATCTATTTCGGAAGTCGACTCCCCTCCCACAACAAAAAGCCCTAGGGTTTACATTGGGAAGGTAATTTCCACTTACATATCTTTATTGTTGTCGCATGATTACTTATTGAAAATAAATTAATATTCATCCATTCATTCATTTACTCCGACATTCATAAAATTCTCTCATCTCCTTCTTATCTTGAATTTACTGTTTACACCTCAAACATGAATAAATCATTGGAATGGTATTATTATCATATTCAACATAAGAAACATAGTTGAATGAGTCGTGAATAAAATAAAAGGAAAACAATGAAATGAGGGTTTTGTATTTTAGCATTTGAACATGAAAACGCTGCAAAGTCCTTGTCACATGGGTTTATTATTCTATTGGACCTACCTACAGAAATGTTAGCTGTGCATTTATTGTTTCTTTCACGTTAAATAATTCGAATAGCTATTTCTGGTGGTTTCCACCAAATTTGGCCCCCAAAACACGAATCAGGTAGGCTCCTTTATTTTATTTTATTTTATTATTATTTTTATTTTTTTCAAATTATCTTCGATCATTGTTAGTGCCATTTAATCCTCTTGATCCACGTGTTGAAACTTTTTCTAATGTTATTATACAAACTGATTGTGATTTCAGACGATTTCCCAGGTTTTTGACTCACGAAAAATCAATTTTGGGAGCTGAACATTTGGTAGAACCTCAATTTTCCAATCTTTGGTCAAAATCGACTTCATGTTCGGTCTTCTCGTCCCAAAAACATGGGAAACTGTACCTCAAAAGCTCATGTTACTAACATGTTGCTAAAACGCAAAAAGTTCCTATTTGTACACACATTTTCACTCATAACACCCCTGGGTATATTCCGATCAGGCTGCAAAGTTTCGGGACACAACTAGGGCCCAAATGGAGCATGTGTGCGAAAGAACGAATTTTTTAGACCGAAAATGAAGCCGGCACACGGCGTACGGCGGACGGACATTGCATTTTTGGAATCTACGTACCTTGAAACGGAAAAGAAAAAAATTTTGAGGGGGTTTTATAAAAATGTTTGGCTGAGCGAATCCATAGGTGTATTATTTGAGCGTTCGTTATAAGGGAAGAAGTCAAGTCTAGAGATATTCAATTAAAAATGTATATTATTTTACGGTTAGGAGCTGTTGTAGGTAAAGCGCCATCACGTTCACATAGCATATCCATTTCATGAGATTTTCGTTTTGTTGAGAAGGATTCTGAATGTCAAAACCGACGAAGTGGCTTGTACATGTTGGTTTTCGAGAGGTGGGTAGGACGTTCTAGATTTTTTCGAACCTGTATATTTGAGGAATACCCGACTGAATTCCCAAATCAGGTTACATTTACCACGTGAAATGAATATCCTGGAAGGAATTTTACATCACTGGACGCGACCCGTTGGTACATCACATTTGGCTTACCCGCTGTCAACCATTGAAGAAAAGCCCTTCCCGTCACGAGACGAATCGGAGACAAAGTTTCGTTGGGGAAGGAGTCATAACTTCTTTCCAAGTGGTGAGCGGGGTTTCTCTTCTTACTCATCCGGGTAGGTAGCAGGCAGTGAAAGTTGACGGCGTTTGTGGAATTGTTAGTTGGTTCCGAGTTTTTAAGAAAGCTCTTTTTCATACTCATTCAAGGATCGCCATTTAGACGCCCACACGCATATTGGTTACATTATTTTTTTTTAACCGACCGAAAAAATGAGGAGGTTCTCAATTCTACCCATTTCTATGTTATTTTCATCTTTGTCCAGCGGTTATTCCGAAACTAATGGAAAGGTTCCAATGAATATTTTCAAATTAAAGAGAATCATCCGCCGGTGGTCCCATTCCAGTGTTTCATGTAAAAACCTAGTATTCCGCCTTTACTAGGCCAGTAGTTATACTCTTCAATTCCTCGATTTCTAGTGCTTTGACAGACATGGCATGATTTGACGACAGAAAATAGTCTGCAAAAGACTGTGAAGGCCCTAGTAATGATGGTATCAGTACTTGATAGCATGAGGTATATTATCATTGGCGTTGGCATAGAAATAAGTAGGCGATGAAAAAAATTATTTGAAAAACCCATATACTTCAAAAAACGCACTAAAAAGCAAAAAAAGTTTAAAAAACCCCGGCTTCAAAAAACCTGTATAAAACCAAAAAGTAAAAGAATAACTTTTATGCTGAACAAACGCAGTTTATTCAAAGCCGATACAACAAAATGTTTGAAGTCGGTGCCCATCCAGATGCCGACACATAAATAATATGGTCACATTTTGGTTTATTATTGGAATCGAGCATGAAAAAAAAAATTCTTACCCCCCCCTCAAAATTTGATGGTTTACGTTTCAAGGTATGTAGAATCCAAAACTGCAATAAAAATATTTCTGTCTGTCCGCCTTACGCCGTACGGGCCACTTTTCTTAGTTACCATGAAAAAAAATTGATGAAATTCGGGTTATAGGTTCCGTTCGGCGTCTAGTTGGTCCTCGAAGCTCGACGTTACTGTGAGTCATCTCTAAGGGGTTCAAAATAGGGGTTGAAATTTTCAAAACGCCTATACTATTTTTTTACGTAAATATTTTTACGGTTTTAAATAGTTCTTGAACTTGCGAGTTTTTTTAGATGAGTATCCAAGACTGTCTGAAATACCGAAAATAAACGGTTAACAGAATGGAACCTTTTCCAATGTCGTGAAATTTCATAAAAATGAGGTATCCCCTTACTAACTACGATCAATTTTTGAATATTGAATGACTTCTTCATCAACACTGACAGTACTGACACCGTTGTACAGTGATGAAGGTCCTCATGAATCGAGTAGGTACTTATTGAAACTAAGATCCGCATCAACGTAGCATACTACGAAATGATGCAAACCATTATCGGAAATTCCACAGACGTATTGTTTACTGGCGTCATCAGTCACCAGTGGCGCTATGATCGATTTTACTATCACCAAACAACCAGTACCCCCTCGTTGATCACTGATACTACGCGAATTTCATGGCATCTGTTTTTGTGTTTTCGTTTTATTTGACAGAAACCTATAACTAGATACAAACAGCCAATTCTCAGGGCCCCAACATTCCAAATTTTTAGGTCGTTCATCGTGGGAGCAGAAACAAAATGGCAACTTCTCATTGAGAGAGATCACAATCATTTAAAAAAATGTTGGTTAATAAAAATTTAATAAAATATTGGGTATGGCAAAACCGTTCTCAATAGCAACCCTTCCCCCTCCATAACTACCCCAGCCCATTTCGGGTATCTGCTAACCACGTTTGCTAGAAGCATCAAGGTATTTCGAAAATGTGAAAAAATATCACTTTCAGAGAGGAGAAGCTTAAAAGAGAACAAAAATCCAACTTGGAAAAATGGCTAATACAGTAGGTACCTAGTAAAACAGATGCCATGAAATTCGCGTCGTATCAGTAATCAATGAGTGGGTGATGGTTGTTTCGAATCCAATTTCATTTAGATATAGTGTGTAACATTTATTCTACGTTTTGCGGACTCGTGACTACTTCGATTTCCAGTCGTTCCCGCAATCCATCATCGCGATAAAATTGGACAGTAATGGGGCTTCGAAGTCCCACGATCTGTACGATTTCGCTCACGATTTCAAGAAGAGTTCCCTCGTTGACGAAGCACACGTACAATATGAGAGATAAAAAGCTTTTCCACTACTTCAGACACATTTACCGTCAGTTTCTTCAAGCTTGCGGTCTGGCTCCCAGTCAGTCGAATCACTCAGGACTTTCTCACGCCTTTAAATTCAGCGAATCATGAACCAAGTGAATGGTGACTCGCGAATAATTTTAGTATGGTGAGAAAGTAGACTAGCGACTTCACAACTCTCTCACTGACTAGGCGAATATTGGAAGGACTGTTGTGAATACAATGATCCGGCAACCAGGTCGATATGGGGCTGATGAGGGTTGAAGAAGGAATCATATGAATTACGTCAATTACAAGAACCAAGGAGAACATCAATCTCTAGCAAGCAAGGGATGTCTCACCAATGTTACTGTTCAGTGATTATATTATATAATTATAGTAGCTACATGCCCGGAGCAACTTCCTACCTAGATAAACCTTAAAATCTGCCTAATAAGGTCAAAAGAACACTATAACAGAGTAGAATTATTATGTCCGCAAAATAGCAACTTAGGGTCTCCAACTTTACGTGCCCTGTAGGTGGTCTGAATTACTATACATGGATAACGAATATTGAGAGGTAGGTAGGTGCATAGGTTCATACGCCCCAATTATGAAATTGAAATGCACCTACTCGTTGTTGGAATCCACTAATGAATGCCTCTCGCTATCGCCTGTGAAAATACCTGTACAATATCGTGAAGGTGAAAAAAGTATTCAGATAAGAAATGGTTCGACTTCCCCAGTCATTCAGTTCGTACTTGTTCAAAATACGAGTCGACATGGGAGATCAATTTCAGATTCCTCAATAGTTATTAAATTATTATTCATGTCATTCAAGCGCAAGCTCATTTCATTACGAGGTGCAATCACTTACCGATGAATTATAACTAATGCCCCAAATTAGGTATCGACATATTAAATTTATTGAATTTGTAATAAAAATGTAGCTTGCATCATTAATCATTGCCAATGTTCCTTTCTTTGGTGATTCATCGGAGTCGGTATTGTTCAGTAAATTTAATGAGGTTCTTATGCACGTTCTTCCGGAAGTGGTAGATACCTACATACAAAGAACAAAGCACCCGCTCATTTTTCACTTTGACTGCCGACGACTTTACTACCAACTAGGCAACTACCTACCTACAATAAAATTGCTCCTTATAAAATAGCTTACACAGGTAATTTATTATCGTGTTGATTTTCACCGACTCCGGTACTTTGGTGGTAAATGGGGTGACCATTCATCTCATTAGGAAGTTTGTTCGAAGTTAAGAGTTTTTTCCCCAACTTTTCGAGCTCATGTAGTCAATACTTTCAGTAATAGTCAATACTCCCAGTAATATATATTTTTTTCTAACTAAATAGCACTATATCTAATTACATGTTTTCTGCCACTCCATATAAATAGCGAGCCCATTTACGCAGGTGCCATAATCTACGTATTTCACAATAAAACCAGCCAATGTAACCACATCTTTAGAAAGTCGACCATATGCGAAATCCTGCACTTATAATAGATCTTTGGCTATCGTTGCAGATGAAGGAGTTGCTCCTGTTACTCATCGCCGTCCCGGCGATATATTCCCAGTGTTTGAGCAACGACGATGCAGCGGTGCCGCAGGACCCCAACGCCCGGTTGGCACTTTACAAAGGCCAGCAACAGTTCACGCTTAACCTCCTCAACCAGATCATCACAGCCAACCCCACGGAAAACATTTTCTTTTCGCCGCACAGCGTCTACAACAGTCTGCTTTTGGCGTACTTCTCGTCCGCCAATCAGACTGAAGCTTCTATAAAGAAAACGCTTGCTCTTCCTCCCAATGAGGTACGTTGCAGGTATCACTAGCGCAAAATAGGTTTTATTAAGCCAGGTTGATGGCCATTTGGCAAGCCACAAGGAAACTTGTAATTTTTTTTTTGCCAGATCCGAGATTTCGTGAAAAGCTGACCCCCAGTTCAAGTAGGAATATTTACGAATAAAATGGTAGGCCAATGGCTCCTTCATAACATCACGTGGTAAGATCAGCGTCAACGCAACTATAGAGTTCCGCAACTGAATGTTTCAAAATACTTGCGTGTCCCACCTCATTCAACAGGAAATTTTCTTTCCAAGATGTTACTAGGTTACTCACAGTTCGTCAATTTATAGTACAGCCCCGCATCGTAAAAATAGGTATACTGATTTCGAACACGAGACTGGGCTTCTATAACAGACGAGCTGTATCAAACACGCTAGGCAACAGAAATAAGTAGTAAATAATTTTACATCATGTAGGTACCAAAACTGGAGCAATCGTACGTGGATATAATGCCACCATAGCCAGGTACCTAAATACCTACCTTCTCTAAATCCAATAACTGTCATCTAAACCTGTCATATCTTCTGGGCATTTTACACTTTTTAAACTTGAGGCAAATCAATTTAAACTTTTGGCATATCAGTTTAAACTCTGGGTAAATTAATTTAAACTTTTGACAAATAAAATACCTCTACACCGCAAGGTAGAAGAGGGCGAAGAAGAAGACAAATACAATTAAACTTTAGGCAAATGAAATAAACTTTCATCAGCGAGGTCATTTTCCCTTTGATTTCCCTCTAAATTTTTTCCGACTGGCGCGAATCTCTTCTCTGTAGACTGGTTGTGTGAATCTCTTCAGTATGGGCAGTGCGAATCTCTACTGAGTGTAGATAGCGAGAATCTGTTAGTTAGGAATTCCTACTGGATCAGAATCGGGAACAACTTTTCAATTTCTTTTTTGTTTATCTGGAAATATTAAGCAAATATGTATAAATAGTAATAAGGTGTTTTGTTTATTTTTTATTACAATCATTTTGTTTGATGTAGAACTACTAAGCTAATTATGTATTAATAGTAAGCATTTAGTATTTACTACTCCCTTCCACAGCACAAGTCTATGACTTAAAGTGGAGGGTTGCATTTTCCATTGATTCGTAAAGTGCAATTGTATGCTTATGAATTTTTCTAATAAATGCTTTAAAAAAAAAAATTAATAACCAAATTACAATGAGTGGTTCAGAGCTCGGTGGGCACAGAACACACAGTCAAGGTGTATCCTGTGCCCGCAGATGATGTGACTGATGATGACTTGAAAGTCGAAACCGGTATCGCATCAGTAATTAACAATACCCGACGATGTTACTTCTTAAGCTGTGGGGAACCTGCCGCTCGAGTCGCCAAAATTAGAAGCTTATGAAAAGGCCAGCGTTTTCATTCGCCTCGTGTTCAAAATAAATTATTATTCTTTCGTTTCGTCTTTTGTATAGGTCTGGTAAGTTTGATGAACGTATTGCGAAAGAAAAGTTTAAATTTATTTGTCTGAAGTTTAATTTTATTTGCCTAAAGTTTAAATGTATTTTTCCACGGTTTAAATTGATTTGCCTGAAGTTTAAATTGATTTGTCGAAGTTTAAATGATTTGCTAAACATTTAAATTGATTGACCAAAAGTTTAAACTGATTTGCCAAAAGTTTAACATGTGTCGGTCAATGCTATAATAAATTGTAGTGCGCTTCCTGTATGTGAATACCAACGTTACCTAACGCTACCTCAATTTATCGACTCATTAACCCGACACTCATGTTTTCAGAACAAATTAAACACGATGCGTGCTTATGGAGTGGAGAAATACTTTCAAGAAATGAGGAGCGTTAACGGTTCTGAAAGCTACGAGCTCTCCAGTGCCAACAAGCTGTTTATATCACCCAAACAAGAGGTAGGTAACGTCAACATGGAAAATTGTCGTAAGTCACAATATTCTGTAAATATGCATTATGTATAATGTATAAACATGACACCTACCAATAGGTAAAGCCGCAAGTCGAGGTATTCTAGAAAACAAGGAAGTTATGAAAAAGTATGTACTGTGTTGCAAACAGGTGAGAGAATGCATGAAAGATCTCTTCAAAAATGAAATCGCAGTCACCGATTTCGAAACTGATCCTTCAGCAGCTGTCCAATCAATAAACGCTTGGGTTGCTGAGAAGACCAAGAACCAAATCAAGGATTTACTGAAGGCAGGAAGCCTCAATGCGAACACTCAAGTCGTCCTGGTAAGTCCTGGTAGGCCTACATCATAACTACCCGATTACGAACTACAAAGTGGCATTTCGAATTGACTATCAGACTTTAACTAGTGGATCTACTGACCCAGGTGTCTCACGCAATTTTGAAAATAGGATCTAATAATGCCTGTGTACCACACTCAATAATAGCTATTTTTCGTGAAGTTTTATGGCTAAATATTTACAAATCGCTGTAAAGAAGAGCTTTGAAAGTTATTCCATTCGATTCAGCGTGCTGAAAAACATGGTACCAGCGGTGCCAGCGTGGCGCTTCCCCGGCACCATGGTGGCACCAAAATTATACAGCAAATACTGTCAACTCAAGTCAAAACACCCAAAATTGCGGCTTGTAGAGTGGTACAGACATGCACAACTATATTATTATAGTCACCCGCAAATGTCGCTCGATAGTTTTCGATGTACTTAATACATTTCGAGGTGATACATCTTTGCACAACAGGTAATAAATCATAACCCTTGTCTTTCAGGCTAATGCTGCTTACTTCAAGGGAGTCTGGAAGGCCAAATTCCCCCCAGAGCAGACCAGAAAAGAAGTATTCTACATCTCGAATTCTCAAAACTCTCTGACGACCATGATGAGGCAAAAGTCGACATTCAACCATCGTAAGTCAGGACAAATGGAATAATTTATTTTAGAACAATTTAGTTTGAACAAATAAAAATGAAAGTGCATAATTCTACCTTGAAGATAATAGTTGTCTACCTACATAGATGGTAGGTAGGTAGTGAATAGGCTGTTATACACTTGCTCAACTCCAACACGTTTCTGTCAGTCAGAACGTGACCATGCATAATACGTACACATGCATTGAATATTTAGGTCTGCGCACGCAAGCTATCGTGATAATAAAAAGAACCTCGCAGAGAAACGTTCTGAATGGTTTTGTCTACCTCTGTTTTTTTCAGTTACCTCAGAGAAGCTGGGAGCCCACGTCCTTGAGATGCCGTACAAGGGGGAGGACGTCTCTCTGTTCATTATGCTCCCACCTTTCGCCAAAGGAGGAGTTCCTTACATCCTCAAACGTCTGACTTTGGAGGTGTTCCAAGAGATCGTTTCCCTGGATTCGATGATCCCTAGGCCTGTGGAAGTCGCCATCCCCAAGTTCACAGTTGAACAGGAGCTCCAGCTCACTGAAGTAAGTTTAGGCTTCAAGCAACGTCTACGTACAGCGAATTATCTTGAGGGAAAGGACGAATAGGGCGGGAGAGGAGTGAAAAAGTCACGAGAGATATAATTTAGCGGAAATTCCGAATACCAACTCATAGTTGACCAAAATTAAATGTATACCTAATAATTTCAGTTTAAAAAAGTACCTGATCGACCGGTCAATATTGGTGGACATCAAGGGTAGGTATATATTAATCTTCTCTAACAAAATCAGTTAAATCGCATCAACTATGATGTGTGGAAAAAAAACTCTTGTAGTCGGAATATAACTCCACCTAAGGCCCACTCATTGCCGAAGGTCAGTGAGGCTTCTTAAGCTATGTCCACACTAGTAGACATGTTGCGCGATTTGTGTGTAGACCGCCTATAGGCAGTTGATAGACGTGGTCTCGAGACCGTATATGGAGACCACTCTCTTGTCTCGTCGAGTGTCCACATAACGATCTGAATGTTTAGTCTCTGTCTCCCAGTCCAATATGGAGGATATTGCAGTGTGTGGTGTAAGTGCATGCTTATCAATAATTCTCGATAATGAAAGGGCGAGATCACGCACAAAACGTTGGTGGACGCGTGAGCTGCTTGTGGAAGGACCTAGGTTTGGCGACACGTTATTGAACAAGTTAGGAATGGAAGACGCCATGGGTTTTCGAAATTTCACCCGGCTGACACCTTTGGATTTTGAAGATTTGCTTTTGATGGTTGGAGGGTCAATCATGAAGCAAGAAACGAAATTTAGGGAAACTATCCCACCTTTTCTTCTATTTGCGGCCACACTGCGTTTCCTCGCAAGTGGAGACTCCGTCTCGTCTCTCGTTGCAGAAAGTGACGTCCACACTTGCAACATGTTGCTCCACGTGTCTACCGTTGCACTTGGTCTCCCATTTCGATCCGGAGACCATAGACCAGCGACTTTTGGTCTCGCAACCGACTTGTAGACCACGATTGGTCTATAGACATGTCTATGTAGACCAAAATCGCGCAACATGTCTACTAGTGTGGACTAGCCTTTAGACTTGAGCGACATTTGCGGGTGGGTATGTCTGTACCACGCTACAAGCTGCAGTTTTGGATATTGTGACTTGAAGTTTTGAGGGTAGACTCGTTGGGCCTTCCGAATTCGCTGTATAATTTTGGTGACTCGGCGACGTCAGGAAGAGAGACGCATGGCGCCGAAAGTGACACCACAAGAGTAAAAACATAGGTAATAATGGGTCCTACGGCATACAATTTCCAGGGAATGACTACTCGTAGAACTGTCAAAAATTGCTGTGCTGGTTTTGGCACTATGAGGGTCACCAGTTGGTGCCGGCAATGGCGCCGAAAAATCCAAAAACAGCTAATTTGGGATTGGTACAAGTTGTATTCGTTTTATTGGAGATACGTGAGGCTAGGTAGTGCTTAGCGGACATACGAGTTTAAATGTATTTTAGGGTACCTAAATAAATAAAACTAATACCTATGTGCATAAAAGTCTTTGAAAATGCAATAAATTATATCATTACAGATTATGGGTAAGTAATACGCCAGGTTGTAGAAGATGAGATCATTTTTAAAAACTTACATGACTTAAGACATGCTCAGGTACCGTACCTGCCTATCGATAAAAGCCAGGCGATGACTGTTATTTTTCCTTGTAAGCCTTGTGACCTCACGTCGGCGTCACCCTGAGCAAATCATTCCATTGTTCCAGACAAATGACTTACACAAGGGGGTTGAAAGATTACATGAACGCAGTTATCTAATGTAATAAGGCAACAGATCGCCCCGATGAAAGAATCGCCGATAAAGAGAATAGAAGCAGAGCGCTCGTAAATGACGGCAGGAAGCGGCCTTCTGTTAGGGAAACAATTAGCAGTTTTTAAAGGTTTTCGAATGATTGCTACGATGTGGGAGGCCGAACATTCAGGATTTTAGTTGAGGAGTTGATAGTTCCTTGGGAAGCAAGCAAATAGCGTAAAATCAACTTCATGGTCACTGACTCACAGAGCGATGGTAAACTCGAAGAAATAGGGACGAGTTATTTGTTCGAGAAGTAGCGTAAATTGTTTTTCTTAGAGGGAAAAAACTGTTCTTCCAACACTCGCTTTGGAGCGTTGTTAGCACGATATTCAACCTCAATGATCCAACCGAATTATGGCTTAGGCCATTAAAAAGGCTCGCTAAAACCAGTAGGTACTGAAGAGACTAAAATTTACTGTCTGCAATGGCTAATAGTATGCCAAATTTAGGTAACTAATTTTGAAATCAAGCGCAATACACCTTTTTATTAACGGTCTCGGTGAAATCTAAAATTTTGAGGAATAAAGACAAGGCAAGATTGTTCCTTGTTCATCATTCCATCACTAAAAAAGTATGCCAAGACAGCTTCCTTGTATCGATAACATGATCACTAACTGATGGATCACCAACGCACACGAATCCTTCCACCACGATAAGGTAAGAGCGAAAAGAAGGGTAGAAACGCTGCAAAGTCATGTCACATGGGTTTATTATTATACTGGACATACCTTCAGAAATGCTGGAAATACATATTGTTTCTATCATGTCCGATAATTTAAATAGCTACTGTTGATTGTTTCTTCCAATTTTGGCCCCCCAAAACACTATTTAGGCTCCCATTTTTGACTAATTATCTTTGATAATTGATAGTACCATTTCATTGTCTTGATTCACCTGTTGATACACTTCTATGTTATTATACAAGTTTATGGTGATCTCAGACAATTTCCCAGGTTTTTGGCTTAAAAAAGGGGGGAAAAAAAGGATTTTGGGGGCCTGTCTTTGGTTGAAACCTCAATTCTTCACTCTTTGGTCAAAATCAACTTCATTTTCTGTCTCCTCCCCCTTAAAAAACATGGAAAACGATACCTCACAAGCTCATGATGTTCATTTTAAAAAAACTCGAAAACCCCAATTTTTACACCCACTTTTCTCCCATAACACCCCTGGGCGTATGCTGATCGGGCTGCCGAGCTACGGAGCACAACTAGGATGCAACTGTGTTCCCAAATGGGGACCCAAACTGTATGCGGAAAAACAACGATTTTAGACCAAAATTCAACGTAAATTTAAGGCTGAAACTTCGTTAGAACTTCAATTTTCCACTGTTTGATCAAAATCGACTTCATTTACAAAATTAATAAAATTTTAGTTGTGTAATAATTTACCGTTGAGTAATGATTTACCATTGTGTAATAATAATTTACCCATCAATAATACTTCAAACGTTTGTTCAAGCTTCACTACCTATCAACAAACTCCAAAAAAGTCATCATTTTTCAAATGAAATAATATCACAGAACAACGAACTCGACTTCATACTCCGCGATTATAATCAGGTGATCCCTAGCAATGATTTTATCTCGGGCCAATTCACGATTGTTAGCGCGCCCCTGGTGACGAGATTTGGGCTAAATGTATACAATTTCATTCACCCTGCTGTTCAAAAAGCCTGTCGGTGCAAACTTCTGGGCCTTACTGTGAAGGAACGGAGGGACGCAAAATGCTCCGGGTGGTCTCAAAAAACTCGTAAGTTCAAGAACTATTTAAAACCTTAAAAAGATTCACGTAAAACAAAAGTATAGGCGTTCTGAAAATGTCAACCCCTATTTTGAACGCGTTCGAGATGACTGACAGTAACGTCGAGCTTCGAGGACCAACTAGACCCCGAACGGAACCTATAACCCGAATTTCATCAATTTTGTTTCATGGTTACTAAGAAAAGTGGCCCGTACGGCGTAAGGCGGACAGACAGAAATATTTTTATTGCATTTTCGGATTCTACATACCTTAAACGTAAACCATCAAATTTTGAGGGGGGGTTAGACTTTTTTTTCATGCTCGATTCCAATGGTTCATTATTGAAAATAATAAACCAAAAATATTTGTCTTCCTTTCAGTTACCCTGAATAAGAATATAGAAGAAATAAGCATGTTGTGTGAAGATTAGGTTGAACCCCAGGAACAAATTATCTTAATTTTGCTGTTGTTACAGGTGTTAGAAGCGATGGGTGTTGGAGACCTCTTCCAGCCCACTAGCGACCTCTCCGCTCTCACAGGCAAGCCAGGTTTGAGCCTCGACGCCGCCATCCACAAAGCGAAGATCACCCTGGACGAGGAAGGGACGACAGCCGCCGCGGCCACCGCTCTTTTCAACTTCCGCTCCTCCAGGCCACTAGACCCTGCGAAATTCATCTGCAACCACCCATTCGTGTATTTCATCTACGACCGCGTCTCCCAGACCGTCTTGTTCGCCGGTGTTTACAACAAGCCCATCCCCCAGGCCGCGAAATGAACATTTAAAAATTTAAAAAACAAAACAAAACCTTGAACAGCGGTAACCCAACAGAGAAGAACAAAAGTTGTTAAACAACAGAACGACCGAACGATGAAAATTGTGGCACTGGTAGGGCGTGGTGTAATGTGGAATATGGTCCGGGTGACGAGTCAAAGTTGAACGGGAGTAACAAACGCCTCCTTTTGGAAAAGGTAACGATCCTAAACACCTTCAACCAGAACAAGTTGAAGACCGATAGTTGTCACTTCCCACCTGAAGAACACTATTTATGTAGCGTTAGAAAATATTTTGCCAAACCAAAAACTGTCACATGTACTCAACAAAATTTTCATGACGCTACGACTTATTTTCAAAACGTATTGTCCATGTTTTTTTGTACTTGCAGCTCCAACAAATCTAAATATTGTAAACATTTAGCTAGTCTAATGATTTTTATCTCTAAGTTTGAAAATTATGATTTATAACGTTAAAATAAATATTTTACGCTCTGTACAGGTATCGATACTACTACTTAATTTAAGGGACTAAGAACATTAAAATATTTAAAAGAAAAATATAATTTTCTGCAGTTTTTTCTTTCTTGAGACTACTCTAGGCATGGCATTTAAAAGAAAAGCATTTAATATATTTAAAAGAAAAATATATAAAATAATTAAATGTATAGGTACCTACTTAAAAGAAAAACATAATTTTTTGAAGTTTTTCTCTTTCCCGAAACTAGACATGATATACTGTATACCTACAGCTTTGGTGAATATTTGACCAAAAAAAATGTAACTTATAGTATGATACAACTACCTACTTAGCACAAGGTATAGTTACTAATACGGTACTAGGAAATATCACCGAAGGATAAAATTAATACAGATTTAAAGAATCACATATTTATTCACAGCCTTGCAATGGATTGATTTTGCAAATACCAATCGACAGTCTCTTTAATTGCAACGTCAAACTGAGTGAATTTAAAGTTATGTGCCATTTGTCGTAATTTACCATTACTCGCTGTTTTCTTGTATTGTCCGTCAGCCTTTGAAGTGTCGAAAACGATTTCTCCATCAAAACCAAAGGCAGACGCGATGGCTCTAGCGGTGTCAGCAATAGAAATTTCCGACTCTTCATCAACTGAAAGCGAACAGAAATTTCAGATCCGAACTTGAAAATCAGGAAAGGTCTAGTTACATTGAAGACAAATTTGAAACACAATCAGAATCCCAAAATCATTCCACGAGCGGAACTTTCTCCCAAAGAGAAGACAAATAATATCATGGAAAGGTTGTCTTAAGTTTTTTGAACTTAAATTCGACTTCATATTAGAACGTTGATAGGGAAAAACAAGTTACTACTACAGGTAGCCTGCAGGGGTAACTGGCTGTATTTTTGAGACTACAGGTGTGTATCACAAGGTATTTTATCAAGTAGTTTGTAGGTATACAACTGCAGCTCACCAACATCTTTTGAGTAAAATGGAATGCTGCTACTATTATTGGGCACTTCCTACTCACACGTGCTTCTGAGTGGCCATTCAAATTCGGTAGCCACCACGCCATTGATCGGCCTAAACAGCTCAGAGATGGCGGTGACTGCGCAACTGCTACACACCAAATTATTGGTGGTTCATGGTTGACGATTTACGCCAACGTTCATCTTCATTAAACAAGCTTGGACATTATGCTTCATGGAAAACAAAAGCTCGGGGGTTCGCAACAAGCCGAAGTAAACCACTGGATCGAGGCTGCTCACCATGGATACTACTCCAGTATCCATGTCACCCAGACTCGCCAGACCATAGGGGTGGCACGTCATGTCAGGAACTTACAGTCAGACACATTAAAAGCAAAGGCAATATCCTCCATGTTGTTTATAATCAAACACATAAACACGTATTATCAAATCGCATACTTTGCTTTGAAGCTTTTTTTGCATCACGAAGCACACATTTTTGACGGACCCCCTTAAGACTTAGGCATAACCACAGGCTACAGATGAAACCTAATAATGGACAACTCACCAGAAAGAATTATGGGTTCGACGCTGCTGTACTCCCTTAGAATTATAAGAACTAGACGAGCTAAATCCAAGGAGTAAATAAACTGTCTTACAGGTTTTCCTGTACCCAAAACGGTGAATGTGCTTGAACCTGAAACCAAACGTACAAGTTGATAGCTACATGGCACACTATGTGCTGCATGATATGGCATATTATTAGATAAGTGTAATTAGAAAAGCTTGCAATATTAGATTATTATTAACAACCAAAAGCAACCTTAGTACCAAGGAATACCAACAATCTGTGTGCAATGAATGAAAGGGGATATTCATACTGGAAAACGTAATAGGTATTTTCAAATGTTGTATGAGTTCAGTCCGCTACCTACCCTCTCGGGTTAGGTTGATTAATAATGAATTAATATATAATTATTGCGATAGAAGGATAATAAAATTATGCGCAGGCGTCATTAAATGACATATAACCTCTCTGTCATGGGTCTTCTTAGTAGAAGCCAGTAGTATACAGAGAGGTGGGATAAGTAGACATCGAAGTGGCTTCAGTATAAATTGTGAGACAAATTTAAACATGAGCTACTAAACACAGTGAGTGTACAACAACAACGACCATGAAGAATGTGGAAGCTAATGCCGTTGCGATATTTTCGAATATCGGAAGAAGAATATCGGTATCAAGTATTTCTATGTAACATAATACATGTTACACAAATAATATAAATATGGCCAAGAAAAACTGAATTATTGCCTACCTATTTACGGTCATTCTACCATGAGCGCTATTCGATTTTTAGTAACTATTTCATTATAAAATCTTTGATCCAAGTATATTTTTGTTGTAGTCTTACCTATTTCAACAAGCTTACAATTCTAGGTAGGCAGCGCGAGTAATAAGATACTTCATTTGAGTAAAATTTGTGATTTTTCAATTTAGATATGAATGATTCGAAATTGGCCATAACAATTTTCTTTCGATATTTTACTAATATCGATACCCTGATTCGATACTGCTTCGATATGAGATATCTTATCGAAATGTGTATTGAATCACCTCTAGTGGGCTAAAAAGGTTTTGTTATATTTCACTAGTTTTTCGGGAAACATTACGACTAAAGATTTAGTGGGATTGTCTGGTTTCGAACAAGTGGTGAAAGGTTTTTGTGAGGCTAACGATGAAGAACCTGCAGCTACAACATTAAAACAAATTGATTTGTATATGGACCCTACATATGTGTATATGATCCATGCTCACCACCATCCATCTCCACACATTCTTAATCTCGTTTTGGTTTATTATTCTGTGAATAATACACCTAATTATGTATTCACTCAGCAAAAAATTTTTGAATCACCCCCTCAAAATTTTTTCTTTTATGTTTCAAGGTGCGCTGAGGGGCAAAAACGCTGCAGTCCTTGTCACATGGGTTTATTATTCTACTGGACATACCTACAGAAATGTTGGCTGTTCATTTATTGTTTCTTTCATGTGTAAGAATTGAAAATGCTTTAAATAGCTAACAACTTGAACGCTCCTTTTTTTTCTCCCTCTCTTCAAATTATCTTTGATCATTGATAGTGCCATTTAATTGTCTTGATTCACCTGCTGATACTTTTAGCGAATTTTCAAAGAAAATGAAGCTATTGCAATGGCTTCGAAATTTAAATAATATAAATTTTTGGAAATTTTCTTCATAGAAATCCGTTTCAGACCATTCTAAAACGATTCCTGAAATTTAACACTTTTTATATGTATATATATATATATATATATATTTATTTATATATGTGTCACTCCAGACGATAACTCTCGATAGAATTGAGATAAACAGCTCAAATTTGCACAAAAAATCTATCTTGGCAATCGAAAGGCTAAGTTCGAAGATGGGCGAAATTGGCCTACTCTAAGGAGGGTTTTGGCGCATTTAAAGTGCGCAAAAATTACCCAAAAATCCCCAAAATGTTATTTTCCAACAAGTGACCCCTCATTTTAAAGGTTTTTGCACGCTGAACACGATGGTGGAATCGGATTTTAGATATCTTGATCCGTTCTCAAATTAGGGCATTTAAAGTGCGCAAAAATTACCTAAAAATCCCCAAAATGTTATTTTCTAACAAGTGACCCCTCATTTTAAAGGTTTTTGCACGCTGAACACGATGGTGGAATCGGATTTTAGATATCTTGATCCGTTCTCAAATTAGAGCATTTAAAGTGCGCAAAAATTACCCAAAAATCCCCAAAATGTTATTTTCTAACAAGTGACCCCTCATTTTAAAGGTTTTTGCACGCTGAACACGATAGTGAAATCGGATTTTAGATATCTAAATCCGTTCTTAAATTAGAGCATTTAAAGTGCGCAAAAATTACCCAAAACTAGGATAATCTTTAAACTCTTACCCCCACCCCCTTAGAGTGGTCAGATTGAAAAATGTGAGAAGTATTAATTGAAGACGAGAGTTCGAAGCAAAAAAGGGGGAGGCAAACGATTAGTACAACTCCTTGAATTTACCCACAGCGATCAAATAAATAAGCACTTAGTACAATTACGTAATAAACAAACGGTAGAATCAGGATGGACAAAACGTACAAATTAAAATAAATACGAAGAGAATATACATAGAAAACCAAATTTTAGACCGAAGTTTTCCTTTATTCAAAACCATAGCCATTAATTCGAATATTTCTTTGAAAATTCGCTCATTAAGTCATGCTGCATGACTGTTTCTTTTTCTAGTGTTATTAGACAAATTGATGGTGATTTCAGACGATTTCCCAGGTTTTTCACTCATAAAAAATGAATTTTGGGAGCTGAACCTGCGTTACAACCTCAATTCTTCACGCTTTGTTATGTTTCCGATCAAAAGCACAAAAAGAATATAAAGGAACTTAGGTAGGCAGAAAGCTTTGAGATACCCTATATTACAAAAAAGGCAGAGACAAAAACTTTCAGCTACAAAATACTAGTCATGAAAAATTTGTCAAAAACTATAAAAAATAAGATAGGAAGGTAGGTAGGTACCCACCTTCAGTTTTAGCCCTATGCAATTTCCTTATGAGACCAGGTATAACGTGGCTATGCTCTTCATTGAAATTGTCGTACGGCCCAAAAACGTTGCAAGGCACAAACGAAGTAAACATTTTCCCATGCTGTTCGTAGTAACCTCTATTTAAGACGTCCAACATCCTCTTGGCGTAACTGTAGCCGAAATTGGAAGAGTGAGGAGGGCCATTGTGAACCTACAAAAAACCAGTTAGCATCATTTACTCATCAAACAATGAAGGACCATAATCAACCCATTAGCTATAAAGGGTTCTTAAATCAATGAAATTTCAATGGGGCATAATAATATTAAAATCTGGGATTGAAAACTGCCACAATAATATTAAACTCGGAAAATTAAGTATAGAAACGTCGTCTACAACATCTACCCAAGAACAAATTACACTTTTATAATCGGTTTTCGACAGCGATTGGCTGTTGGAGTGAAAGGAATCGATGGGAAAGGGACAACGGGATCCATCTGTGGGAGAAAGGTGGGAAGGAACCAGGCTGTTACAATAATGAACGCAATACTGAAGAAAAACTTTGAGGATGACTCTTCTTTATTTTGCATTTTTAAAGTGCAACAACATCCTCAACATGCTTCCTTCTGGACCGAAATGAAGCAACTCAAATAAATTTCTGATCAACTGAATCAAAATTGAAGCTATGTTTAGATTCGTTCAAATGACTTGCAACGGCGGAATCACCCTTCTTGTCCCTCAAGTCCATTTCACACCTCCGTTCACTTCTTGACTGTGCAAATCACTCTCAATCCACTGCCCAATGCACCCCCTCCAATGTACTTTCAGTTATTGCTTGTTACTGTTACTGATAAAGGTTTGATCACCGAAACAATACTAGTAGCATTTCTATTGAAGTAAGAAAACAATAAATAATTTTTTTAAAAAGTGAAATGGGTTTCCTCAATTTTCTTGTGGGAAAGTGAAAGTTTTTATGAAAGTAATCTAGAAGTGTTCATAAGTATTAGCTATTCAGTTTTGAAAAGAGTTCTGGAGATAAAAATTTAAGAGCATGTAACATGAAGTTCTAAGTACGCATAACTAATGTTTACTGTATGACTATATTTTAATAAATGCCAAAATTAAAAAGAAGTATCACTGGTAGAGGCCACATGCCATAACTTATCTATAACTGTCTTCTGATTCAGCCTTGAATGGGCTGTGCGCATGGAAAATTAAAAAACTTCATGAACATGAATCATGTTATTTTAGTAGCCCTAACACACAATCACCTGGTAACACGACATAAAAAAATCAACGAGTTAGAAATTAATATTTGAAAACAGGTTGTTTGAAGCCTGGTGTGTGTTTGGCCAGGGCCTGGCAGTGCAATTATTCGTACATCATTACACAAGAAAGTCATGTGACGTCCTCCACACAAGAAATCGAGCTCATGGATACTGTAACGCTGTCAGCTGATTGGGCATCTGGAGAAATCTAGCCCCGTGAACTCCAAACATGCTTCTCAACTACTGTCTCCGCTGCAGAGTGTGGTGCAAAAAGCTTGCAGAGACGGACTAGGTACCACACTGATGACTAAGGGAGCTTAGCTTAAATTGAACAAACAAGCAACGCCAACAACTGTTGTGGAGTGCAACTCCAACAACTTGAGCGAACAGGTACGCAAATGAACAAATCCAAGTTCGACATTTCTTCACCTGATCGGACAGATCCAACGTCTGAAATTCAGCAAGAATGCATGAAGTAGCAGCAACGAAGTAGACAAGGACAAAAACTATATTAGGAATGGAAATCAAGAGTTCATGCAGAGTGACCAACATATTTCCTGTGCAAATCCACTACACAAGAGGAGGACAAAGTGAGTAGGAAGAAGAGCCATCTAGCGCCAAGAGATTGAACCCCCTTCATGTTTTGGTGGTCCATGCAACTGTGGTGATGATGATAATTTTCTCTTCCTCAATATATGAGGATCTCATTCTCTTCATTCCATGCGTTAGGTCTGCGCCACATGAAGAAAATTAGGCTGAAAATTCTCTACACATTTGCGCCAGTTTTAGGATAACAAATTCGCCAGTTGTGGAATAACTATTGCACCAGTCGTAGTTTGGAGTTCTGCTGTTCACTCAGTTGTGTTGCCACAACTATCCTTATTATTCTGAAGTTTTGAGTTGAATACTTGATAATCGGATACTGTTGTTTGACGTTTTGCTGTCCACTCGGTTGTACTGAGTAAACCATTTTACTTCCTCTCACCCATCAGTTCACGTAGCAGTGGATACGCGGTAATTGCTCCATGCAGAAACATACATCAACGTGAATTCGGAAGTTTCCACTACCAAACGGAAGAAACCTTTGCAGAAAGTTAAACAACACCACCTCGTCTAATGCTGGGAAGATTTCAGTGAATTCTGACTTTCTTCTGTTACACAATTGGAAAAAATTACACCATGCGTACGTCCACAGGAAGAAGACGAACCTCCCCTTCATGAAAAATAAACAAATTTTAATAAATTAATCAACTGATGAATAGTAATTTCAATTTGGATACGTTATGATGCATACTGTTTATATCAATATAGCCTCATTAAGTACTATATTACTAGGGGCTTTTTTTTACAACAATTCCAAATTCTAACCATCTAACATGCAACCTTTTGGTAGTTTTCCGGTGGCGCAACTGTAATAGATGAGTGGCGCAAAGGGTACTGTTTACGTGGTGCAACTGTCACAGTAGTGAGTGGTGCAAACCCTACTATTTTTTAATATGACTGGCGCAAACGCACAGTAGCTATTCCATGATACAGAGGAACTGAGTCTCGGGAGGATTACGTTAGCATCAGGGACTCGCTCGATGGGGTACTTGTTACGCACTCAACTGAACCTCAAGTTAACATCCTGAAAAGTCCAGTAGCAACAGAAACTGTTCAACTTACCATGGTTTCGTCGATGGGGTAGGTGGTTTTATCAGGAAATATACATGTGGATAGGCATGACAAGACTTTTTTGACGCCCATTTCATGGCTGACGCTCAATACATTATCATTGATTTGCATGTTTTTTCTCTGTAAGAAACGAACAAATATATATTTACAAATGAAGCTTATTTCAGTCATTGCAGCAATGATTCTAGGGTGAGCCAGTGTGGGTTTGGGATCAGTAACAGGGTGGCTGGGATTGGGATGGTCAGCTGTTCGAATCCCAGCACCCTCGTTCCAACCCAGGCCAATGAGGGCTTTTAGGTGAACGACCTGAACACATTTCGAAACTCCTGAGAAGAAAGCCAATCACGTCCGTGAGGCTGACAAGGCAGTCGGGCGAAAAACCCCAACGTGACATAGCTGGTTACCTACATTATGTACCCACTTTTTTAGATAATTTTCAAATTCATTAGCTGCATAGCCTACACACGAATAATCCATCGCTGAGCACTGCCTTGAACTCGACCATAGCAACAGAAACTGGGCCGAGTTCGTCAGACCTCCGCTAGGGGTAAAACAGGGCTGTTCACTAGGGGCCGAACCCACTCAAATTTAATTCAAACCACGCCAGTTTGCTACCTACCTATTATTGCAGTACTAAAAGGTACAAACAGAAAATATTAATTTGACATCTTAAGAAAATCTCCCGCCAGATCATCTCATTGATCTCTCCGGTACGTACTTATTATCTGGCGGACAAATATTCTAATTTTGTCTGGGTAATCAATTTTGTGGCTACCGTTTTCTCTCATGGTTTTCACTTAGATACAACGATTAGTTGCTATATTTCTAGGTGTATACAACTTCGTTGGCTTCTATCACCCAGAAATTATTCACAACTCGTTGGAGAGATGTCAGATAACAGATTGGACAGATCACAGATAAGCCGAGGAGGAGTTCCTACCGCTACCTACCTATAATTACAGTATTGATAAGTACATACAGACAATATATTAATTTGACTTCTCTCGAAATCTCTCTCTAACGCATGTCACTGATGTGTCCTGTACTTACCTACCTAATCTCTGGCGGGCAAATACTCGAATTTTGTTTTGGTAATCAATTTTGCGGCAACAATTTTCCAATGGTTCTCACTTCGATACAACTACTAATAGCTACATTATCGGTATGTACAACTTCGTTCGTTGTTACCACCCGGAAATTGTTCAAAACTCGCTGGAGAGATGTCAGATAACAGATTGGACAGATCACAGATAAGGCTAGAAGCTCCTACCGCTACCTACCTAAATTACAGTACTGATAAGTACATACAGACAATATATTAATTCGACTTGTCTCGAAATCTCTCCCTAACGCATGTCAGTGATCTTTCCTGTACCTACCTACATAATCTGGCGGACAAATACTCGAATTTTGTTAGGGTAATCAATTTTGCGGCAACAGTTTTCTAATGGGTTTCACTTAGCTTCCATTAGTCGCTATATTCGTAGGTACGTACAACTTCGTTTGTTTTTATCGCACAGAAATTTTCACAGCTGGTTGAAGAGATCTCAGATAACAGATTGGAAGATAACAGATAAGCAAAGCCGAGGAGAAGCTCCTAACGCTGTCTCGCCCCTAGCGAAGATCTTTTGATTTGCATGTCTAGCAAGCTATAAATTTTAGCATCAGTAGTGGCTGATTATTACTTACAAAAAAATCCAAGTTTTTAGCCATATTGTAGAACAGTCCACCCACCATTGCGGCCAGATGGATTACATGTGTGGGTCTATGCTTGGAAAACAGGGCCTTTGTCTGACTGAGGTCACTAAAATGAGGCAATAACATTAATACAATGTTCACATGAGGCAATAACATTAATACAATGTTCACATGAGGCAATAACATTAATACGATAATCTTCAGGTTCAATAAAATTGAAACACAAGGTTAATGGTGTTACAAGTGTTACAAGACCTAATTATTATGAAAGTTGAGAAATTACTCGGTCGATTCTATTCGCTGAGATATAAACTAAATGGGTAATTATCGCATATGAGAAAATGCAGCTTTTTCTCTTTGTTATTTGGAATAAAATAACACGGTTAAAACGAAGAAAAAATATATTACATCGTTCCGGAGTGGGAAAGACTCAGCAGTCCCACTTTTCCAGCTTCGTTTTGCATATTGTTCGGCTGGCATCACTGGGCGGATTGGCCAATGAGAGACTACACCCTTCTGCTTGTCACTTTCCCGCCATGGAACAAATCTCAATGTTTCAAAACATTTTCTAAAATTACAGATATACAGTTTTTCCCCAACGATTCCAATTTTGCTTCTTTTACGCCATTCTAGTTTGTTGTTTGTTGCCCCTTCTGTGAAGATCACTATTTTCTGTGGCCAATACCAACCCTCGTGCTTCTCGCAGGAAAGCCCTGAATCGAATACTGGAGCCATCCGGGCAATTAGTTTCATAAATATGCGGTGAATCAAGTTCTATCATTAATAAATTATTTGTTGTTATTCACGAAGTGTAACTTTTGTTTATCACAAAAATACCTATCAAAGAAATCCAAAATAACCATCATTCTTCAAATGAAATAATATCACGGAACCACCAACTCGATTTCAATGAGCCATATGTGATAATAATCATGTGTTTCTCTAGCAATATCTGGGCTGGATGTAAAGGTACCCTTTCATTCATCATCATGTTGAAGCTTTTTGGTGCAAACTTTAAGGCCTTACTGCGAATGAATGGTTGGACGTACAGTGTTCCGGTTGGTATCAGAAAATATCAATTTAAAAACGTAAAAAAACAGGATAACGCCGCCCTGGAAATTTCAACCCCTATTTTTCACCCCTTAGAGATGACTGACAGTAACGACGAGCTTCGCAGTTCAACTAGACCCCAAATGGGACCTACAGACCAAATTTCATTAATTTTCGTTTATGGTAACTAAGAAAAGTGCGTACGGCGTACGGCGGACAGTCAGAAATTGTTTCATTCCACTTTTGGATTATACGTACTACCTTGAAACGGAAAATGAGAGGGGGAAGGGGTTAAAATTTTTGTTTTCATGGTGGACTCCAAAGGTTCGTTATTGAACATAATAAAAATTTTAAAAAATCGTCAAGGATAAAGATATAATGATAAGTGGGGGGGGGGGGGGGGGGGTGTTAAGGATAAAGTAGTGTACTTACCACAAATCTGCATCCTTACTGCCAACGAATACCCAGGTTTCATTGGACAATTTTTCTGTTTTAACAATTTCTTTAATGGCGTTACCGACCAACCCCGTCCCTCCTGTGACGAGGATCACCAATTCGTCACCCATACTCTTTTCTGAAATAAGATTTAGATAAGTACTGTTGAATATACCTCGCATATATTTGTACAAGGGCCTAAATATGACCCTTCTTTATAAGCAGCCATTTTCAAAACAAATCTACACTTCATTTTGTCTGCTTCCGTAGCGAAACACTTGGTAGGTAGTTTAAAGCCCTCCACCCTGTAGTAGGTACCTACCTAATGGAAACAAGGATCAAAGAAATTGGTACTCCTAAAATTCCTCGTTTCCTGATGATTAAATGCTAAGATCACTTTGAGTAGGCCGCCTACCTACTGATTTCAATGCTTGCTGACATCTGGTTCTTAAACCCTACGAAGTGCCCTTTTACAGAAATGAACCTTGAGCAATGGTAATATCATAAAACAAAACGCTGCAAAGTCCTTGTCACATGGGTTTATTATTCTACTGGACATACCTACGGAAATGTTGTTCATTTCTTTTTCTTTCATGTGAAACAATTGAAATAGCTATTTCTGATCCACAATTTTGGCCCCCAAAACAAGAATTAGGTACGCTCCTTTTTTTCCATAAGTATATCTTTGATTATTAGTAGTGTCATTTAATCGTCTTGATCCACACGTTGACACTCTTTCTAGTGTGATTATACAAATTGATGGTGATTTCAGACGACTTTAAAGGTTTTTGACTTATAAAAAAATCAATGTTGGGAGCTGAACATTTGGTAGAACCTCAATTTTCCACTCTTTGGTCAAAATCGACTTCATATTCGGTCTTCTCGTCCCCAAAAACATGGACAACTTTAACTCAAAAGCTCATGTTACTAAAACACAAAAAGTACCTATTTTTATACACATTTTCACTCATAACACTCCTGGGTATATTCCGATCGGGCTGAAAAGTTTCGGGACACAACTAGGGCCCAAATGGAGCATGTGTGCGAAAGAACGACTTTTTTAGACCGAAAATGAAGCCGGTACACGTGATACGGCGGACGGACATTGCATTTTTGGAATCTACGCACCTTGAAACGGAAAAGAAAAAATTTAGAGGGGGAGTTACAAAAATTTTTTGCTGACTGGATACATAGGTGTATTATTCTCAGAATAATAAATCGTCTTGATCCACACGTTGACACTCTTTCTAGTGTGATTATACAAATTGATGGTGATTTCAGACGACTTTAAAGGTTTTTGACTTATAAAAAAATCAATGTTGGGAGCTGAACATTTGGTAGAACCTCAATTTTCCACTCTTTGGTCAAAATCGACTTCATATTCGGTCTTCTCGTCCCCAAAAACATGGACAACTTTAACTCAAAAGCTCATGTTACTAAAACACAAAAAGTACCTATTTTTATACACATTTTCACTCATAACACTCCTGGGTATATTCCGATCGGGCTGAAAAGTTTCGGGACACAACTAGGGCCCAAATGGAGCATGTGTGCGAAAGAACGACTTTTTTAGACCGAAAATGAAGCCGGTACACGTGATACGGCGGACGGACATTGCATTTTTGGAATCTACGCACCTTGAAACGGAAAAGAAAAAATTTAGAGGGGGAGTTACAAAAATTTTTTGCTGACTGGATACATAGGTGTATTATTCTCAGAATAATAAACCAAAAGGAAGGTAGCCACAAAATAGTGTAAGCAAAAATTATAGCAATCCCCAAATACTGTGCCGACTGAATTCAATTAGTTTTGAGGTCAAAAAGGGGCAATAAAAAAGTCAGCACATATTGGTATGGCACCCACTATCTCGTGGAAATAACTAACTATAGGTCTAAGTTCTACTCACAAATGAATACTAATCAGAAGCCAGCGAGAATTCAACCGCCTGGCAAGTTGGCCAGAAGTTGACCTACTCTGTTTAAGTGAAAATGTTTTCAAGAGTCAGGCCAAATTATTATTATTATTTTGAACAGAAATTGTATTTCATTTTATAAATAAGGTGTACCTATTACTCGGAACAACGTGACATTAGTTGATAGTTACTATATAATACTTTGTAAACTGGGCAATTTTTGCCCGTATAATAATAATAAATAAATAAATGCCTTTGTAGTTTTGCAATTTTCGTAAAACTGACAGGCACAAACCGACTTGTAGCAATACTTACAAGTAAAACTTAGGTACCCACATGTAGGTACCTAGGATCTAAAATGTTCGACAGCCGATGAGGTTGCAACAACGTTTAGCTGGCGCTTCATTTGAAGCTACTTACAGCTACTTTTAATGAAGATACTTACGTAGAAACAGGCGATAAACAGACCAACGTTAGTAAACTATGAGCCTCCCTGTATTTTGAAGAATAATTAATTTAAACAAATCCCCAACGTCACTGAACAAATCACAACAAAAACAAATAAAAATGGTGATAAGAGAGACTCTGGTTGATAACGTGGAGTCAGTGTTGCCGAGCAACTTAGCCAACATAACTTATATTATTTCCGTAGAGACGCTATAATAATTCTACCTACACTGCCTATTTTTATTTACTTCGGTGTTTTACACCAACCAACGTTAGTAAACTATGAGCCTCCCTGTATTTTGAAGAATAATTAATTTAAACAAATCCCCAACGTCACTGAACAAATCACAACAAAAACAAATAAAAATGGTGATAAGAGAGACTCTGGTTGATAACGTGGAGTCAGTGTTGCCGAGCAACTTAGCCAACATAACTTATATTATTTCCGTAGAGACGCTATAATAATTCTACCTACACTGCCTATTTTTATTTACTTCGGTGTTTTACAGTGCTGATTGAGTTCTAATGAAAATACCAATTATCGGACATTTGGGGTAAAATAATAAATACGAAATGATTAGTAATTTACCTTGAAACCTTGAAATGTTCGTAAATCCAACGTATAGAAAGATGTATCCGGATTTTGAATAGCAGCAACGAGCACACGTAATTCACAGACGTACAAGCAGCAACCAGAACGAGAAGTTGGGTCGCAGGCAACTTCTCTTGTCAAGCAGGGTGGCCAACATGTCAGTCCAAATGTGTACCTCTTGTATGTAGCATTTGTTCTTCTTTTTCTTCACACTCCCTCCCAAATGCGCATCACATGAGGGACACCGTCAGCAGCAGTTACTCACACGGATTCAGCACTCAGCACTAACGAGGAAATCAAGGCAGACAAACTGTCTTGACTCGCTAACCACGCTTACTCAGTATGTGCAGGCAGTGGGCACTGACGACTTAGGGTGGTTCTGAGTAACCCTAATGGGTGGCTCAGCACAAACGATCTGTGAGCAGTAAAAAAAAACATTAGAGAAAATTAACACATAGACATCATCATTTTTCTGAAATGTATAAATTTGGCTCTGTTTAATGGCTTGGTGAGAGTATCAGCTAACTGATCGTCGGTTCTGATCCACTTGATCTCTATGTGACCATGTTTATGTTCTTCTCTGACGTATAGATAACACAGTCGGACCAAATGTCTCAGTGTTGACGAATCATCTACCTCAGCCAACCTGATAGCTGGTTTGGAGTCTTCAAAGAGTGTAGGAACTATAGATAATTCCAAAATTTCACTACACATGACTCTCAAGTTAGCTAAATCACGACAAGCGGAGCTCATAGCGACGAACTCACTTTCCGCTGATGAAAGTGCTACATGGTTCTGCTTTTTGGATCGCCAAACAACAGGATCACCGAACAATTTAATAATAAATCCTGTTGTGGAGTAACCCCCTTCAGCTGACAACCCCAAGGAGGCATCGACAAAGCAGTCGATGGTGTCTGTTTTCCCTGAGAACACCAGCCCCAACTCTTTAGTACCCCTGAGATACCTAACTACACGAATTACAGCTTTCCAATCATCTGAATTGTAATTGGACTGGCGTCGACTCAGAATGTTGGTCGCATACGAAATATCAGGCCTAGTTCCATTTTGTAGGTATAGTAATGAACCAATTGCCTGCCTATACGGAGTAGAATTTGAGTTGACATTGATCTCAGCAGATTTCACTAGTTGGTTCTCAGTTATCATTGGGGTAGTAGCAATTTTGTCACTATCAGGGTCAAATTTCTTGAGTATAGACTCTACGTGTGACTTTTGATGCAAACGAATTGTTCTATTTGGGCGTTCTCTTTCGATTTCCATTCCTAAGAATTTCCTGGGCGCACCCAAGTCAGTAATGGAAAATTCACTGCTTAATGTATGTTTGATTTGTGCTATTTTTCTCTTACTATTTGAAGCGACCAAAATATCATCCACATATAACAAAAGTAAAGCCATTTGGTCACCATCTCTCCAGATGAATAGACAGGGTTGAAAGTTATATGGTTTAAAGTTTAGTTTTTCAATCGCCTCTAAAAATCTAACGAACCAGCGCTTAGGTGAAACTTTTAAACCATATAAAGCCTTGTGAACTTCACAGACGGACTTTGTTTTGAAATTCTCTCCCTTCCCTATATACTCACCATACCCATCAGGTATTTCAATATACACTAGTTTGTCTAAAGTCCCATTCAGAAAAGCAGTCTTAACGTCAAATTGAGCAAGTTCTAAATCATACTTAGCGGCTATAATCAATATGAATCTAACGTCGGGCAATCTTGCTACAGGAGCATATATTTCCGATAACTCATACGAATTGTTGTCCGCAAAACCTTTGACAACCAGACGACTTCGATATCTCACAGACCCATTCGCTTCTTTTTTCTTCTTGTGGACCCACCGAGTTTTCATAATTTTTACGCCCTTAGGTACAAGATGTTTTGATATTATTTTCCATGTTTTACATTGTTCTAACGCGTCAAATTCCTGATTGATAGCCTCTATCCAGCGTATGGAATCAGGAGCACTTATCGCCTGATTATAAGTGATCGGATCAGGGTTTGACGTGTCTAACGGATTTTCTAAGAAACAAGCTATGTTTACCATATCGTCATTTTCTTCGAAAAAATCATATTCCGCAGTACCACCTATTAATTTTTCCCGTTCTCCTCCTACGACTGACCCATACGTATTCGATCGTTCTACAGAGTTCGGATTCACGTCCTCCGTTTCAATAGCGAACTGAGTCTGAGGTACCTGGCGCGGTCCATATGCATTAGCCTTCATATAATCCGAAAAAGTTCTATCTTCTACGAAATCCACGTGTTTTGATCTGACTATTGTTTTATTGATCGCATGAAACAAAACGTATCCAGTTTCCGTACATTCGAGCAAAAATCCTAGATTCGCTCGGGGAGCAAATTTAGATTTTGTTGCATTATCTAATGTGTACGCCTCACACCCAAAACGTTTCAGGTATTTAACGGAAGGTGATTTCCCACACGCTTTCTCATACGGAGTCTGAAAATCGATTGAGGAGTTCGGAGTTCTATTATGTACATGAATACTATGACGTAAAGCAAACGCCCAAAAGTTATTGGGTATTCCGGAAGATATTAAGTTTACTCGTATTTTTTCTTCCAGCTCTAAATTCAATCTCTCTGCAACAGCATTATGTTGTGGAGTATATGGTTCACAAACGGTTAATAAGATTCCTTCCCTAAGCATTATGGATTTCATCGCTGACGTTTTATATTCCATACCTCCGTCCGTTCGTATTTCGCTAACTTTAGTTTGTTGACTCATTAACATACGTATATCCGCGAGACAGTTTAGTAAGGCTAAATGTACTTGAGTTTTATCCGTTATCTCATACGCACAGGCATAGCGACTCGCATCATCTGTAAATGTAACGATGTATCGAGCTGCGGACCTGTATGCCAACGGTTTAATAGGCCCCATGAGATCACTGTACAACCGGCTAAACGGTGTTTCCGACCTATGCCTAGTTTCCCCACACGGTTTCCTTTTCGCTTTTGCCAATTTACAGGCCGAGCAATCAAGAATCTCACTGGAGAATTGAACACCCTTAAGTTCAGGAAGAAGTTTCCCGGCAATTTCCAAATATTTCTTTGATGCATGATTTAGTCGATGGTGCCATTTGAGGCCCTCGTTTTCTCTTAAGCGTAGTTCATTACGATTAGGTTTACCTTTTTTCGCCTGGGAACTCCCTCCTAAACCTACATCGGAGGCACACGCAGGCCGCTTACGAGACTCCGCCCCTCCCACCATAGAACACGTACCGACGTCACGTAACGAGAGATTTTCGCCGACGAAATCATCACTGAGTACAACAACTGAGGAGGTATCACTAACGACAGACGAAGTATTACTTTGAACTGCTGATGGTTCAAGTTCGGCGGACGACGATTCACCAGGGTGCGAACCAGATAGTAGGTTTATACTCCTACCTACCCTTCGTAAGATCGACTCAACTTCCGACTGCGTAGCATTTACGAGAGGTAGCCCAAACGACACCCACCAAAATTTATCGCGAAAAACACCACGTTTCAAAATTTCATTAGTCCTATCATCGACAAGGGATACACTAGTGTCGCTAAATAACGCTTTTAACCCACGAGACATTTGTTTACGAAGAGAGAATAAATTTTCAAGGAGGTCGGGCGCATACAGAACATTTGTGAGAACACCATACGTATACGTTTCTTCGTTGAACACCACGATATCACCGGACTCCCGAATTATTAGATCAGCATCAGTGCTGGTATTCGCACACGAAATCGTAATCGGCTTTGCCAAGGTTCTGACGACAGTAAACACGGATTTGGTGTTCACTATATGTTCCGTCGCACCCGAGTCCAAAATAAACTGTAACTGATTGGTTAGCTTACCGTCGAATAGCAACGACATAGCCGAACCACTCCTCGAAGAGATGGGCGAACGGAGATTGCCCTTAGCGCGTTCCGTAGCGATGACTGCCACTGAGCGGTCAGGCGAGGCGTCGTCATCGTCATCGTCACTATGGCTCGTCACCAACCGAACTGCACCCTTGGGAGGCCGAGGTTTCACTGACGAATTCCCTCTCGCTCGTTTCAAACGATCCTGAGCGGGCGTGTGCGACTGTCGAGTATTCTGCCGGAGTCGATTTTGAGCGGGCGTATTGGATCCGTGAGCGTGTCGACTTTTGACTGACGAGGTATCCCTACTGACCGGCGCAGTGTGTGGCCGTCGTTCTCTCGACTTTTGTCTGGCCAATCTGGTCTCTCGTGTCGGAGGCTTCGGGCAAGTACTCGAAAGATGCCCGGCCACCTCCCCACAATTGAAACAGATACGACCCAATTTCCGACATTCATCTGCAAAATGTCCTTTAATGCCGCACTTAAAGCACTGAACATCTTGCCTTTTACGAGGTGTGTTCAGTAGGAGCGTGTCTTCTCTTACGGATTGCACGTCCTTTATTTGCGGTGTAGAGGACTCTACTCGTAGTAGCTCTTTCCCTCCGCTGGCTTTCCTCAATTGTACTAAACCGTTCAAACATGGCATCTTGAATTTGTTGGAGAGACATTCTCGGTTCTTTGTGGAGGGCGTCCGATTTGATGTCAGGGCAGGCCTCCCTGATAGCGTTGATGAAGTTACGCCTTACAGCCCTATCAGATAATTCGGCATCTGGGCACCTGCGGATCTTCTCCACCAGCTCCTGAAAGCGAGCAACAAAATCAACCACCGGTTCCACTGCTGGATTGAATTTGAGATTGATAAAGTCATTTTGTAACGAAAACTCTTTTGCCTCCGTGTGCGGGTCCACAGCTTTATCTAAAATTTGGATCATTGCCCTAGGATACGTGCAGTCAATTAACATGCGTTGGAATTTCTCGGGAACGTTGGAAACAATATACCCCATCACAAGACCTCCCATACGAGCCACTTCCCTGGAGGTATACTCTTCGATTGGTTCGGCGTCCGGGTTCAGGAGGAATAGGCAGTCTTCCGCCCTCAACTCGAGTTCCACTCGACGCCTCCACAAAGAATAATCGTCGTTTTCCAGGTATTTATTGAGCCCTGATCGCAAATTTATTCTGCGATCTCTTTGAGGCTCATCGTCAGTATAGAATTGCCTCTTCCTCCCCGGTTCCTTTGCGTTCTCTTGGTGCGGCGACGCTTCCACCGACGAAATTTGTGACGTAGACGCCCTGTCTTCTACTAACGGAATAACTGGCGCGCTGAATATAGCGAAAAAAGAAAAAAAATTAGGTCTAAACGGATTAAAATCGAGCTCCCTCCCGACCTTGTATCGTGACAAATGTAACGAAAACGGAATGAGGTTCAGACGTATTAAAGTCAGGCTCCCTCCCGACTTCGTAGCATGATAAAACGAAGAACAAACGTAAATACGAATAACAAACGTAAATAAGACAATACGTAAATACGACAATAGCAACACGTTAAAAATAAACAAACGATCGAGCAGTTATACGCAAAATAAGTAGCGTTGTTTCACTGACGAACACCTACGAATGTTAACGCTAATCGTAAAATTTAAATCTGTATCACTGTTCAATTGACTGACATCTATGGATGTTATTTTGTAACTGAAATCTACGGATTCAATTGTTTCACTGTAACCTACGGTTTTTCTTGATAACACAAACGGAACGAAGTTGGTATTACCGTTTGACAGCAGGCACTGCCCGAGTCAACAACTTCAAACAATTTCCCTTATGCACTGCTCGAGTAAAAAAAAATACCTCGCATTTTTCGAAAAAAAATACATACGATAATTATCACTGACTAATTCTACGAAAATAAACGCCGCCCAGTCGCTGCTTAAAACAAACGATTTATTATTTCAAGCTTGAATTTTAAAATCGAAACAGCACTTCGCAAGGTGTAAAATTCCAAATCGTCCATGGGGAACGCTGACCAGCTTTTCAAATCACTATAGATGGATCTTTTTACAATTCAACTTAGATTGTATTAATTTGGAGATGCGACCGAAACGAGACAGTGTGACTGATTTTGCCCAATTACGCACCTCAGCCTTGTTGGCTTCATCTAGTGGAATTAGCTCTGTTCGAATGACAAAGTCACTCGGTCAACTTACTCTCCCTGCAAGCACGCCAATAAATGGACGGTGCTCACATGACCCATTAAATCTATAGTCACTAACGCCTGTCGTTAAATGACGGAAAAATTCTTACGACCGAAAGTACGGTAAATGACGATAAAAAAAAAAAAAAAACAACACTATTCGAACTCTTAGGCTTGATACACGAGCATTCAGTCAGCGTTCCACCTAGTCCGCTTTGCTTTTGTCGGCTCATGAATACCTATACCAGCCTGTTTCCATTTACCCGGTTACTTTGTTAACGAATGACTCAACTTACTCAACAATATTCAACTTACGATCTCCACAGCTAACTTAGCGTTTTTCATGAGTTTTGACTCTGACGAAATTAAAGAAAAAAAAAACAAATCTGGATCTGACTGATACACACCTACGCATTGTTCATTGCTCATACGAACTACTTCCTCATACGAATATAGTTTTTTTTACGAATTATTGCTCGAACGATTCATTGCTCATACGGATTACATTCTCGTACGAATTATCTTCTATCAAAGGACTTTTCTCCAAACCATGGTATTACTGGACTCAAACGACCCAAACGTTCATTTCTCATGCAATGCCTTTTTCCACTTGTATTCACTTTCGGTTTTACCAGACGTTTGTATTTACTCAAACGAAAAATTGCATGACGTATCTCAGTCAGATCCACAACACGAATTTTTCACGGCACGAATTTTCACCATACGAATTTTCACCATACGATTTTTCACCATACAACTTTTCTCCAGTACCTACGGGTATAATGGCGGCCCCACTAATGGATGCCTAGGCTTTCATCAAGAGCCGACCGATGTCTCGTTAATATCTAGCAATGAATTCATATCGGACATTTGGGGTAAAATAATAAATACGAAATGATTAGTAATTTACCTTGAAACCTTGAAATGTTCGTAAATCCAACGTATAGAAAGATGTATCCGGATTTTGAATAGCAGCAACGAGCACACGTAATTCACAGACGTACAAGCAGCAACCAGAACGAGAAGTTGGGTCGCAGGCAACTTCTCTTGTCAAGCAGGGTGGCCAACATGTCAGTCCAAATGTGTACCTCTTGTATGTAGCATTTGTTCTTCTTTTTCTTCACACCAATAATTAGGATAATCATGTTTCATGTTTCCACTCTATTGATAGTAAAACCTTCAATTTCATGTTTTCCCTCTAGTAGATAGGTTGATTAAACAAGATTGGCAGGTAGGTATTTTGGTTTGTTATTTTCAATAATGAACCTTTGGAATCGACCAAGAAAATTTTGTTTAACCCCCTCCCCCTCAAAATTTTATGGTTTACGTTTCAAGGGACGTAGAATACGAATATCGAATAAAAATTGTTCCCATGAACCAAAATTCACAAAATTTGGTTTGTAGGTCCCATTTGGGCTCTAGTTGGTCCTCGAAGCTCGGCGTTACTGTCACTCAACTCAGGGGTGAAAATTGGGGGTTGAATTATCCAGAGTATCCCTATCTCGGAAAATTTTATTTTGAGGTGTGGGTTTTCTCGCATTTTTTGTGAATTCTTGAGACCATCCGGAGCATTCTATTTTTATTTTATTTATTTATAATAATATGGGCATGCCCAATAAAAATGTACAAAATATAATATAATGATAATTAGAAAAAAACAGGTAAAATGTCCGCATATGACTGTATGGTGAATTTAAGTTGATGTGAAATTCACCATGAGAGGTGGAAGTAGTTGGATGAAGGATAGGAGTGAATTTAGAGCTAAAATTGTGGTGTGTTGATTTTTGGTGTGTTTGCGGTTAAGGGCGAACCTCCACCGAGCGTGTGTTGAAAAGGTAATAAGTGAATTTAAGTTGGAGAATTTGAAGGCATGAAGTGCGTGTAATTTTGGTTGTGTGTGTGTGTGTGCGGTTAAGGGCGGACCTCCACCGAGCGTGTAATAAATTTCGTCAGGTTGGTTAAGGGCGAGACCTCCACCATACCTGACTAAATTTATGTGTGTGTTTGAATTTAGGTGAGTGTGTGTGTGGTTAAGGGCGGACCTCCACCGAGCGTGTAGTGTGTGTCATCCGGATCGGTTAAGGGCAAGACCTCCACCTGATCCTGATGAAATATGTGTGAGTGAATTTGATGGTAAATTTGTGTAGAAAGTGTGTGCGGTTAAGGGCGGACCTCCACCGAGCGTGTAGTGTGTTTCATCAGGATTGGTTAAGGGCCAGACCTCCACCTAACTCTGATGAAATAGGTGAGTGTGAGTTTACTGTGTGTGTGAATTTACTGGGAGAGCATTTGAGAAGTGAGTTTTAAGAGAGGAGGTATGAGGAGAGAGAGAGAGTAGCCAGCAGCTAGAGGAGACGTAGAATCGCGAAAAAGGCGCAGGATCCGGGGTTTTATAGACTCTGAAGTCCCCACCCTGGTGGTGGGGTTTCAGGTTGAGCCGGATCCTGCGTCGGTTGCCCCACTCTTACCGTTTATTCCCAGAGCCTTATTTTCACAGGTTGTTTTTGGCGAGAACTTAATTGTAGTGAGTTGGAGTTCCGGGAGGGACTCACGACAGACTGTTTATCTACTCGATACTGCTAATTTCTGTCATTATTCAATATAACTCTCGTCCTAACAGCCTCAGGAGATTGAAAAAATTAATCTATGTCAGGGCACACGTCCATCACTTGGTGGACCCAGGCGCGGATCCAAGGGGGGGGGTCACAGGGGTCATGACCCCCCCCCAGAATCAGCCTGCATTTCAAAAAGCAGAGCTGAAGGAATTGTTCATAAACCCGAAAACAAAAAAAAAACCAAACGAAAACGAACCCAGTTTTTGTGAAATCAAAAAAGAACTATAAAAAATCTAAAAAGATTCGATCAAAAATGTCAAAATTAGTCGAATATATAATCGTACACTTGGTCCTACCAATGTTACTTTATATACAATTATGTCAATAAATTTACCTTGGTGTATCCGTCAAATTACACCTTGTTTATTTCTTCTTATTTTTGTTAATTATTATCTTGTTTTGTTTCGTTCTCGCTTTCTTTCCTGCCAAATTCAGTAAAAACGATACTGAACTCACTGAGATCAACAATAGATTGTTGTAGTTTCAATGTTTTGATTTGCAAACTCTGAAGTTAGCTACGCTGCCATAAAATGCGCCAATTTGTTTGAAAACACATTAGGACACTTTTTTAGAAGAAAATTGATAATAAATACATTTATCAGTTAAATAATTAATAGATATTGAAAAATATTTTTTACATAAACAATGAATTTTATAAATAAATACAATTAATTTTGTAAATAGACAAATTGGACGAGTTTAGGCATAAGGTTGAAAATTCGGTTTGTATTGTTCGTTTGGTTATTTTGTTATTTTAGCGAATTTTCGAAGAAAAGGAAGCTATTGTTCTCGGTCCAAAATTTTTAAAACTCGAATTTCCGAAAGATTTTTATACCAAAATCCGTTTCAGACCATCCTGAATTCCCTACCGAAAGACACCAAAAATTATATGTATATATATATATATATTTATATATTTATATATTTATATATTTATATATTTATATATATATTTATATATGTATGTGTCATTCCAGACGATAACTCTCGAAAGAATTGAGATAAAAAGTTCAAATTTGCATGAAAAATCTGACAGGCTAAGTTCGAAGATGGGCAGAATCGGGTCACCCTAAGGGGGAGTTTTGGGGAGTTTTAGGGGGGGAAATTACCCATAAATTCCCAAAATGAAAGTCTGACAAGTGACACCTCATTTTAAAGGTTTTGTACGCTGAACACGATGGTGAAATCAGAATTGCGATATCTCATTCCATTCTCAAACTGGAGCACTTTGAAGATGAAGGAACGTGGTTATTTCTTGAGATGTTCTTCCTGGTTCGTCTGCTCTAATCTGATAACGGAATGGGATATCGCAATTCTGACTTCACCATCGTGTTCAGCGTTGGAAAATCTACAAACCGAGTTGTTACTCGGCAAAAAATGGAACAAAAAATTTGTTACGTACCCAATAGGACCTACTCTTCTGGTATTCAAAACATTTTTGATTTCCCCCTCCCCCTCCTTCCACCCCAAATTTTACTTTGCGTAAAACTACTCCTGTTTTAATTTTGTATGGTATCAAGTTGGGAAAACATTGGCCGAAAATTAATTTTCAGAAAATTTTAGGCGGAGGAGGAAGATGCCGAAACTTCGAAAATTCGCTCTTATAGCCATGCTGCATGACTGTGGTTTTTGGTTTATTTTTATATTGTTCTACCCTGTGACCCCCTCCGGAAAAAAATTCTGGATCCGCCCCTGGGTGGACCTGCACGTCGGGCGATGGTAGGCGTAGTTTTTCCCTGAAAATGGAACCCAAAAGAGGCTTCCAGAACGTGAACCAAGTCGAGGAACCAGGAAACGCACCATTGATAGCAGTGTGGGTGAAGTCCATCTTACCCAGAATCAACTTATGGAAGAAAAATTCTACGATGTTGCCATAAAATTTGCTATACAATTTGCCGAAAACAGCAGGGTGTATGCAGGCATCAAGCTGAGTTGAGAGCGCAGCTCACTGGTCTCCAGGCCAGCTTGGCGCTGTAGCACAGTGGTATACATGACGGACTGTAAAACCGAATTCCCGAGATCGAAACCCTACCGAGACTGAAAATTGTTTCACTCCACCCTGTTTTTTTCTTTTTGCCATTTTAGCTACTGTTTGTCATTGGCAGAATTATTGCAGCAACATTCAACACGTGATTTAGGTAGGTATCTAGTAACGAGTACGGGGTTGGGTACTAAGCTACGGAGGGTGTGCGATCTACACTACATAATATAGAAGGATTATCTATACAGAGAGCTGTGATCTGTAAGAGAAGGGTGTTCTATACAGTAAAATAAACCACTGTGAAGGGATTTGCGAAGTTTTTTCAGCTCGATGCAACTGCGATGCAAGGATGCAACCATCCATACATCTGTGTCTGTCACATTGCCTATCTGTGTAATGACGGGTGAAAATCTTCGTCATTTCAGTTTTATAAATAAAATAAATAAAAAAATGCGCGAATCCGCAATAAAACAGAGACCGCAGATACTAGAGAGTTCCTAAAGACTAAAGTCGGGAAGATGTGTTCGGATTTATCTCAACTGCGCATGCGCGTCGCCCAAGTTCAAACTTATTTCCTTAAGTTCGACTTATTCGGCCTTATACATAAGACGCGTTATCTCCCAGGGCACAAACTTTAGGAATCGTCTTTAACCTTACTCTGGGGTAACAGTGCACAGCTTTTTGCCGCGTTTTGTCGTTTTTTTTTAACGCGTCATGTGTTGTCGGTCCTCACCATCGCCAGCGTCTTTCAAAGTTACTCCAAGCGTCTTTCAAAGAATTTGCTAGATTGTTGCGATATCAACTTAGGATAAAAAAGTGAGTATACCTACCTATGCTATGTAATGGAATGGATTTCGCGTTGTGCTAAGTTAAGTGACGTTACTTTTTAATTCACTCCTACCCCCACCACTTCTGTCAAACCGGACTTATTGGTTAGCATCCAAAGGCTGCTCGCCTTAGATGTGGCCAAAAGATATGGCCGTTCCCTAATGAACTTATCTCTTAGGAACTCTCTATAGTCAATCCGGACAACACAGTCTCATTAGGCGCACCTTGCCTGTGGTTTCCTAGTAGTTCCGCCTCCTCCACGCCATACCCCGATACTTTCCTCACACATTGTAAGTCAAATTGAAGCTCTCTTCTCGCTCTACAACTTTTATGAAGAACGAATTTTTGATTCACCCAGCCGTTTCTGATATATATGCCAAATAAGAAAAAAAATTTATTTTAAAAATTACGTTTTTTGTGATTTAAGTCTCTTTTTCACACATACTTCTTCACGTAGCAAGAACTTCGACCATAACAATCGAGACTATAGTCTTTATGGAACATTTTGGCGTTGGAAGAAATTTCCTTTCTTGTCTGGTTCGAAAACTATGAGTTTTCAAAAAGAATGCCTTCCCCCACTCCTTTCAACCCCCGCCATTTATGAAAGCTACCAATCTGTGATGGCTATCATAGCTTATTACACTTCAAATAACTCCCCAAAAATATTCAGAAAGTTTGGTCTGCTTATCTCTTTGGTACTCAAATCCCAAAATCAGGGGTCTGGCTCACGGACTAGTAGGTAAAAAGTCTTGAGGGGCATCACTGACATTTCCGAAAAAGGCTTTGCGGAAACAGTTTTCAAGATCAACTCCGGCTCAATTTTACATTCACACAGTATCAACAGATGTAGCGATTGGTTTATTTATTTACTAAGCCTACAGACGCCGGCCGCTTATTTACAGATTTATTTAGCGTGGCGGAGTACTATCCGGGATTTTTGCACTAGGGACCTCAGGTGAACGGCGTATAATGCGGGATGGCGTATATGCGGAAGCGTCTTAACCGGAATTTTGGTTTATTATTCTGTGAATAAATACACCTATGTATTCGCTCAGCAAAAAAATTTTTATAACACCCCCTCAACATTTTTTCATTTACGTTTCAAGGTGCGTAGACTCCAAAAATGCTATGTCCATCCACCGTCTGCCGTGTCATCCATATCTACTTTAATTTCGGTATAAAAATTCGTTCTTTCGCATACAGGTTCCATTTGGGCCCTAGTTGTGCTCCGAAACTTTGCAGCCCGATCGGAATATACCCGAGGGTGTTATGGGTGAAAAATAGGGGTAAACTTTTTTTGGTGTTTTAGTAGATAACACGAGATTTGAGGTACCGTTTTCCATGTTTTTTAGGGCGAGGAGACAGAATACGAAGTCCATTTTGACCAAAGAGTGGAAAACTGATAACGAAGTTTCAGCCTTAAATTGACATTAAAATTTGGTCTGAAATCGTCGTTTTTCCGCACACAGTTTGGGACCCCATTTGGGAAAACATTTACGGCTTAGTAGTTGTGCTCCGAAGCTTGGCAGTCCGATCGGAATACACCCAAGGGTGTTACGGGTGAAAAATGGGTGTAAAAATAGGGGTTTTCGAGGGTTTTTGAGGTTTTAGTGAACACGAGCTTGCATGGTAGTAGGTATAGTTTTCCATGTTTTTTAGGGCGAAAAGACCGAATATGAAGTTGATTTTGACCAAAGAGTGAAGAATTGAGGTTCTAACGAAGGTTCAGCTCCCAAAATTCATTACCTATGCGTCAAAAACTTGGGAAATTGTCTCAAATCACCATAAACTTGTATTATAACACTAGAAGTAGTATCAGCGGGTGAATAAGGACAATAATTAAGGCAGTATCAATGATCAAAGATAATTGTTCAAACAAAGGGGCCTAATTCATCTTTTTGGGGGCCAAATTTGGTGGAAACCATGAAAAATAGCTATTTCAATTATTTTCTATGTTACAAGGCCTACAGGTTCAAGGAACCGGACAAAATCAGTACGTATTTAAATGAAAGCGGAATGGCGTACTAAGCGGGAGCGAACTAACGGGGTCTTTAATGCTAATTTCAACTACACAGTATTGGTATTTTTCCATGGCTCCTTCATCCACAGCATTGAAAATAAAACCACACCGCACTTCTTTCAAAATATGTTTGTTGAAAAAAAAAAAGAAAAACGTGAACGGTCACTTGCTATAAAAACGCTGCAAATCCCTGCACAACGGTTTATTATTTTGTATAGAATACCCTTCCGCTACAGATCATAGCTCTATGTATAGATAACCCGTCTATATAATATGATGTACTATTCTATACATATTATGTAGATCGCAGACCCTCCTTAGGTTAGTACCCAACCCCGTACTCGTTACTAGGTACCTACCTAAATCACGAGTTAAATGTTGCTAAAATAATTCTGCCGATGACAAACAGTACCTAACAAAAAGAAACACACATAATGAAGTTCTGAAAAGAAATTGTTGGTGAGGAGTGAAAAAAGTTGCGAAAGTACCTACCAACAAACTCCAGCCCCTTCTAAGTAGATGGTATAATGAACCGTTGTGTAATAATTTACCGTTGAGTAATGATTTACCGTAGTAATAATTTACCCATCAATAATACTTCAACGTTTGTTCAAGTTTCACTACCTACCATCAACAAACTCCAAAAGAGCCATCATTTTTCAAGCGAAATAATATCACAGAACAACCAACTCGACTTCATACTCCGCCAATATAATCAGGTGATCCCTACCAATGATTGGCCGTATTCACAAATTCCTATTGTGGGCGCGTCTCTGGATACGAGATTTGGTTTGAATTGTATACAATTATTTCATTCACACTGGAGTCGAAAATGCCTGTCGGTGCAAACTTCGGGGCCTTACTGTGAACGAACGGCTGGACGTACGATGCTCCGGATGGTCTTAAAAAACTCGCAAGTTCAAGAACTATTCAAAACCGTAAAAATATTCACGTAAAAAAATGGTATAGGCGTTTTGAAAATTTCAACCCCTATTTTGAACCCCTTAGAGATGACTCACAGTAACGTCGAGCTTCGAGGACCAACTAGACGCCGAACGGAACCTATAACCCGAATTTCATCAATTTTTTTTCATGGTAACTAAGAAAAGTGGCCCGTACGGCGTACGGCGGACAGACAGAAATATTTTTATTGCAGTTTTGGATTCTACATACCTTGAAACGTAAACCATCAAATTTTGAGGGGGGGTAAGAATTTTTTTTTTTCATGCTCGATTCCAATGGTTCATTATTGAAAATAATAAACCAAAAAATGAACTGTCACTTGCTAGAAAAAACCGTTCAGTGCTGAACACCACATCCCTACATTATTCCAGTTTTAAAAAATGTTATTAATCATGGAAAACCACCTGAAATAAAAGTCCCCACGAATAGCCTGCAAATGGCGGTTCCTGGCGCGTTCTTATTGGTTGCCTATTATCTCTTCCTTGACCTTGATTTGAAAGTGCTCCTCGAGTAAGGCGTCCTTGAAGAACGTTCATAAATACGAAATATTTTCAAGGCAGCGACAGCAGTTAAGGATTCCTTACTCAAGGCTTCCTTGCTGTCAAGTGAAGGAGCGGTTCAATGAGCGATCATAAATACGGGCCTTACTGTATATATCACTATATGCATAAGTGATCCTATATATTATATACCTATATATTATGGGGGCTGGTAGTCGGCTAGTTTTCGTATATTATGGAGAAACTATAACGCCAGCAGGTATATTCATACAGTGGGTAGACTAGCTGCTCCTAATAGATAATTTGTCATCTCCAATTACTCCGGGTTTTGGTTCCGTGCAGGCCAAGTTTTAGCTCACAAGGGCGTCATAATAAACGCCAGATCAAAGATAAAACTCCGCGGACGATCAGATATCCCGCGCCCATCAGAGATGACGGCTGAAAAAAAAAGTGGCAGCCGACGGAATCGATGACTAAGGAGAAGAGGGATTATGTAAATCTCCAGGCCAGGGACCCGAAACGATGAAAATAAGGGTAGGTACCTGAGGGGGTTATGATAAGTTGGATGGAGGCCCCAGGGTCGTTACGAGTCATCCGTCACTTGTGTGAGGCTAATGAGGGGAGCTGATAGCCGGGCTGAAACATTGCTGAAATATGTATGCGGTAGTGGGAGGTCACCCTTTTGCTTATGGGCCATGATATCGGGCATGAAATTCGTCTTGGTCTGTAAACAGGTACCTATTATGCCTACCTATTTAATCACCCTACCATCATCAGTCTAATGGCCTAATTATGTGCCTAGGGATCAATCTGTAAGTAGCTATTGCCTTTTCCCATATTTTTGTTCATAGAAAATTCATGTAGGTGTATCCATGAAATATATGTACCTAGAATTACTCAATTCTTCTTGCCTGAAAACTGATTAGCGATCAACTTCTTCTTTCTAAAATAACTCAAAATAGTACTGTAAAATATTGTGAAAACAGACTAGTTGGAACTAGAAACAGGTACCTACCTACTACTTCAATCTTACTACTTTCCATAATTTAATATAATACGAGTAATTTAATAAACCTAATAGGGTATGTGATATAATAAGTAGGTACCTATAATTTCCACTACCCACCTGCTCCAAAACTATAATCCATAGGAAGGCAATCAATTTTAGTATTTTAATCTAATTTCTCACCAGCGGGTTCCTTTATTTTGGGGATTACTGGTTGTGGGGGCTTTTGATGTTCTGTCAGTGACTGAACCTCAAAAGCCTACACAATCAAGTATTCAACTTCACGCTGTCGAAAAATCCAGCCTTATTATTTTTAACTTCTTTACGTTTGTCGGTCTCACTGTATAATTATAGTAGGTAGGCACCTACTACTTTATCGCTCTGCTTTGTTTTTTTCTTGACTTGGTTTACTTTCCAAGCGGCTTCTGACCTATTTCTGGCAATTCTTCTCTGATCCCTTCCTGTATTGCATGAATTCTGTTTACTTATATTTATAATAGTAAATTATAATCTAAAATTTTGTTTAGTTATATTTGGTACATTTTATTTTCTACTATTTAATCATCTTTTACATTTTACAATTAACTATTATGTACTTTCTTTCTACCATAAAAATTTATTACAAAATTATCTAAACACAAAATAGAGTATAATTAAAAATAGGTAAATAAAAAAGCTTTTTAAAAACACGCTTTTATTTCAAAGTGGTCTAAAAAGAATAAAATAATTTATTTCTGCTACCAGGGAACATAGGAATTTTTTATGACTAAAAGGCGTTAGGAGATATTCTACATTTAAATATGGTTTTTTTAAAATTTCGTACAATTTACTATTGAAAGTATTTCTATCTAGGAAATACGATATTTATTATGGGCAATTGAAATGTTGTGTCATACCTCCTCGACAGGGTTAGAAGGGCGGCTATAATTTTTCTAGCCACTTGCTGTCACTCTTTACAACGTACTTAGGGAAAGTTTTATGAGTTAAGATGAGTTATGAATGGTGTATCCATTATGTATTTCGTATTACTAGATTACTACTAGTAGAGTACTGTCTTTCGTAAATTGTTATGAAATTTAAAAAACAACCATATTTAAAAGTAAAATATCTTCTAGCGCTCACGCTTTTATTTTTGGTCATATAAAAAATCCCGATGTTCCCTGGTAGCAGGAATAAATTATTTTATTCTTTTTAGTCATTTTGAAATAAAATCATGTTTTTAAAATTCTTAAATTTAATTTTGTCTCCTAATTTTACTGTGCAACGAAGCCCAAGATATTCCGTTCACTGATTATTCATACCTACAAGCAAACTGTTCATTTGGTCAGGCGCATTACTTAATCACTGTTCGGGTAGGGTTATTATACGTGGAGAAAACTCGGTTTCGGGTGTAATACGTAAACACTCTGTAACACACTCTGAGGGGTGGTAGGTAAGTAATGTTTCAAACTTCTTGGTGTTACACGATCCTTAGTTCACTTTCCAAAATGTGGGAGCGAGAAATGTTTGCTGATTGCAAAACGAGCTTTTTCAAGATCTCCAAGTGCTTGCTCAAAATGCATCACCCGCGATTCGTTTAGCTCAAGAGAATCACCGACGTTTTTCTCAAGTGGTAGACAATTAGAGTGGAATAATATCTCGGCAGAGGGTGACTTTTTCAACGGTGATTAAGCGTGATAATAATTCACTACCCTCTTCGTCTTCCTTTACGGGAATTCGAGCTTCCCCACACTTGACTTACTCGTCCACAATGAGCCTCCGCTCGGGTGAACTAATATCCAGCCCCTTCGTTAAATTATGATTGGGGATTCAGATCTTTGAGGCAACGTTGGTCGTAGCTCGTACACTTACTCCGATTTTGGAATATGGACGTGGGCACCAAAATAGAAAACCGACAAGAATCCATCCAAACACATCTGTGATGGGCTTCAGTGCCACTGGGAGTTTGGTGTGAGCTTACAAGTGAGAGGAGCATTATTTTATGGCCCTCAATTATTTGAGATTACGAATATTTCTGTTTTCAATCACAAAAGACTTTGATTCCAGCGTGCACATATCGTATGAGGACCTATTATAGAGGGATCCATTATAGAGAGTCGTTACAACCACAAAAATATAATTACCTACCTTATGGTAACATGAGTCACTATGCAATCACTATAAAACATATATTATGGTATGTGTTCTCAGCTCCAAACACCCTAGATATTCATGTTGCTGCACTTGAACTGAGAATTTGAAACGATCAAAGGTACCCACATTTTTTGTTACCTGTTGAGATTAATGAAATTTGAGTTTAATTTTTTTTAAATAGCATCCCTACTCCGGTTGAACCACCAACAACTGATCAGCGAGGAAAAGTTGAATCGTATCTCGTCCGTTATCGATTTGTCTAAACTCTACAAGATAATGAGGAGTACCCATGACTTCTGTTAATATTATTTCATTTTTAGGGACGCCCCTTAGACGCTTGGAGGAAATTTCAGCTTCTTATAATAGTCAGGGGGAATCTGTTTTTTTTCCTATTTCGGTTTGAAGATATCAGCACTCACTGGAGAGAAAAACATCAGCCAAGTTGGGTGGGCATTATAGCTTCCTCACTTGCTGTACCTCACGGACGTATAGAATCAGTTGGCAAAATATCGATTTTGATGGAATGCATTTGAGACCATCAAGCACCTCACATCCATCTGTCTTCCAAATTTCACCGCTTTACGATGATTTGCAGGGCAGTTAGGGGCGCTACGAGGCTCTGACGCTTGCGCATGCGCAGACGAAAGTTACGGTACGATTTAAATGATTTCAATATGGGGTCCTTCTGCGATCCAACCCGCGTGTACCTATCCTCAAAATTTCAGCTCTCAACGACTATTTTTTACGTAGCTAGAAGCGTTACAAGGAAATGGTACATTTCATGTTCGCGCATGCGCAGACGCAAGTTACTGTACGATTCCAATGAAATTCATTTTGAACTATTAAAGTACTATTCCTGATCGACCTTCCAAGTTTGAACTCATTTCAACGATATTTGAGGTAGTTATGGACGTTTAAAGTATTTCACGTTTGCGCATGCGCAGACGAAAGTTACAGTACCTACTTTTTCAATAATTTTGGTATGGGACCACCCAAATTTCAGCCCATTTCAACCATTATGTCGGGTAGTTGTTGGCGTTACAAATAATTTACCACAGACAGACAGACAGACACGGAACCAAAACTGTTCCTTGATGTCTGAACCGCAAAATGGTAGTGGAAATTTTCATTTTGGAGGACATAACTACTTTTTTTTTTAAATCAATCACGAATCCAAGGCTTCCCTTCCTTTCCGGTAGTGAGAAAGCAAAATAACCAACTACAAATCCGTTTTAGGGTACATTTACGCTGGAGCCGACTTTTTGCTCGGCCGAACTCGGCCGAATTCCAGCTCTGCAGATTCTGCCGATTCAACCGATTACACTAGACCCGATTTTTCTAACGATTCTACCGATTTTTATCAGTTGGCCCGAGCAAGTAATGGACAGAGAAGCGTTGGATTTCTTAACTGAAAAGTCTCTATTGAGCTAATTATGTTGTTGGTTGAGCGTAGGGAATGGGCGAATGAGATTTTTATGGAAAGGGAATCATCGGGAGAGTTTCATACCTTGTTCCCCCAATTGCTGGAACAACCCATCAAGTTTCGGCTGAAGTCCCGGTTGTTGTAGGACTCTGATGACGTGTCCCATAAGGACTTCCTTTCGTGCACTAAAGATTTATATAAAGATATAATCCATGTCGAAAAAAAGGCAAAAAGAAGTTGCAGTTTGACGCTCAAGAGAAGGAGTGGAACGCCGGATTCAGCCGAATAAAACAAAAATATTTGATTCGGAATCGGTGGTCGCATGAGCTCGGCGGAGTTCGGCAGAGCAGGTCGGGCGTAGTGTAAGAACTTCGTCCGAATTCCATTGAATTTTAGACTTTCGTTTACTCGCCCTATGTCGGCCGTTGACGGCCGTATTCTGCATAGTGAAAAATCGGGCGAATTCCGCCTCCAGTGTGTAGAGACCGTTCTATAACTAGGTATCTATGGAATCTAATTCCATTGAAAAATATAAACAGAAGTCGTGGGTGGCATACGCTCAAGCCAAACTTGTAAAATTAAATTAAACCCCTTTCAAGAAGTTGTTTTTAGCTTGGATAAATAGGCAGGTAGTGGATACTGTAGATTAACTTATTTTTAAACCTACGAAGTCGTTCATTAACTAGGTATGTACCTACGTATCTCGTTAATTTGGAAGCAACAATGGACACTGTCACGCCTCTTTGTGTCGAAGAAGTTTCAAGCAGTTCACATGGTTCTCGGAAGGTGGAGTAAACCAGTCTCTCCTTATCGTTAACTTCAATCAGTTCTCATCGTTTGGTAGGTGTCATGAAGGCGAGATGATGTTTCCAGACTACTTACTAGTTCCACACGTAAACATGTGGACGAAAATTTTTTTACGTGATGATATACAGGGAAAAAAACAGGTTATCTCGAGAGGTTTGTTTTTCATTAAGTGTACGAAGCAGTGTGGTAGGCACTACTTGAACCATCGTTAATTACGATAATGTAAGAGAGAGACAAAGACCATCCGAGGATGGTGTGTTCGGAGGGCAGGGGTACCCACTTGAGAGGCCGCTCGGAGGTTCACATGAAAGACATCGGTTGTCGTGGGGTCCTTGATTATTTTTCCGGGTCTCCGAAACCAGCATCCCTTCCAGGCTCTGTACAGTCGTTGTGGAAGTAGTTTGGTGGTAGGTGAAGTCTCAGTTTAGACGGGGAACTTCACACCATCTGCCTCCTTCAGCGCCTGGTGTAATGGAGTGCCAATGACAAGAGGTTTTTTGAAGCTCAAGAGCTGAGTCTACTTGCCACCACACGCTGTAACCTAAAAATACTGAACAAGACGGTATCAGTCGTTTCATAATATCCAACCGTTTTCGTTTTCCATGTTTTTTAGGGCGAGAAGACCGAATATGAAATTGATTTTGACCAAAGAGTGAAAAATGGAGGTTGTGACGAAGGTTCAGCTCCCAAAATTCTTTTTTTATGAGTCAAAAACCTGGAAAAATTGTTTCAAATCACCATAATTTGTATATTAACTCTAGCAGTAGTATCAACATGTGAATCAAGAGAATTAAATGACACTATCAATGATCAAAGATAATTTGTAAAAAAAAAGTGGGAGCCCAATTAAGTGGAAAATGTTGGGGGCCAAAATTGGTGGAAACCATCAAAAATAGCTGTTTCAATTATTGCACATGAAAGAAACAATAAATAAACAGCGAAAATTTTTGTAGGTATGTCCAATTGAATAATAAACCCATGTGACAAGGACTTTTGGACAAGGCAGCGTTTTCGGAATCGACGCACCTCGAAACGTAAAAAAAAAATTTTGAGGGGGTTATAAAAATTTTTTGCTGAGGGAATACATAGGTGCATTATTCACAGAATAATACAATTTTGAATTGAATTTTATTTTATTTAATAATATATAATTTTATATAAGTACATAAGTATATATAATTTTAAATAAGTAATTTAACATAATTTAATATAGAATAATTAAATATTTATGTCATTTGCTGTGTACCATGGGCCCTCGTGGCCTCCAATACGAATAAAGCCGTTTTATTATTATTATTATTATTATAAACCAAAACGAGGAGAACATTGGAGCCATTGGCATTTGGATTATAATTTAATAAAACCAGTTGCACTGTAGTTAGGATTTAGTGTGAGGGGATGAACCAGAACTTTTCTTTACAAAATCTTAGGGTCTACATCCCCAGTCAGAGGTTATCAACTCAAACTACTGGAATTGAAAAAGTTGTGTTGCTTGAGGGCCCCAGTTGACAGTCGTTGCTTTAGGGGACCCTTCTTGGAACACCCTGCGGATGTGTGTGTTGTGTGCGTTTGGATGTGTGCGTCGTTGGTCGAGTGAGGCCAGTGTTTTTACATTTCCAAGTAGCCAAAGGTCACTCAGGTAGGTGTGTGAAGTTGCTCTCCAGCCAGCCAGACCCGTCTTCTTTACTCAGTTACCTTCCCGCCTACGGGTTGGTAGGTCTGGTGCTGTGTTAAAAAATTATTCCTTCAGCATTAGTCGACTGAACTGCTGGGGCTGTTTTCTGGAGTTCCAGTGGAGTTTCTTCTCCAATCGCCACCAACACGAAAAAACGCGAAAAATACACTGCTATACCTGTTTCGGTGATCAAACCATCGTCAGTAACAAACAATTACTCACTTTTCGCGTTTTTTTCGTGTATTAGTGGAAATAGACAACTTTTCAATAACACCGTTTTTCTCTTTTCTTTGAAATGGGTTTCCACGATTTCTTCGCGAGTGATTTAGTTCGTGTTACGGGTCATCCTAGCAGTTGATAACAGCCGTGTATATCTGGTGTTCTGTGAGTTGATTCTGCTTGCAACAATTTCACCTAGGTACCGTATTCTCCGATCTTCCAGTATTGAAAGGTAACAACTAACATATAATATATACCTAATTACCTATACATATTTTGAGAATTTTACTGATGATGAGGTACCCAACTCAACAAAAAATTTCGTAGTCCTTGATTGAGGTTGGTGTTAATTATCAGGCAACATGATTAATCAAACCGTAGGTTATTCTTGCCACCATCAACCACGAAGGATCAAACTGTAACATGCAAATGAATGTAAATGTCCGCACCCTTTCGACCGAGGACATTTACTCCCCAGAACAGTGCGGATAGTTAGGTATCCGAAGTCATTATGGCGGAACCAGGGTGACTTCAGTGAACGAAAGAAAAATGAGGATGTTTTGCCGTAATTTCAAAGCTAAACATCGGCTGTTTTGATCAAAAGAGAGACGGATTGAATTAGTAACGCCCTTCTTCCATGCTAGTGCAGAAAACATACAAAAAGCAGTACGAACACGGAAAACCTGACAATTTGTTGCTAGGAAGAGCCATTCTCAAGTTTCTGGCAAATTCGGGAAGTACCGAAATACCATTCTGGTAATTCGGGACCTACTGTAAAAATGGCCAATTTAGACGTCAATTTGTGAAGTTATTTTTAGAGAAAGCACTCAATCGTCGCGTAATTTAATCCGCTATAACTTTGAGTGGAGTAATATCGCTCATAAGCGCCGTTTCTAGTTCATTATTTTCAATAGGTAAAGAACCTTTGGAATTGAGCATAAACATTTTTACCCCCCTCAAAATTTGATCGTTTCAGTTTCAAAGTAGGTACGTAGAATCCAAAAAAATCTCTGTCCGTCGGCCGGACGCCGTTCTTCGCACTTTCCTCAGTTACCATGGACCAAAATTAATGAAATTTGGTTTGCAGGTCCCGTTTGGGGTCTAGTTGGTCCGCGAAGCTCGGCTTTACTGTCAGTCATCTCGAATGGGTGAACAATAGGGGTCGAAATTTCCGGGGCACCGTTATGCCGATTTTTTTTTTAACGTTTTTAAATTGGTCTCGAAATGAGGAATTTTTTGAGACCACCCGGAGCCTTGTCCGCTCTCCCAGGAGATTTTCAAACTAGATAATCTATTTAAACTATCTCTTTTAGTTAATAGGCGTTGACGGCGTTCAACTACACTTCTGGTCTAGTTCCATCACTTAGAGTCCTAGAGTGCTATTATCCACTTGCAAGATGTGCAAGAAGTATAGTAAAGTAAGTACACAATTATTACCTTTTAAACTTGAAAACAGGCTGTTTGTGTTAGATGAAAACATTCATGAACAAAAGGTAGGAAGTTTGTTGTTGATGGTCACGAACGACCAAAATCTTCTCTCGGCTTGCGTCGCTCTGCAAGTAGCGTGACCGCCAATTGTACAATGTCACCGTCGGGGGGCAATTGGGGCCGCTACATAAATTTCAGATCCAATTAGAACGCGCCCATAGCGTAGTACAATCCCTTTTGGTTGCCTTTTAAAATTCCCTTGTCCCTTCGAAGGGCTTATCAACCGCCTCGATCTCTCGTGGACTCAAGAGCCTCCTCCCACGAGATTCGTTTTAATAGGTCTCAATGAAAATGAAAGGGAAAAATCTCTCATCAAAAAACTTCCGGTTTTCCGCTCCTGGAATACATTATGCCAACATTTCTGGTAAACACCATCTGTTATGGTTCCGATGTATCATTTACCCATAATTTCTAGTGATTTAATAATGGGGAGAGTGTATTATGTCAACCTGGATATTTTACTAAATTTCCCGTAATAACCGTTGCGTGAAATTGTATTCTTTAAGACCGGTGTTTTCTAGTCATGCAGCAATACCATATGAGCGAATTTTGGAAGAACCATCCTCCTAACTTTATTCCTATTGTCAACTCCTGAAATTGTATTTCCCGTCTCAATTCGCCGTTCTCTAACATTTCTGGTGGTTTTTTGGTTTATTATTTTCAATAATGAACCTTTACAATCGAGCATGGTAAACTCGGCGCTCCGCGCCTCGCCAGGGGGCAAGCCCCCTGGACCCCCGGATGCTTACTGCTTAGAGCCTACGGCTAAAATTCAAGAAACATGGAACATGCTTTAGCCACGCTTATACACATCGAAACAACCAAGTGACAACCAAACAAGCGTCATTGTTTACTATCGATTTATAACATCCATTTATATAGTTATATTATGAAACTAGGAAATAAATACCAAGAACAAATACGAAATAAATGCGTGATAAATCAAGAGCTTTCCAACGAATGGAAATCGATTTTTGTCCGATGAAAATGAAAGAAGTTTCATTTCCCTAGCAACTACTCGGTTGTACGTGAAAATCATAAGAAAATTTTTTCGCACTCTTGACATCACATTGTATCAAGAAAAAATTGCTCCAATCACCTCCGGTCGGAAATTGATGAATAAAAGTACTACTTGTTGATGGCGAGGGGCTACCTTCATTGACAAAACACATTCCATATAGATCATTGAGAAAAAACCCAGTTCGTTTGAAGTTTCAAATGATTTTCTTTAAGAAGAAGATGAATTACTCTGGCTTGAGACTATTTTCCCCTTATTCTTTCAATAGAAACGACGAAATGGGCACCGTAAAATTAATTTACACCTGAGAAAAACTTTGTGGAAGGGATGAAGGTAATGAACTACTTTTTAGGTAGGTACATTGAATATTTTGACAAAATAACGACGTTAAATTCAAGTTTCAATTTGTAACTACGATCTTTATTCAGAAACTTTTCTTGAGGCCTTTATTGTGAAAATGATAAATCAAGAGCTTTCCAACGAATGGAAATCGATTTTTGTCCGATGAAAATGAAAGAAGTTTCATTTCCCTAGCAACTACTCGGTTGTACGTGAAAATCATAAGAAAACTACTTAAAACAGAGTAAAGACATAACGAAACAGTCGTTGATAAACGCTTGCATACGAGTCTGCAACGCATTGAGACATTTTCATGTCTTTCCCCTCCTTCCTTCTCACCTACCAAATTAGGTAGGTACCTAATTATAAAGTCGCAATCTAAGTTGTAGTGTTGATCATAAAAGAATTGGTAATTAGACTCAGTTCTTCGATTAATGTAATAAACGTTGTATTATTGTTTAAATGAAATGTCGGCTAAGATTGAAGAGTGGATTTGAATTTGGCCAATAGATCTTCAGCAGAGCGCTGAGCCTCCCTCCATTGTGCTTGAGCGCGTCGTTCTTCTGTAAGAATTTGGCACGTATGTATAATCTTTGCTTAGTGGTTGGAAACCATTGTCGCGGCTCTATCTCTTTCCAATTGTAAATGGTGTATTGTGGTGTCAAGAAGTGACGTCTTGACAAGCTGTAAAAGAGGATAATTGGTCAGCGTACACCTGTGTTGTTAGGGGTATTGGACGGCTGTAACACGACACATGGTAGCAATTCCATACAGGTTAGGGTGAAGAACACAGTAGATTTGTAGTAATACAACTCATTATTGAGTCAACTAACTGTTCTATGTAATATAGATACCTAGTTATATTCCCATGGGAAGACTCACCTTCTTATCAACCCAATTCGATGAGAGAGTGGCATCTAAGAAGAGGGAGGAATCATCATCACCCGTCTCGAATTTTTCTTACGACAACGGAATGCAGGTTGTATAAAACGTACAAACAGACGCACATGTAACGAGGGACATTTTATGTCGATTTGTATATGATAATAACCGGAGAAGTTAAAGTTCCGTAGCAACGAATCGGTTGTAAGCGAAAATCATCAGAAACTTATATGAAGCTTGCATTCGTGTTGACAATATAAATTATTGAGAATGATCACCTGTGTGTAAACAATTATTTAAACAATCACGCTCATACCGCAGCTTGTCGGCCACGCACTCCGCAGTGGTTAACGTAATATGGTTAGGTAAATCGAGAGCTATCCAACGAGTGGTGAACGATTTTTGTACGATGATAACTGGCGAAGATAAAGTTCCGTAGCAACGAATCGGTTGTAAGCGAAAATCATCAGAAATATATAACGTAACGGTATTTCGTCACACAATTTCGTCACGGTATTTCGTCACTAACGATTTTTAGGTTGTGTGCCACGGCAAAGACATGAAAATGTCAAAATTTCGTCACCCATCCGCGTCACCCATTCCGCGTAACGTTTTTTGGCTAGTTAGTCCAAGGCTAAAGCATGGTCCATGCTAAAAAATCAAACCTCAAAGTTTGATGGTTTCCGTTTCAAGGCATGTAGAATCCGAAAATGGAATACACAAATTTCTGTCCGTACGCCGCACTTCACACTTTTCTTAGTTACCATGAACCAAAATTAATGAAATTTGGTTTGAAGGTCCCGTTTGGGGTCTAGTTGGTCCGCGAAGCGGCGTTACTGCCAGTCATCTCTAAGGGGTGAAAAATATGGGCTGAAATTCTCAGAACGCCGTAGCTAGAAAACTTTCAATAGAAGAGTATGGTTTTTTTAAACGTTTTTAAATTGATCTCAAACTAAAGAATTTTTTGAGGCCGCCCGAGCCGTTCGTTTGCACAGAAAAGCTTCGTCAACATGATCGTGAATGAAGCGGTATGAATCTGGCCCGGATATCATCACTAGGGAGCACCTGATTATAATCACGGATGGTTGTATGAAGTCGAGTCGGTTGTTGTGTGATATTATTTCATTTGAAAAATTATGGCTCTTTTTCGATTTTGTTGATAGGTATTTTTGTAACTTGAACAAACGTTATGCTTCGTGAATAACAACAAATAATTAGGTATCTATGATTGAATAATTGAATCCTGCGCATTTTTATGAAACCTTAATTCCCGAGCCGGCGCCAGTACTCGATTTAGGGCTTTCGTTGTGGAAGGGGTGGGGGGGGGGGGAGCTCGTGAGTACTGACCACAGAAAACAGTGATCTACGCCGAAGGGATCTATGCAGGTGAATTATTGCACAACGGTTTGCTTATGCTTCATGAATAACAAAAAATAATTAATTATTGAATTATTGAATCCCGCGCATTTTTATGAAACTGTAATTCCGGTACTAGATTTAGGGCTTTTCATGGGGGGGGGGGGGGGGGGGAGCTCGAGTGTAGGTGTTGACCACAGAGATCAGTGATCTATGCAGAAGAGGCATCTATACAGCTAATAATAAACCGTTGTTTAGTAAGTTGCAGCGTTTTTTATTCATGTTTACGAATTCTTTGCTAACTTGACACACAAAACGAATTAAACGAGATGAAAAATGTTCGTTTTCGAAAATTGCCCGTCTTCAAACTCATTCTTTCGTTTGATACTAGGTATAGGTAGATATGAAACATTTGGAAAACGTAAAAACTACGACTTCAAATAACTTTACTTATGTAAATTTTCATGATGACCCTTGAAAAAAAATAACGTCATACAGCCTACGCTGAAGCAATGATCAAAAATGTAGTATAATATAATGTCATGGTATATTAATGAAATTTCAATTCTGTTTGTCTGTACACTAATCAGAACCACGATATTTTACTAAATATTTCAACCATCTAACTTCTCCTCTTATTTCAAACAACATTGAATGAATGCAAGGAAAATAAAGAACTCATTTCATTTCCATTTGTAGTCCAGTCATGCTGTGCATCGCCCACCCTCAGCTAATTGAATGCATTTCCATCTCCCAATTCTAACCTTAGTTACTGTCACAGAAGTTGATTGGAAGAATAATGATATATATACAGCTATATGGCATATAGCATGTATAATGATATAAATATAAGAAGAATAATATAATGATAGGGTGATCGAATAATGATATATTCTTATATATCATATATTACAAGAATAATGATATATGCCATATGAGATTAGTTATCATTATGCCATATAGTGGTATAATAATAATGATAAAATGATGAAAAAATCATATATATTCGTATAATATAATATTATATCATTATTCTTATATGCCATATATGTGATTAGTTCGTCATGAGGTTTAATTGAAAATTTGCTCTTTTGCTTATGCCAAAAATGACGTAATAGTTGGGGGGGGGGGGGGGGTAGAACAGTTCTAATTCTATGTCAAGTGCGATTGATTTATTTGGGATACCTACTTACAGTTACTTTTCGAACAAGCGTTCAAACAAGCGTTCGCTATGTTCTATTTGTTGGGAGATAAGTTGAAACCTCCACATAGACAAACCTGATGAACAAGGGGAGAGGGGCGAGAGAAAAAAAACAAAAACAGGAAATTAGTTTTTTTAAAGCAGCGGCTATATAACGTGACTGTAAGGGGCGAATACATATTCATAAGAAGACAGTGGCGAGAAGTCGGGGTGTGCATATTCATGAAAGATGAGGGGGCCCCTGATATGACGAGATGCCTCATATTAACGACCCGCTGTCGTGGAGTGTCTGTCGGTAAGCACTGAAATGATAGCCGCTGTCACGTCAACTTGAGCCGCAGCGACTGTCTGAATTTGGCTCAGAGGTCGACTTATTCACTTACTGGACACTTCACTCTGCAGGGAGTTGAATTATATTCTCACGTAGTGAAAAAATCCTATATGTGAATCTTGACGGAGGAGTTGATTGAGTAATTAATTTTGGTTTATTTTCAGTACCTAATAAACCTTCGGAATCGAACATGAGAAAAAAAATAATAGTAATAATAATTGTAACCCCAACCCCCTGAAATTATTTAATGATTTCCATTTCAAGGTCGTACGTAGAATTCGAAAATGGGATAACAAAAATTGCTGCCCCTAAGCCTTACTTTTCTCAGTTACCATGAACCAAAATTAATGAAATTTGGTTTGTAGGTCCCATTTCGGGTCTAGTTGGTCATCGATCTCGACGTTACTGTCAGTCATCTTCAAGGGGTGAAAAATATGGTTTGCAATTTTTATGACGCACTAATAGCTTGAAAGCGTTCAATAGAAGGATTGGTGTACATGTATGAGTTTTAAGGCGTTTTAAAATTGATTCCGAATTTGAGGATTTGAGACCACCCAGAGCATCGTACGTCCAGCAGTTCGTTTACACAGTAAGGCTATGAAATTTGCACCTAAAAGCTTCGTCAACATGATCGTGAATGAAGCGGTATACATCCAGCCCAGACGTCATTGCTAGGGAACAGTTGATTATAATCACGGATGGCTGTATGAAATAGAGTTTAGTTGCTCCGAGATATTATCTATTTTGAAGAATGGTTATTGTGGATTTTCTTGATAGGCACTTTTGTAACTTGAGCAAATTTGGTTCGGTATCTGTCAGTCCGTGTGTGTCCGAAAGTCCTTGCCTCTCGCATAACATCCTTAACGGCCACTGCGCATACGCAAACGTGAATCTGTGTTACTCAGTTTCTCGCGAATCAGTAGCCCGATTTTGCTGAAATTCGGTGGGTAGTTGGCGTGTAGCTCCTATATATGGTCCCCCTTTGTATCACAGGACGAAAGGACCATGGGTACGGGCCATCGTACATGAGCATACGCGAATCCGAGTTACTAATTTTTTCACGAATAAATGACTCGCTTATGCAGTAACAGAAAACAGTGATCTACGCAGAACGGGTCTATACAGGAGAATGATGAGCCGTTGTGTTATAATTTGCAGCGTTTTTTATGAATCCGTTTACTTAATGCTGCAAGGCAGTGATTTTGGTTCATTATTTTCAATAATGAACCTTTCAAATCTACCATGAAAAAATTTTTTTAACCCCTCCTCAAAATGTCATGGTTTTCGTTTCAAGGGACGTAAAATACGAATATCGAATAAAAATATTTCCGTCCGTCCGCCGTCGTCCGCGGCTTTTACCTTAGTTCCCATGAACCAAAATTCACGAAATTTGGTATAATGTATCATATTGTGGGTCCCGTTTGGGCTCTAGTTGGTCCTCGAGCCTCGGCGTTACTGTCACTCAACTCAAAGGGGTAAAAAATAGGGGATCCATAGTATCCCTATCTCGGAAAATTGTATTATGAGTTGTGGGTTTTTTGGCATTTTTAAATAGTTTGATTTTTTTCTGCATTTTTGCGACCATCCAGAGCATCCTACGATGTTGCCATAAAATTTGCTATAAAATTGGCCGTAAAGTGCAGGGTGTATGCAGGCATTAGCTGAGTAGTTGAGAGCACAGATCAGTGATCTCTCGGCCATGTTGACGCTGTAGCGCAGTGGTATACGTGACGGACTGTGACGCCAAAGTTCCCGAGATCGAAACCATACCGGAACCGAATATTTTTTCACTCGACATCAACGATTTTCCTTCAGAACTTCTTTGAGTTTCTTTTTGCCATTTTAGTAACTGTTTGTCATTGACAGAATCATTTTAGAAACGTTTAACACGTGATTTAGGTAGGTACCAAGTAACGAGTAGGGGATTAGGTACTAAGCTACGGAGGGTCCGTGATCTATGTAGAATCTATACAGAGAGCTTTGACTTGTAACAGAAGGGTGTTCTATACAGAGAAGTGTGATCTGGAACAGAAGGGTGTTCTATAGTAAATGATAAACCGTTGTGTAAGGATTTGCAGTGTTTTTATGTTCCTATCAATGTTTTTGGTGATTATCTTGCTAATTACTAGTTTTTCCTCCCTTTATTTGAGCTCCATCTATGGAAATCTCACTTGGTAAGAACCAGCATAAGTTCGGGGTCTTACTTGGTGGAGATGTACCCGTCATTGATTCTGCTTGTTGACCCTGTGTTGACAATGTGGGCGAAAATATTCGGGAACGGTGTAAGATCGTTTCTTGCACGTGACAACCCCCTTTCTTTCATTTTCATCCTTTCTCCTTTTATTCTTCTGTTTCTCAATATCCACCCTCTATCCTCTCTTCATTCTTCCGTTTCTTAAGATTTAGCTTGTAGGTAATAGAAAATTCTATACTTTTGTTTCAAATTGTATATTATTTCCTTCAATTTTATATTAGTTAATTCAGAAATTCTTATTCGCTACTCGCCATTCCGGTAAATGATTGTACGCAATGAGGGCCAAATGGCCTATGTACAAATAGAAGGTTCTTTCTTCAAAATAAGAACTCATGGGTTTGTAACAGTGTGGCTGTTCTCGATCCATTTTTTCTTCCGGTGGAGACGGGATCGGTGAGCGGAAGCCTATTCGATATCCCTTCTTAGCCGGTGATAATCTCACTGGTCTAGGAGGGGGACTCTCAAGGGTCCACCCCCACTGTTACACTCTGTCACATGGTAGCAGAGCGTGGTTCGGTAGTATGGGCTGAGCACTTCACCATACTCCATCCACTTTTGGTTTATTATTTTCAATAATGAACCATTGGAATCGAGCATGAAAAAAAAAATTCTTACCCCCCCTCAAAATTTGATGGTTTACGTTTCAAGGAATGTAGAATCCAAACCTGCAATAAAAATATTTCTGTCTGTCCGCCGTACGCCGTACGGGGTACGCCGTACGCCGTACGGGCCACTTTTCTTAGTTACCATGAAAAAAAATTGATGAAATTCGGGTTATAGGTTCCATTCGGCGTCTAGTTGGTCCTCGAAGCTCGACGTTACTGTGAGTCATCTCTAAGGGGTTCAAAATAGGGGTTGAAATTTTCAAAACGCCTATACCATTTTTTTACGTGAATATTTTTACGGTTTTAAATAGTTCTTGAACTTGCGAGTTTTTTAAGACCATCCGGAGCATCGTACGTCCAGCCGTTCGTTCACAGTAAGGCCCCGAAGTTTGCACCGACAGGCATTTTCGACTCCAGTGTGAATGAAATTGTATACAATTCAAACCAAATCTCGTAACCAGAGACGCGCCCACAATAGGAAATTTGGCGGAGATAGAATCATTGCTAGGGATCACCTGATTATATTGGCGGAGTATGAAGTCGAGTTGGTTGTTCTGTGATATTATTTCATTTGAAATTTCTTTGAAAATTCGCTAAAGTCAGTCATGCAGCATGACTTAATGAGCGAATTTTCAAAGAAATATTCGAATTAATGGCTATGGTTTTGAATAAAGGAAAACTTCGGTCTAAAATTTGGTTTTCTATGTATATTCTCTTCGTATTTATTTTAATTTGTACGTTTTGTCCATCCTGATTCTACCGTTTGTTTATTACGTAATTGTACTAAGTGCTTATTTATTTGATCGCTGTGGGTAAATTCATGGAGTTGTACTAATCGTTTGCCTCCCCCTTTTTTGCTTCGAACTCTCGTCTTCAATTAATACTTCTCACATTTTTCAATCTGACCACTCTAAGGGGGTGGGGGTAAGAGTTTAAAGATTATCCTAGTTTTGGGTAATTTTTGCGCACTTTAAATGCTCTAATTTAAGAACGGATTTAGATATCTAAAATCCGATTTCACTATCGTGTTCAACGTGCAAAAACCTTTAAAATGAGGGGTCACTTGTTAGAAAATAACATTTTGGGGATTTTTGGGTAATTTTTGCGCACTTTAAATGCTCTAATTTGAGAACGGATCAAGATATCTAAAATCCGATTCCACCATCGTGTTCAGCGTGCAAAAACCTTTAAAATGAGGGGTCACTTGTTGGAAAATAACATTTTGGGGATTTTTGTGTAATTTTTGCGCACTTTAAATGCTCTAATTTGAGAACGGATCAAGATATCTAAAATCCGATTCCACCATCGTGTTCAGCGTGCAAAAACCTTTAAAATGAGGGGTCACTTGTTAGAAAATAACATTTTGGGGATTTTTAGGTAATTTTTGCGCACTTTAAATGCTCTAATTTGAGAACGGATCAAGATATCTAAAATCCGATTCCACCATCGTGTTCAGCGTGCAAAAACCTTTAAAATGAGGGGTCACTTGTTGGAAAATAACATTTTGGGGATTTTTGGGTAATTTTTGCGCACTTTAAATGCGCCAAAACCCTCCTTACTTAGAACTTAGCCTTTCGATTGCCAAGATAGATTTTTTGTGCAAATTTGAGCTGTTTATCTCAATTCTATCGAGAGTTATCGTCTGGAGTGACACATATATAAATAAATATATATATATATACATATAAAAAAGTGTTAAATTTCAGGAATCGTTTTAGAATGGTCTGAAACGGATTTCTATGAAGAAAATTTCCAAAAATTTATATTATTTAAATTTCGAAGCCATTGCAATAGCTTCATTTTCTTTGAAAATTCGCTAAAATGATGGCTCTTTTGGAGTTTGTTGGTAGGTAGTGAAACTTGAACAAACGTTGAAGTATTATTGATGGGTAAATTATTACTACGGTAAATCATTACTCAACGGTAAATTATTACACAACGGTTCATTATACCATCTACGTAGAAGGGGCTGGAGTTTTTTGGTAGGTACTTTTGCAACTTTTTTCACTCCTCATCAATAATTTCTTTTCAGAACTTCATTATGTGTGTTTCTTTTTGTTAGGTACTGTTTGTCATCGGCAGAATTATTTTAGCAACATTTAACTCGAGATTTAGGTAGGTACCTAGTAACGAGTACGGGGTTAGGTACCAACCTATGGAGGGTCTGCGATCTACATAATATGTATAGAATAGTACATATCATATTATATAGACGGGTTATCTATACATAACAGATCTATACAAAATAATAAACCGTTGTGCAGGGATTTGCAGCGTTTTGTCCAAAGGTTTCCCAGATAGATTCCTTTACTAACTACCTGCCCCTTTGATAATACATACATCTATTGGCTCCCCCGCCCCCTTTCACCCCTTTAGAGTTTCAGTATAATTAAAAAATACTGAGCTCATCAGAAGGCGATTGATGCCGTGTCCCAACTGACAAGTCCCAATATTTGTTCCATCCTAACGATGGAGGTTGATCACCTAGTGGTTGCCCAGATGAGCACAGTTCAGTGCACAACAAACTCTGACAACATTATCCGCCAATACTCGTATGTAGGAGCTTCGTTCTCCACCAGTAAATATTATTGAGGTAGTACCATTACGATGGAGGTTAGTTACCTTGAATTTGTTCAGATGTCGTTTCCTGAACCAGAACTTCATACTACTTTTCAATCCCCCTTTTCCCTCTCATACTTCTGCTACCCGGAATTATGTCATGTGGGGAGGAGTGTAACGGTGTGGCTGTTCTCGATACATTTTTTCTTCCAGTGGAGACGGGATCGGTGAGCGGAAGCCTAATCGATATCCCTTTTTAACCGATGATTATCTCACTCGTCTAGGAGAGGGACTCTCAAGGGTCCTCCCCACTGTTACACTTTGTCACAGGTTCTATATGAATTATTACTCAGAATTTGACAAAAATATGAGTAGGACGAAGTGAAGAGAAAAGTGACGTAGAAACGCGAAGGGATTTGCCGACTGGGAAACTGTAATTAGGGAGTTTGGACCAGGTCCAGCGCTGATGGGAGAAGTTAGATGAAGGATGCCGTGTAAACCAGGCGAAGGAAGGTTTTCCGAAACCACCGCAACCTTCCCCTTGTACGTCCGATCCGCTTTAACCGACGGATGAAATCCCAGGAACTACCCGCAGGGGGAGCAAAACAGTGGTGGGAGCCAGCACCAGATATTGGCCAACTTGCTGGGGAACTTCTCACCTAAAGGCTTCCCCGGCCCTTCACGGTTTCCCAAAGCCGTTCCTCCCGCCTCCTCCTCGCTTTCCGTCAGTTTTGAACCTAAAGACCCAATTATCCTTCCTTCGCCATCCTCTGGCCTTTCAGCTCCGGGTGGACCCTTCCACGAGACTGACCAAAAACTGTCTTCTGCACTCGGATATTAACTCCCCGTCACGAGCAATCGGTTGAATATGCCGTAGGACGTACAATACGGTTTCCCTCACTTCACCAAGAATTACTTCTCACCTCGAATGTATCTATTCAATTTAGGGCTACGACTTGGATCACAAAACATCGATGTTTTATGACATAACGGCCACGGTGCATGCGCTAACACGAACCCGAGGTACTAAATCTGTGTCTGCAGGGTAAATTGAGTTATTCGCAAAAAGCTGATTTTCGGGAGATCGATTTTCAAAGTTTGCCTGATTCCCTAAATTGCGCATAATATAAGGTATATGTATCTACTCCTCACGTGGAAAAATATAGTAGATACGGGAATAATGGAAATTTCGTCAATTTTTTTGAAAAAAAAAAATCAGAAAAATAAAGGTAGATATGGATGATACGGCGTACGGCGGACGAGCATTGCAATTTTGGAACGTAAAAGGATTTGAAACGTAAAAGAAAAACGTCTGCCAATTCGAGTAGGCACTATTGCTTCCTTCCTTGAATCACATGAACGTATAGAATAGTTGGGTAGGTTCGTTTTGGTACGGGACCATCTGCGATCCAACCCATGTGTACCCTCAAAATTGCAGCTGTCTACGACTATTTTTCGCGTAGTTAGAAGCGTTACAAGGAAATGGTCAACATTTTATGTTTGCGCATGCGCGGAGGGAAGTTACAGTAAGACTCCAATCAAATCCATATGGAACTATCAAAGTATTATACCTGATCGACCCTCCAAATTTGAACTCATTTCAACGATAATTAAGGGGCATTCCAAGTATTTCAGTTTGCGCATGCGCAGACGAAACGATTTCCATGTTTTTGTAAAGGGACCATCCGCGATCCAATCTGCGTATATCCTCAAAATTTCAGCTCTCCACGACTATTTATCGCGTAGTTAGAAGGAAATTGTCAACATGTCATGTTCGGGCATGCGCAGATAAAAGTTACATTACGATTCCAATGAAATTAATTTGGAACTATCAAAGTATTATTCCTGATCGACCCTCCAAATCTGATCTCATTTCAACGATATTTACGGTAGTTACGGGCGTTCCAAGTATTTCACGTTTGCGCATGCGCAGACGAAAGTTACGGAAATTTTTCGATGATTTTGGTATGGGACCGTCTGTGACTTAACCCGCACCTACTCTCGAAATTTCAGCCGATGTCGGCCATTACTTCGGATAGTTATGGGCGTTACAAGGAATTACCAAAGACAGGTAGACAGACACGGAACCAAAAATGTTCCTCCGTGTCTTAAACGCGAAAAGATTGTGGAAATTTTCATTTTGGAGGACATGAATTTTTAACATGGAACATGTTTTTACAGGAGTAAACCGGGCTGGAAAGCGTCTGCGTCCTGTCCTGTAACTCCACCCCACACCCCACTCCTGCCACCCAACTCACCTTCTCTCCTACCACACCTTCGCCGAGGAAAGCATGGCCAGACCCCACTCCGCCGAAAACTGCCGAGGGGGTTCTACCTACCCGAAAAACGCTGAAAGCAGCTGAAGACGTGTATTACAATACATTGCATTAGGTCGCTGGTCCGAGGCTAGGAAATCCCACGAAGTTTTTTTGCTTCCTCACTACCAAAGGCAGGGAAGCCTTGGATTCGTGACTGACTAAAAAAAGTTCATGTCCTCCAAAATGAAAATTTCCAATACCATTTTGTGTTTCAGACATCGAGGAACATAATTGGTTCCGTGTCTGTCTGTGGTAATTCCTTGCAACACCCATCACTACCCGAAATAATGGTCAGAGTGGGCTGAAATTTTGAGGGTAGGTGCGGGTTGAGTCACAGACGGTCTTATACCAAAATCATTGAAAAAGTTCCGTAACTTTCGTCTGCGCATGCACAAACGTGAAATAATCCCTAAATATCGTTGAAATGAGTTCAAACTTGGAGGGTCGGTCAGGAATAATAATTTGATAGTTCCAAATCAATTTCATCGGAATCGTAGTGTAACTTTGATCTACGCATGCGCGAACATGAAATGTTGACCATTTCCTTGTAACGCTTCTAACTACGCGATAAATAGTCGTAGAGAGCTGAAATGCTGAGGGTATACGCGGGTTGGATCGCAGATGGTCCCGTTTGAAAATCATGAAAATCGTTTAGTCTGCGCATGCGCAAACGTGAAATACTTTGAGTGCCCATAACTACCTTAATCATTCGTTGAAATGAGTTCACATCTGGAGGGTCGATCAGTATAATACTTTGATGGTTCCATATATGAACTTCATTGGAGTCTTACTGTAATTTCCCTCTGCGCGTGTGCAAACATGAAATGTTGACCGTTTCCTTACAGCGCTTCTAACTACGCGAAAAATAGTCGTAGAGAGCTGAAATTTTGAGGGTACACGCGGGTTGGATCGCTGATGGTCCCGTATCATACGTTCATGTGATTCAAGGGAGGAAGCTATAGTGCCTGCTCGAATTGGCAGACGTTTTTCTACATATCTCCATATCCTCTGTTATCATGTACCTATTCGAAAAACATGTACCATGTTTCCTTGCTTTGATCCTTGATCTAAACTGGTATAATCCGGGGGTCTGGGGGTGTCCCCCAGATTTCTTTCGAAAATAAACGTACCGTCATGAACACAAACCACTGGCGGCTAGACGGCCCCTACGACAACGCTTTTTTTTACTCCATCACAAATCTAAGCCTTCGCTACTTTCGGTAGTGTGGAAACAAAATTTTGAGGGGGTGTTATAAACATTTTTTTGCTGAGCGAATAATTGGTGTATTATTCACTGAATAATAAACCAAAATATGTGAATACATACGAATCCTGTCCCTAATGATGTGTCTAATCAAGTTTTACTGCGAATAAAATCGTTGGTGCGGGATGAAAATAACGTCAGCTCCGTACGAGCAGCTTACTTGCCAGCCCCGGGCCTAACAAATGGGAATAAGCGGGTGATGGGAGGAAACGGAGACAGGAAAAGAGGGAAGATTATTAAAACAATTAAATTTTTCATTAATAATTCGGAACGGAAGAGGCGAAGCACGTGCTGGCTATTGCGGCCATTAAACCAGAGGACAAACGACGAGGGTGGCGGGACTTGAGAGGAGATTGAAGTTATTATCACGTACCACTTACAGAGAGACCTTCTGGGGAGATGGTGAGGGGTCTTTGTGGGGGGTCGGGGGGATTAGTGGGGGGGATGGCAAAACACTGATAGAGCCGCCAGGGGGCGGTTTGCTGTTTATGACGTCGAACCGCGGGATAAAGTGTTGTGGATGAGGGGGGGGGGGGTCTCGGAGACTCCTAATTAAAACTGTTGACGTCGTAAAGTTCAAGTGAAAGTGAGACGTGATCCCCCCCCCCCCGTGGGAGGGGTAATAATGGGGGGGAGGGGGTATTTTCCGACTCTTTTCCCCATTCCGGTATTCCAGACCGAGAGCTCCCGCCTCGTTTTAGTCTTTTCGCTCGCAGCTGGCCGCCTCGGTAAATGCCAGTGATAAAGAGCGAACAACCTCCCTTTGTCGGGTCTGTAATGAGCGGTGCTCCGGAATTACGAGGTGAATTTCAGAGCGCCGGAAGTATCATAATTATCAATTGTGTAATGAGCGATTTTCTTGGGTCACAAATTTTCTCCTTTTTTTCTCGCCAAAGTCCCTTCTGTAACGGAAATCAACGGTTATTGACCACATAATGAGGAGTTTATGTCGGAAAAAATATGCTGTGAAAACTTACTGAGTTTGATGAGTGATCTGTGAAAAAAATATGCTGTGGGATCTGTGAGAACACTACGCTGTGTCATATGTGAATACAGTGTGCTGTTTGATCTGTGAAAAAATATGCTGTGAACCACATAATGAGGTGTTTATGTCGAGAAAAAATATTCTGAAAACGAGTGTGGTCTGTGAAAACATAATGAGTGTGATCTTTGAAAGCATAATGGGTGTGATGAGTGAGCTGTGAAAAAATATGCTGTGAACCGCATGATTAAGTGTTTATGTCGGAAACAATTAAGCTGAAAACGAGTGAGATCTGTGAAAACATAATGAGTGTGATCTGTGAAAACATAATGAGTGTGATCTGTGAAAACATAATGGGTGTGATCTGTGAAAACATAATGGGTGTGATGAGTGAGCTGTGGAAAAAATATGCTGTGAACCACATAATGAGGTGTTTATGTGGAGTAAAAATATGCTGAAAACGAGTGTGATCTGTGAAAACATAATGAGTGTGATCTGTGAAAACATAATGAGTGTGATCTGTGAAAACATAATGGGTGTGATGAGTGAGCTGTGAAAAAATATGCTGTGAACCACATAATGAGGTGTTTATGTCGAGAAAAAATATTCCAAAAACGAGTGTGATCTGTGAAAACATAATGAGTGTGATCTGTGAAAACATAATGAGTGTGATCTGTGAAAGCATAATGGGTGTGATGAGTGAGCTGTGGAAAAAATATGCTGTGAACCACGTAATGAGGTGTTTATGTGGAGTAAAAATATGCTGAAAACGAGTGTGATCTGTGAAAACATAATGAGTGTGATCTGTGAAAACATAATGAGTGTGATCTTTGAAAGCATAATGGGTGTGATGAGTGAGCTGTGAAAAAATATGCTGTGAACCGCATGATTAAGTGTTTATGTCGGAAACAATTAAGCTGAAAACGAGTGAGATCTGTGAAAACATAATGAGTGTGATCTGTGAAAACATAATGAGTGCGATCTGTGAAAACATAATGAGGTGTTTATGTCGAGAAAAAATATGCCAACAACGAGTGTGATCTGTGAAAACATAATGAGTGTGATCTGTGAAGACATAATGAGTGTGATCTGTGAAAACATAATGGGTGTGATGAGTGAGCTGTGAAAAAATATGCTGTGAACCACATAATGAGGTGTTTATGTCGAGAAAAAATATGCCAACAACGAGTGTGATCTGTGAAAACATAATGAGTGTGATCTGTGAAAACATAATGAGTGTGATCTGTGAAAAAAAATATGCTGAAAATGAGTGTGGTATATAGCGGGAATATCTGAATTCCCGCTAGAAACATTATCACGAAAATTGCCGAGTAGTTCCAACTCAAATGCCGCTCAGAGCGCTAGTGCATCACTTCAAACGATGTGCAGAACAACGATTTATAAGGATGGATGGAATACGTTTATAAATAAATTTAAAAACCGCTGCAAAGCCCTTGTCACATGGGTTTATTATTCTACCGGACACACCTAAAAATTCTTGCTGAGCGAATACATAGTATATTATTTTCAGAATAATAATCCATAACACGTCCTTAATTTCAAACTGAGGGTAATGTCACGGCAGAAGTTCTTGAAGGTGACCAGAAAGGTTTGCCATTTCTTATGTTGGTTTGTTGGCAGCATTTAGAACCCACGGGTGTTACGGGTGAAAAATGGTGGTAAAAACAGGGGTTTTCAAGATTTTTTTGAGGTTTTAGTGAACATGAGCTTGGGAGGTATCGTTTTCCATGTTTTTTACGGCGAGAAGACCGAATATGAAGTTGATTTTGACCAAAGAATGATGAATTGAGGTTGTAACGAAGGTTCGGCTCCCAAAATTCATTTTTTTTTTATGAGCCGAAAACCTGTGAAAATATACGTGTATAATAACACTAGTAGTTTCAACAGGTGAATCGAGACAATTAAATGACTCTATTAATGATCAAAGATCATTTCTCAAAAATAGGAGCTCATATCGTGTTTTTGGCGGCCAAAATATTGGTGTAAACCATCAACAATAGCTATTTCAATAATATTGCTCATGAAAGAAACAATAAATGTATTTCCAACATTTCTGTAGGTATGTCCAATAGAGAAATAATTATCCCATGTGACAAGGACTTTGCAGCATTTTGGAATCTATGCACCTTGAAACGTAAAATAAAACGCTGCAAATCCCTGCACAACGGTTTATTATTTTGTACAGAATACCCTTCTGTTACAGATCACAGCTCTATGTATAGATAACCCGTCTATATAATATAATATGTACTATTCTATGCATAATTATGTAGATCGCAGACCCTCCGTAGGTTAGTACCTAACCCCGTACTCGTTACTAGGTACCTACCTAAATCACGAGTTAAATGTTGCTAAAATAATTCTGCCGATGACAAACAGTACCTAACAAAAAGAAACACACATAATGAAGTTCTGAAAATAAATTGTTGATGAGGAGTGAAAAAAGTTGCAAAAGTACCTACCAACAAACTCCAGCCCCTTCTACGTAGATGGTATAATGAACCGTTGTGTAATAATTTACCGTTGAGTAATGATTTACCGTATTAATAATTTACCCATCAATAATACTTCAACGTTTGTTCAAGTTTCACTACCTACCAACAAACTCCAAAAGAGCCATCATTTTTCAAATTAAATAATATCACAGAACAACCAACTCGACTTCATACTCCGCCAATATAATCAGGTGATCCCTAGCAATGATTCTATCTCCGCCAAATTTCCTATTGTGGGCGCGTCTCTGGTTACGAGATTTGGTTTGAATTGTATACAATTTCATTCACACTGGAGTCGAAAATGCCTGCCGGTGCAAACTTCGAGGCCTTACTGTGAACGAACGGCTGGACGTACGATGCTCCGGATGGTCTTAAAAAACTCGCAAGTTCAAGAACTATTTAAAACCGTAAAAATATTTACGTAAAAAAATGGTATAGGCGTTTTGAAAATTTCAACCCCTATTTTGAACCCCTTAGAGATGACTCACAGTAACGTCGAGCTTCGAGGACCAACTAGACGCCGAACGGAACCTATAACCCGAATTTCATCAATTTTTTTTCATGGTAACTAAGAAAAGTGGCCCGTACGGCGTACGGCGTACGGCGGACAGACAGAAATATTTTTATTGCAGTTTTGGATTCTACATACCTTGAAACGTAAACCATCAAATTTTGAGGGGGGGTAAGAATTTTTTTTCATGCTCGATTCCAATGGTTCATTATTGAAAATAATAAACCAAAAAATTCGAGGGGTGTTATACAAATTTTTGCTGAGCGAATACATGGTGTGTTATTCACAGAATACTAAACCAAAATAACTGATCATTTTCAAGTTTAATTTCAAACACGTTTCATTCTTAATAAATTGTACGTAATCATCCTCTCGATAATCTGAAATGTTCCCTTGGCTCCTCTCGAGAAATAAAACACTCGGTAATTAAAAACTTTGGGTAATTTTTTGAAATTTTGAGGTCCTCGTGGTTTCAATTTATCGGGTGTCGACTGCATTCGATTCAACGACAGGTAAATCGGAAGTTTTTCCGACGATTGGTTCACGTGTCGTTTCCCCATACTGATCTCAAACTACGATTCAGAGCCCAACTCCTCAAACGCTGGCAGCAATACCATGGTGCATACCCATCTGCAAACTGACACGGAAATGTATTCCCATCGGTCCCAAGATCGCCGTGGTACCTGAAAATGGATGGAAAAGGGAAGAGTTTCTACTCTACGCTGTCCCGGTTGAGAAGCCGCCATGGAATATGCAATGCCTACCTCCGCAAAATAGGTCAAGTTAGTGAAAGTGCGTGTGAGTTTTGTGGCGATATAGAGGATTTGGAACATATCATTTTTCTCTGCCCGCAATACATTACCGACAGGCTACGTATGTTCAGCAGCCTCGCTGGTCTTGTTGCAAATCCATTTAATTTAGACGTTTTATTAGCTGAAGGAAGTGAAGAAGTTTATTCCATTATTTTCAGATTTTGCAGTGACATTCATCGCAAAATTTAAGTTCACTAGCTAGGTACCTTTTATGAAGTATATCTTGTTTTTCTAAACTATATTGTAATAATACTTGTAGAATACTATGTATTGTATAATATGGTAAAACACTGGCTGTAAGGTTTCATGCTGATGCCAAAATAAATAAATATATATATATATATATATATATATATATATATATATATATATATATTTATTTATTTAAAAAAAATTCACTCGATATCGGTAGAAATCAAATGGTCGTGGAAAAGTGATGTGCAATGCGCGGAAACCATGTTCGAGGTCTGTGCCTGGTTATCGCAAGTGCCTGCCTTATGACTGATTCCAGTGACGTGACCGTCGACCTGTCATCTGCTTTCCGTGTCCGAGGACATTTCATCAGTAGGCTAGTTTTTTTTGACAACCTTCAATTGAAAAAATGCCCTGCGGCGAACGGAGGAGGAGAAGTGAAACAGGAAAAAAGTACTGGGAGGGGAAAAAACACAAAGCCCTTTCCGTGTCATTGGGAACCTTAAGACTTTCGACCTTTTGCTTCCACCGCAAGATGTTTAAAATTGATAGACCACGGAAGCTAGAAGTGGACACGCAAAAAGGACATTTCTTTCTTCTGTGATTTAATAGGTTTTGTGAGGAGCGAGCGATGGTTAGGAGGAATATGGGCGAGAGGGGCACTTGTTAAGCGCTCATTTCAAACCAGAGACGATCGTTTCCCGTCAAGAAAAAAAATAATAAGAAACAGAGTTTGACTAATGAAAGAGCCTCAGTCAGCCCTTCCGTATGCCTGGAACGGCTTTGTGTGTAATGTTTAGTGATGTATATGAAGGAGTACGAGACATTCAAGAGTTTCTGTTATAGTTCGTAATTTTATTGTGCACTATGGAATTTCTCATAGTTGAACGAACTAAATCACTCGCGAAGAAACCGTGGAAACCCATTTCAAAGAAAAACGGAGTTATTGAAAAATAGTCTGTTTCCACTAATACACGAAAAAACGCGAAAAATACACTGTTTTACCGGTTTCGGTGATCAAAGTTACTGTTTGTTACTGACGATGGTTTATCACCGAAACCGGTATACCTAACAGTGTATTTTTTGCGTTTTTTTTTTTGTTTTTGTTGTGTATTAGTGGAAATAGACTATTTTGCAATAACCCCGTTTTTCTTTCATTCTTGAATTCATTACTATAAATATTTATTGTTTTTCGTTGGAGCCGTTCGATCTGCAATGAGATCTTCTTCAGCCTTACAAAATTTGGAGATACACCAAGTCACAGTGATGGCTGGTGGGTGGTATGGCTGATGAAGATCGCATTGCAGATCGAAACGTTCCAACAAAAATAATGAAACTATCTGTTAAAATGGCTTTAAACCTTAACTGTACGCATAAAATGGTCACACCATCCCCTCACATCAGTTATTTGAATTTAGAATTGATAAATCAGCAGTATCTAGGAACGGGGGAGCCAAAAAAAGCCGAAAACTTGAAAGCGACCAAGAACACCGTTTACACGACAGAACAAGTAGGGGTTTTTACACCAAATCGGCCCCCGTAATTCGGCCCCCTGGGGGCCTCCGGTGTTGATTTTTCGTACACCCATTCTCTAAAAGCTCCTGAGGACGTTTACCAAATTTCAACACTCGGGACCATCAGGTGCCGTAGTTACGGAAGTTTGAAAATCGCTATTTTCCCCAGTTTTTCTAGTTGTCCTCGTCCTTTGACAGGGCTGCAGTCTCGCAGACATGAAGGATGGAGCTAAAATTTTGTATACATATTCGCCATACTCCAAGGAAATTCCTTCGGTTTTAGGGGTAAGTTAAAGAGGGGTTTGAGAGCTGAAATTTTGAACAATTATTGTTCACTGGGAAAATTTTCAAAATCTGAACCCGATCGGTTCAATAGAAGCCGAGTTATAATTCTTTGAAAACGCTGCAATTTATGGCCAAACGACCTAATGGGCTATTTGCACGTATGTACTTGTTTATTTATTTATTAATTTTCATGAATGCTGATTCCATCCTCAGAATTTTGTCACCAATCGCACGCTCCTACGATAAGTAGTTCTTTTTCTATGATTTTTCAGTTCCCAGATATTCCTGCGTCACAATGGGCAGGGGGGTCCCTCCCAGGCGAGAGGGGTGCAATGACGTAGGAACCTCTGGAATCTTTGAAAAATCATAGAAAAAGAACTACTTATCATAGGAGCGTTCGGATGGAATCTCATCCAATCAAAAATAATAAAATCTCATCAATAAAAATAATATAACACCATAACAAATAACATCATAATAAATAATATAAACCGCTTTTATGAACCATGCAAATAGCCCATTGACGACATCACGTCTGGAGCGCTGTAACTTTCGCGTATTATACTTTCCTACAGCTCAACTGGGAGCCACTGTAATAAAAAATAACAACTAACAATGTATGTTATAATAAACTCGCTGCTATACCAAAATAAGCAGTCGAGTTTTATCTAACTAAACAGCGGAGTTTTATCTAACTAAACAGCGAATCAGTGGCTCTTATTCTAAAGAAACAAGCCAACCAATTATGTGGCATTTATTCTCACCAGAGAACGTAGAATGATGCAGTAGGTTGGTCATATTGAGGCAAACTCTGTGGGAAAATGAGAGAAGCAGGGACGATGAAACTTTGACAGGGTCGTAATAAACGTAATTACTACGTCACGTTTGCTCAAAGGCTGTAGGTGTGGTTGAGTCGCTTTCAAGATGTGCAGTTTATTAGTGTAGCCAACGATTGTCGTAACTGCGGATTGAAAATGTCAAAGTTGAGACCGAAGAGACGAGTAAATGACACGTTTGGATTTGAAACGCCCTTCTCAGACAGTAACAAACGTAAGGGCGTAGCGCAAAGGCGAAATTACCTGAGAACAACGGAGGTGCTAGGAGTTGTTGATAGTTGTTGGAGATGTATTGTGAAATATCGAAGATCACAAGTTAATAATCAGATGTCACCTTCCATTGAGTTGAGGGGGTGAGAAATTCAAGTTGTGAGCCGTGGGAGCCAGGAAGTGAGCCTTAATGAGAGGGTGACTTCCGTGGTAGCAGAAATCCGAGAACTTGGACTCCTCCCACTGTGACCGTTTGCTTTTCGAGCTCCCCGCCTCCCTCTCTCGCCTTATTTGGGGGATTTCACGAATATATTATCGAGCAGTTGCGTGTTTCCTTGTCACACTCAGCGTAGAGAGTTTGGACGATGATGAAGAGGTTGATGTTGTTGTGAATACCTTCGACATTCATCAGAGGCGTTTTAGTTGTTTACCGCAACGATTCAATCGTTCCTGGATGGCATTTCTCAATATAACTGCATAATGTCAAGGCGGGTTTGTCGTGGGCATGGATATATACACCTGGATACGCAACTGAAGGAACCAAGAACGAGCCTCCTCTCTGGGGTTCCCCTGCTGGGCCTGGTGCGGAGGGGCAAAAACGCTGCAAAGTCCTCATCACATGGGTTCATTATTCTATGGACATACCTACAGAAATTTTGGCTGTTTATTTATTGTTTCTTTCATGTAAACTAATTGAAATAGCTATTTCTGGTGGTTTCCACCAATTTTTGGCCCCCAAAACACGAATTAGGTACGCTCCTTTTTTTTCAAATTATCTTTGATCATTGGTATAGTGCCTTATTTAATCGTCTCGATTCACGTGTTGACACTTTTTCTAGTGTTATTTTACAAATTGATGGTGATTTCAGACGATTTCCCAGGTTTTTGACTCATAAAAATCAATTTTGGGAGCTGAAAGTTTGGTAGAACCTCAGTTTCCACTCTTTGGTCAAAATCGACTTCATACTCGGTCTTCTCGTCCCCAAAAATATCCAAAACGATACCTCAAAAGCTCATTTTACTAACATGTTACTAAAACACAAAAAGTACCTATTTTTATACACATTTTCACTCATAAAACCCCTGGGTATATTCCGATCGGGCTGCAAAGTTTCGGGACACAACTAGGGCCCAAATGGAGAATGTGTACGAAAGAACGAATTTTTTAGACCGAAAATGAAGCCGGTACACGTGATACGGCGTACGGCGGACGGACATTGCATTTTGCTTTATTATTCCGTGAATAATTCACCTATGTATTCGCTCAGCAAAACATTTTTATAGCACCCCCTAAACATTTTTTCTTTTCCGTTTCAAGGTGCGTAGATTCCAAAAACGCTGCAAAGTCCTTGTCACATGGGTTTATTATTCTATTGGACATAGATACCTACAGAGATGATGGCTGTTTATTTATTGTTTCTTTCATATAAAATAATTGAAATAGCTATTTCTGGTGGTTTCCACCAATTTTGGCCGCCAAAACACGAATAAGGTACGCTCCTTTTGGTTTATTATTCTGTGAATAATACACCTATGTATTCGCTCAGCAAAAAATTTTTATAACACCCCCTCAAAATTTTTTCTTTTCCGTTTCAAGGTGCGTAGATTCCAAAAATGCAATGCCCGTCCGCCGTACGCCGTATCACGTGTACAGGCTTCATTTTCGGTCTAAAAAAATCGTTCTTTCGCACACATGCTCCATTTGGGCCCTAGTTGTGTCCCGAAACTTTTCAGCCCGATCGGAATATATCCAGGGGAGTTATGAGTGAAAATATGTATAAAAATAGGTACTTTTTGTGTTTTAGTAACAAAGTAGTAAAGTGAGCTTTTGAGGTATCGTTTTCCATGTTTATGGGGACGAGAAGACCGAATATGAAGTCGATTTTGACCAAGGAGTGGAAAATTGAGGTTGTACCAGATGTTCAGCTCCCAAAATTGATTTTTTATGAGTCAAAAACCTGCGAAATCGTCTGAAATCACCATCAATTTGTATAATAACACTAGAAAAACGCTGCAAAGTCCTTGTCACATGGGTTTATTATTCTATTGGAGTTCTAGAGATTTTTGTTGGCTGTTAAATGTATTGTTTCTTTCATGTGGAATGATTGAAATAGCTATTTATGATGATTTCCACCAATTTTGGCCCCCAAAACATGAAATAGGTACGTTTTTTTTTTTTTTTAAGATCATCTTTGATCATTGGTAGTGGCATTTAATGGTCTTGATTCACCTGTTTACACTTTTTCCAATGTTATTGTACAAATTGATGGTGATTTCAGACAGTTTTCCAGGTTTTTGACTCATAAAAAACCAATTTTGGGAGCTGAACCTTTGGTAAAACCTCAATTTCCGCGTCTTTTGTCAAAATCGACTTCATATTCGGTCTTCGCGTCCTCAAAAACATGGAAAAAGATACCTCAAAAGCTCATGTTACTAACATGTGGTTAAAACGCAAAAAGTACCTATTTTTATACACATTTTCACTCATAACACCCCTGGGTATATTCCGATCGGGCTGAAAAGTTTCGGGCCACAACTAGGGCCCAAATGGAGCATGTGTGCGAAAGAACGACTTTTTTAGACCGAAAATGAAGCCTGTACACGTGATACGGCGTACGGCGGACGGCGTACGGCGGACGGCGGACGGACATTGCATTTTTGGAATCTGCGCACCTTGAAACGGAAAAGAAAAAATTTTGAGGGGGTGTTATAAAAATTTTTTGCTGAGCGAATACATAGGTGTATTATTCACAGAATAATAAACCAAAAAACCACAGTCATGCAGCATGGCTATAAGAGCGAATTTTCGAAGAAATAACTGATTTTATGTAAAATGTGATGTTTGGGATATCCCATTCAAATATGGGCAATCTTAAACTTATTGGGTAATTATAGGTATTCAAGTATGACGCTATTCGGTTAATTCGGTATGCATCAGGTGTGGTGCTCTCTGACTAAAGATCGATAGGTACTTACAATAGTCTTCTTAATAGTTACTTGTCATCTTGGAAAGAAAAGGTTCTTCTAGTTCCCTCAATATCATTGGTGTTAATTATAAAATCTCATTACCAACTATAATCATGAAAATATGCAAACTTCATCTAACTTACTGACTGACGGAGGTAGTGGATTCATGCGAGGAAATGGGAAAGTAGGATCAATGCTACTGCGGATTTTTGCATATTAGGATTTTGGTCAAGTGAAGCGTGCAAGAAGGGTTTAGCGTGGTGACAGTACCTCTGGAATAAAGCTCAACCAATTGAAGGCACAAAAGTAGTGTACCTTCAAAGTAGTTCACCCTGAAGGTACACTACTTTCCATTCCACAGTATGGCAGAGAATGGGAACATTTAAATGTTCAAACCGCTTATCCTATACTACAATCGAAATCATATTGAATTGTTGTTGTAGATTATGATGTTACATAAGCTCATTGTATTGTGATTTTATGGTTCCATCGCTAAGCCAAGGCCGTATAGTGCTGGGTCTCGTTACCACAATGAGGCATGCACTGTTGTTGATCATATTCTATTCTGTCCAATACATGACATCAAAATGGCATCACTATTTACTTATTTCCACTCAAAAGCGCATATCTCATCATTCCCGGTGGTTCTACGCAACAATGTTCGAAAGTCACTTCTTAACAGATAACTTACAGCTTAGAGTCTTTTTTGTATATAAGGTATGGACGCCGGGAAAAAGGGGAACAACCAAGAGACATTAAAAATGTTAACGTTTATTTTCGATTGATATACATGAAATTTGGTTACAGTCCTGCAGTAATTGCTGTTGAATTTGATTTGGTATAAAATTCGTGGCTGCTGTGAGGAGGATTTTCTCGGTCAGAAAATCTAAATTGACGTTTGAAATGGAATCAATCTCTTTCCCCTTATGATCTTCATTAGATGCCTACGCATCGTCACTGTTGAAAGTGCATTTTAGGACAGCTGGGAATCAAGCTTATACTTCAATTCACTGGGATTGAGTCCGATTCTTCAAATATTTCTTCTTCCCGTTGACGAATTCCTGGTAAACCATTCGATAATCTTCCTTTCTCCAGTGTTGTTTGACTGCTTTCAATAGCTTGACTTGATTCGCCCCTGTCGCAGTTTTGAAGTTCCATTGCAACGGGATACTTAGTTAGGCCTTGAGTGCATACTATGGGTTTATGATAGGAAAAATAGCTCTCATAGTAGCTGGCAAGGAACTCGGTGTTATTACTAAAACACAAATCGATTTAAGTCAGCAGGTGGAAGGTTCACGTTGCAATAAGTTGAAAAAGCCCTTCGACTCAAAGAAATTCTTGAGTTGGATCTGTTGTTCCTTCATGAGATCTTCATTAAAATCTCCCAAAATCAAAATAGTTCCGGGATTTTGTGTTAAAATTATCGATACAGCTTCTTCCAAGCGAGGAATCAAAATCCTCATCGGTGTGGATGGCGGTTTGTAGACGCCACATATAAAAGTGTTACGATTTCGAACAACAGCTATATTGCTTGCAAACCCTTTCTTCTCTACATTAAAATCATACACTAGTTGAATCTGATTCGCTGTATCTATTTTGCTGAATATCATGATTCCATAGGCGTGTGCTTGGGATTTCTTGACGTCGGAGCGATAAACAACTGTGTAACCTGGGAGGTCCACGTACTCACATGATTTTAGCCAGGTTTCCACAATTATTATCAACTTCGCTGATTTGAAACATTCGTCTTTCGAAATGTCCGGAAGGTGTTTTCTGAGTGAATTTACATTGTGGAAGATTATCGAAAAAAGTTCAGGGTGGTCTTGTAGGAAATGCAAGGTCATTTCCACAGGTTTTTCTGATAAACCTTTCTCTATTTCTTTGACAATTACATTATTTTTATCAATAGGACCTGGAGGTTTGAAGTTTCCAAGAATTTTTAGTCCCTTTAAACTAGTTGATCGACTGAAAGCGACGTACATTTCGTTTCGGCGCATACCTTTCCGCAGAGTGACCACCACCGAGTCATAAGTCCCTCCTTGGCTTTTGTAAATGGTTATAGCTTCTGCTGGAACAACAGGGAATTGTTTTCTCATTACCGTGATCGGTGAATTCTGACGTGGCTTGATATTTCGAGAAACTAAATCCAATGGAGTTAATTTTTGGTCGATTCCCAAATGTTGCGTTGCTGCTCGAGTGCCTCTCCGTGTTTCTCTTCCTACCTTCTCATCGTCGAAGAGCAACCAGAGACGTACTACTTTATCGTTGTCCATTGTTTCTATGTATTGCAATGTTCCAACAGCACCATTTACTAATCCGTCCGGAGTTTTAACGTTGACCGTAACCATGTATCTAATACCCAAACACAGTTTTATATGAGTCGGAAGTCCATAAGTGTTGGCCGTTTTCGTGGTTTTCTTCATGTACTCCAAGGTACGCTGAACCTCAGAAACCTTCCCTACAACACGATCTATGGCGTCAAACTGTAAAATCTCACTGGCATTCTTTCTATTGAATACTGATCTATTAAAAGTGTCAACTTCTTCGTTAGTTCTGAACAGTCTAAGAGCTTTCGAACTTGGAGTGCAATTTATTCGTATGCGACTTTCAAACATTTCAATCTCGTTTGATGTCAAACATCCCATGGCTAAATTATTGAGGGCAGTTGCAAACGGTGCATCATCTTTCTGCCTCATAATTTCAGTTAACTTGTAAAATCTAAAAAGCTCCCAAAGTGGATTACCAGTATGGGTTTGCTGAGTTTTGTGAAAAGATATAGCCATCCTCCACGGGGGCAAGTTGATTGAAATCTCCAAAGAGAATGACTGATATTCCAGCAAAAGGAAGATTAGATCTAAAAATTTGTTTCAATCGCGCATCAACACGAGCAAACATTTTTGTGCCAATCATGCTTACTTCATCCATAATTATTAATTTGACATTTTTCAATTTACAAAATAAACCGTTTGACACACTTGAACTTAATGGTGGCATGTCGAAACTGGCTTGGTTTAATGGTAAAACGAATTCCGAGTGGAGAGTGACACCTCTTATGTTAAATGCAGCTTTTCCTGTTGGAGCGCAGAGTAACACTCGGAGTGCATCCAATTGCACACCTGCTGTTGAGTTATAGAAACGAATCACCGATTGCTCAAGTGCTTCAATAAGTCTCGATTTCCCAACGCCAGCACTGCCTAAAACGCATTCATAAATTGGTGCGGCGTTGGTTTTTATGGAATGTAGCACGTGTAGGTGGTACCGCTGTTGTTTTTCATTCAGTGATCTCACGACTTCCAGGTATCGTTCTTCAGGCAATACGTGAGGAACGGGAACGAATTCATCTTCATTTTTGTCGTTCCCTATTATGACTCCTCCGTCGTACAGTACGTCACCCTCGTCAGTTCGATCTCTCAAGACTTCATATCCATCTTCATGGTTAATATCACCAATTGATTCGTCTTCTTAGTGACTGAAAGTTTCATTTTCGTTGTGCTCTCTGATGGCTTCATCAATGAAGTCGTCGTTGCCTTCCTCGTTTGAAGATCTGAAAATAAAAGGTTTCCTGTGGCGAACTATTTTTTGTTTGTTCTTGCTGAATTTTTCTTTGTGATCAACGCAAATCAATTCACTTTCTTCATCAATCCAAGGTAAAAATAACATCAACTGCTCGCGATAAAAATCTTCCTCTTGCGTTTCAACGTTAAATCTAACAAAACGGATTATTTTCGATTTGGTCCTTTTAGAAATGTAACCGTCGTTGTTTTTCAATAGCAGTACTTTTGGCAGCTCATAATTTTCATTATCAATGTCTGAATTATCGAATTCTGTTGGGGACTTGGATCGTCCCGATGAAGTCCTACTCTTTTTGTAATTATACCAAGCAACAAAGTCCGCAAGACATAAATCACTCAAGACATCAGGACGGTTGACATAATGATCTATGTTTGATTTCGCGAATACTTCTGTAGAATCAACCGACAGGCTTTGAAGTGCTTTCTTGGGTAATAAAATGTGAACCCGTTTTTCAGGAGGGCCAGTATTGATAAATTCGACTGATCTGGTACAATATGATAGAGGTAACGGTAGAACATAATACACTGCCTCTTGAGCTGAAAACTCACTTGAATCTAAAAACTTGTTGGCCATGAATTTCAATTTTTCTTTTATAGATAAATCTCCTTTGGCTATTTCATCGTTAGCATCGCGGAGCACTTTCGATATTCCCCGTTTTGTCTTGTTGATATAGTTCAACACATACACTGCGACAGAGTACGTGTCCGTAATAAATTGAATGTCCATATTTGCACGTTGAAGGTTCATAATGTCATAATTGTAGGCATTTGTGCGTACATCATTTGGGAGGCGCTTGAGGAAGACCGTTGGACGTTTGAGTGAGTTGCGAATGGACAATACATAATCCTCATTAGAAAGGTTCAAGTGATTGAGGAATGCTTGAACACTATTCTCTGTGACGGGACATTTTTTACCAATATCTTTGTAGATTTCTTCTAGGTAATCCTTTATTTTGGCGAGGTTTTGATTCAGCTCCTTTTTCTTCTTATCGTCAACTTCATCTTTTGCCAATGGTGAAAAATGGAATTCCGAACCGGCAATAACTTCGTTTTGTTTTACTGTTTTTCATCTTGCAGCTAAATGTGTGTTTATGGGTTTGGAAAGCTAAAATATCGTCACTTAATTTGTCTGAAGAACACGAAATGAATTTATCAATAAACTTCTCACACAATGTCACGTTATTCTCGTTTCCATCCTCTAATCTTGGTGCATTTCATAACCAAAGTAATGAATGAATGTGAGGGGAGCCTCTCTGCTGGAATTCAACTCGGTAATAGTAATCCAATACTTCGTGTTCATAAAATATTCCGTGATCTCTTGTTGAAAATAACTTGATTATCTGTTTAATCCTAAAATCGAAATAGCGGGCGCAAGTGACTGGGTCAGAACTTATCAGTCGAACTTTATCCCGATAAGACAATGCTGAAGCCATACATTCGGTAATAATTTCATTATCAACTACTTTCTTCAACAACGCGAGTAGATCTGGCCATTGGGTTTCAGCTGGAGAAAGGGTAAGAAACAGTGTAGGGGGACCAAGTTGACGGATCATGGCAAACACTTCGGACTGTTTCTGAGCCCAAAACGCCGGAGTCCCTCGATCCGGGAGGATAAGCCGGTAACCACTATCATGAATGTGGAATGATTTGATTAGATCTTCAGAAAGACAATATCCTGCCGTTGGTTTCTGTTTTTTTCCTTTCAATTTCTTCAAACAGAGAAGTATGCTTGCACTGATTTTCATACCCCTCAATTTCGTTGCGCAATAAAACAGTTTACTAGGTTCAGAAGCACATCTTCTGTCGTACCTCAACAGTTCTGAATTCACAAGTTTTTGATAACTTAAGTGATTAGGCTTGGGGCGCAATTGTCCACCGTAAATTCGAATAAAACTCAATGCTTCTGCATGGATGTCTAAAAATAGTGGTAATGGAGAAAATCCTTCTCCTGGGGTAAAAACTAACGCATCAGGATTAATGTTAGACATCAATAAAGTTGATTCGATTGGAACGTTGGCCGGTTCAGGATCATCTTCTTCGAATTCTGAATCCTCAGCACTTTTCTCTCTGTCTTTGCAGTTACCATCAACTTTATCTTCAACAAACATACCACGGCATGACAATATTGGAATCCGTTTAGAATCAACGAAAACATCAGCTTCCTGGAACGCAGGGCAGTTAGCCAAATCCATTAAGGCTTCAGCGATCGCGTGGGGTCTGATTGGTTCTTCCTGAACAACGGATTTAAATGATTTCTTCTTTTTCTAGGCGATTGGTATCACAGCAGTTTCATTGAAAACTCGCGGAAGAATTTTTACACTATTTATGACATTACACGGCACATTTACGACACGACCATGAATCGAGAATTGTTGATCTACGTTAGAAGCACGGATTTGCATGAACGGTATGCGTGGACTAACAAAGCGCTCTTCCAAAGAAGTTAAATTTTTAACTGAAATCGGAACATTCGGAAAACGGAGATCCTCATGGGCAGCAAGAGATAATGGTGGCACTCTGAGCTGTCTATCACAAGTACCACAAACGCCATCTACCCCGAAACCCTCCGTTACTTCTCGATTACAAAATGTTTCTCTTAAACTATCAGTAGGACGAACTAAATCACTCGCGACGAAATCGTGGAAACCCATTTCAAAGAAAAACGGAGTTATTGAAAAATAGTCTATTTCCACTAATACACGAAAAACGCAAAAAACACTGTTATACCGGTTTCGGTGATCAAACCATCGTCAGTAACACACAATAACTGAAGGCATGTTGGAGAGGAGACCTTATATATAGTCACAAAGTGAAATGTGGTCGATTGGGATTGGTTGTGAAAAAGAATGGTGAAGGGAACAGAGGGAGGGTGGTCGAATCTGATTGGTTGTGAAGAAGAATGGTAAAGGGAACAAAGGAAGGGGGTCGATTCTGATTGGCCCAGGAAGAGAATGCCAAAAAGTGAAAGGAACATGAGGTGATAGGGAGGTGAAGAGTGGGGGGAAGAGGGGTGGAACCAAGCTATTACAGAAATGAATGCAATAATGGAGAAAAACTTAAAGGAACAACATCATTCAAAGATTTACCCAACCTATCACTCTTAATAATTTCGAATTTTTCAAGTACATCCAACATGCTCCCTTTTGGGCAAAAATGAAGATATTCAATGAACTGTCTGTCTGCAAGATCAAAATTGAAGCTATGACTGGATTCATTCAAGTGACGTGCAAAGGCCGAATCACCCTTATTATCCCTGAAATCTTTTTCATGTTCCTTTATTCTTTCTCTAAACTTCCTACCAGTTTGACCACAATAGTCAAGCCCACAAGAACACTTTAATTTATAAACACCACTTTTATCTTGAACATTAATTTTATCTTTAACTGAACTTAATGAAGATTTGAGATTATGTTTAGTTTTATATCCTACTTTGAACCCTTTAGAAGTTAATATTTTACCAATTTTATCCGAAATTTTTCCGTAATACGGTATACTGATCCAAATTTTTTCCTCAGTCGTAGCTTCCCTAACTAGGTTTGAAACTCCTTCCCTACTCTTTTTTCTAAGAACCCTATTCCATATTGTATCAATGAGATCTCCCCCATAGCCATTACTCGCCGCTATACTTTTAATAGTTAACTTTTCTTTAGCTAAATTCTGTTCACTCATTGGTAAATTGGTAAATTGGGAAATACTATACTCAACCAGGGGTTGCAATGGGATCTCCATTGTCTCCATTGCTTGCAGATATTTACATGGATTTTCTTGAAAAACAAATTTTCCGAAAATGTAAATCAGATAGCCTCCTTTATTGGTATAGATATGTAGACGATATCATCATTCTTTGGAAAGGGACTGAAAGACAACTTGGTTCATATCATACACAAATTAATAACGTAGATCCATTCATTAACTTTACCTTAGAATTCGGATCTAATCACCTAAATTTTCTTGATCTTTCCATTTCGTTGAATAATGGAAAACATGAGTTTTCCATATATAGGAAAGATACTTACAGCGATATTACCATTCATAGTACTTCAAATCATCCAGTAGTCCACAAACATGCTGCTTTCCATAGTATGATTAACAGAGCTTTATCTATACCAATGAGTGAACAGAATTTAGCTAAAGAAAAGTTAACTATTAAAAGTATAGCGGCGAGTAATGGCTATGGGGGAGATCTCATTGATACAATATGGAATAGGGTTCTTAGAAAAAAGAGTAGGGAAGGAGTTTCAAACCTAGTTAGGGAAGCTACGACTGAGGAAAAAATTTGGATCAGTATACCGTATTACGGAAAAATTTCGGATAAAATTGGTAAAATATTAACTTCTAAAGGGTTCAAAGTAGGATATAAAACTAAACATAATCTCAAATCTTCATTAAGTTCAGTTAAAGATAAAATTAATGTTCAAGATAAAAGTGGTGTTTATAAATTAAAGTGTTCTTGTGGGCTTGACTATTGTGGTCAAACTGGTAGGAAGTTTAGAGAAAGAATAAAGGAACATGAAAAAGATTTCAGGGATAATAAGGGTGATTCGGCCTTTGCACGTCACTTGAATGAATCCAGTCATAGCTTCAATTTTGATCTTGCAGACAGACAGTTCATTGAATATCTTCATTTTTGCCCAAAAGGGAGCATGTTGGATGTACTTGAAAAATTCGAAATTATTAAGAGTGATAGGTTGGGTAAATCTTTGAATGATGTAGTTCCTTTAAGTTTTTCTCCATTATTGCATTCATTTCTGTAATAGCTTGGTTCCACCCCTCTTCCCCCCACTCTTCACCTCCCTATCACCTCATGTTCCTTTCACTTTTTGGCATTCTCTTCCTGGGCCAATCAGAATCGACCCCCTTCCTTTGTTCCCTTTACCATTCTTCTTCACAACCAATCAGATTCGACCACCCTCCCTCTGTTCCCTTCACCATTCTTTTTCACAACCAATCCCAATCGACCACATTTCACTTTGTGACTATATATAAGGTCTCCTCTCCAACATGCCTTCAGTTATTGTGTGTTACTGACGATGGTTTGATCACCGAAACCGGTATAACAGTGTTTTTTGCGTTTTTCGTGTATTAGTGGAAATAGACTATTTTTCAATAACTCCGTTTTCTTTTCTTTTTTATCAGTAGGAGATAATCTTTTGGATGTTTTGACCCCTCCAAAAAATTTAATCGATTGTTCAAAACACAATCGTCCACAACATGCACACGTACAATCTGGCCCCCCCCTTAATAATATCTCGATATTTTGACAATAATATAGATCGAGAAATTTCAATTTTATTAGCTTTAAAATATTTCTACCTATGGTGACTTGCGCGCTGTTTTATTCTACGGTATTTATGATTCTGTATGGAAGAGCTCCCCTGTGATTTAGTTCGGTATCTGTGGTCAGAGAATGTCTGCAAGTGTTTCCGCCATCTCAATCTCTGACACCGCGAGTTAATTTTATTATGTTTACGTAATTTTATCGGATTAGACAATCGTTTCTTTTGGGCATTAATCAGTCTGGCTCTATGAATTTGCAATTTTCCATAGTCGGCCAAGCGATTTTTTTGTGCAACTTTCAGCAGTTCCTTGTGAGCTTTCCGTTTTTCAGGATCGGATAACCTGATATTTTGTGCTTCTCTGAGCAAATTTCTATGTTGATCCCGCTTCTCTGGATCAGCCAGTCTTTTAGTCTGGACTACTTTTGCAGCTGCAACGTGGGCTTTCCGTTTTTCAGGATCGGATAACCTGATATTTTGTGCTTCTCTGAGCAAATTTCTATGTTGATCCCGTTTCTCTGGATCAGCCAGTCTTTTAGTCTGGACTACTTTTGCAGCTGCAACGTGGGCTTTCCGTTTTTCAGGATTTGAGAGTCGAGTTCTCTGTGCAACTTTCAGTAGTTTCTTGTGTGCTTTCCGTTTTTCAGGATCGGATAACCTGATATTTTGTGCTTCTCTGAGCAAATTTCTGTGTTGATCTCGCTTCTCTGGATCAGCCAGTCTTTTAGTCTGGACTACTTTTGCAGCTGCAACGTGGGCTTTCCGTTTTTCAGGATTTGAGAGTCGACTTTTCTGTGCAACTTTCAGCAGTTCCTTGTGAGCTTTCCGTTTTTCAGGATCGGATAACCTAGTATTTTGGGCTTCTCTGTTCAACACCCTATGTTTTTCCCTATTTTCTGTCACAGCTAATCTCTTTTTTTGGACTAAACTATTAATTAGATTCATATCAACACGTACCTGATTATTTTCTCTCCTAATTCTTTGAGATCGAGAGTTTACCTGGCGTATTTTTTCTTTTTCTGATTCACATTTTTCTGTAATATTCTTTCTTATGCGGTCCTTTGCCGTAACCATGGCAGGTGACTTCTTTTTTAATCGCGGCATACTCTAAAATTTGATAAGAGAAAAGTGTGAGATAAGAATTGATAAATTACGGAAAATTATATTGGCCATCGACGTCATTACATATAATAAACTCTTACTGACAACTCAAGCAAGCACAAAAAATATGAAACACATATCCAGTGTGAATGAAAGAGTAAATTTAGTTATTATTATAGGATAAAGAGTAAATTCAGTTATTATTATAGGATAAAGCCCCTAAAATTCTAGTAGAGTAAATATAATCATCCACCACATACTTTTATACGGCTGGGAAATTCTTTCGAAGCAGATAGCAGTCAACAATTCGCGTTCCGTGCGTCGACTCGGAAAAATTAAAGAATTGAATTAGTAAGGTATTGAATGAATGAAAGGAAACAAAACAACGAATGAAATAGAGAGAGAGAGAAGAAATAGCAGTAAACATAAACAGTAAACCAACAAAAATTGAAATATTTGAGTGTTATCAATGAAAATTAAGAAGTCGTAGAACGGGCGTGTCAGCAACGGATGGACACAAAGTGAATGAATCTAACGGACTACTACATAAATTTAACTGATAAAGGAAACAAAAACAGTTCAGTTTCATCGAAAATTGGGCATCAATGAACAAATAATATCAAAAGAGCTATGAAGAATTAAATGAAATATTCCAGCGAATGAGAAAGTTGAGCGTCGGAGACGAAATGGTTGCAAGGGGTTGTGGGTAATTGAAGCTGAAGGGGGTGGCGGGAGGGATGGGCGCGCGAGAAGGAATGCGGCGTCTTAATTCGTCGAAAACAATGAATGGCACTGCAAAGAAAGGTGTAGGTAGGTAACCTAACTGCCTTCAGTTGAACTCACATTCAAACTACCACGAACTCGAATCGGCATTACTCAACTTGAGCATTCTCAAGGTTATAAATGCAAATTAATTAATAATACTTGAAAACAAAGAGTAAGAATTCCATATTAATTGATTGGGTTGGTAGATTAAGACATTTTCCCCCCTTCCTGTTGTCTGAACCTTGATTACCGGACAATAATTATTATTGTGTATAGCTTACACTATAACCTTTAGCATTCTACCTCTAACTAGAATTTGCCCATTTCCACCCACTAAGTAACTGGCCAATCTTTGAGATTTTGATAAGAGCAAAAGAAAAGAAAAGCGAAGTTGTGTGACTAAGATTATGAATTGATAAAGTTTTGACTAGCTTCATGTATCACAATTCATATAGCAATGTTTGTATATTGCAACTCACTAACTAGTGGGTTTATGTCCTTATGTTCGTTTTGTTACTCAAAACTTTTTTTGGCGGTTAAGACGCGCGACCCGCGGCGGATAGCAAAAGCTAAAGCCGTTTTGTGTTTAGTTATTATCGTATTACTACAATAAAGAATTAAACGAAATATTCCAGCGAATGAGAAAGTTGTGCGTCGGAGACGAAATGAAATAACCAAAATTGTGTTATTTCGTCACTATTTGTCGTTTTCGGCATCTTCCTCCTCCGCCTAAAACTTTCTGAAAATTAATTTTCGGCCAATGTTTTCCCAACTTGATACCATACAAAATAAAAACAGGAGTAGTTTTACGCAAAGTAAAATTTGGTGTGGAAGGGGGAGGAGGGGGAAATCAAAAACGTTTTGAATACCAGAAGAGTAGGTATTGGATACGTAACACATTTTTTGTTCCATTTTTTGCCGAGTAACACCTCGGTTTGTAGATTTTCCAACGCTGAACACGATGGTGAAGTCAGAATTGCGATATCCCATTCCGTTATCAGATTAGAGCAGACGAACCAGGAAGAACATCTCAAGAAATAACCACGTTCCTTCATCTTCAAAGTGCTCCAGTTTGAGAACGGAATGAGATATCGCAATTCTGATTTCACCATCGTGTTCAGCGTACAAAATCATTTAAAATGAGGTGTCACTTGTCAGACTGTTTCATTTTGGGAATTTATGGGTAATATTTCCCCCCTAAAACTCCCCAAAACTCCCCCTTAGAGTGACCCGATTCTGTCCATCTACGAACTTAGCCTGTCGATTGCCAAGACAGATTTTTCGTGCAAATTTGAACTTTTTATCTCAATTCTTTCGAGAGTTATCGTCTGGAATGACACATACATATATAAAATATATAATATATAAATATATATATAAATATATAAATATATATATATATATATATATATATATACATATAATTTTTGGTGTCTTTCGGCAGTGAATTCAGGATGGTCTGAAACGGATTTTGGTATACAAATCTTTCGGAAATTCGAGTTTTAAAAATTTTGGACCGAGAACAATAGCTTCCTTTTCTTCGAAAATTCGCTAAAAAAGGAGCGTAGTACCTAATTCAAGTTTTGGGGGCCAAAATTTGTGGAAACCATCAGAAATAGCTATTTCGATTATTTCACATGAAATAAACAATAAATTAACAGCCAACATTTCTGTAGGTATTTCCAGTAGAATAATAAACCCATGTGACAAGGACTTTGCAGCGTTTTTCGTTTCGTAACATATCCAGACAATTAAAGAAATGTGTAGGTAAGGTAGGTAGGTATGTCTACGTGGCATGGGGTGTGTCACCAGAGCAACGATTCTCCTGATTCAGACAGGTACTCGGAACGATGAGAACACCGTCTAGGTCACTTATCAGTAGTTTTTGGAAATTCCAGATCGTGTTGATCACTAAGTCCAATCAAATATTTAGAAACTCCCAAGTAGATACCTAAATTCGTGATTTTGCTACACTCACGTGTATCGTTATAAGGGAATATTGCTTACAATAAAGGGAAGTAACAAGAGTTGTACTTACCTTTAGTAGCGGATGATCTGAGAATGAAGGTGGTAGAACCCAAATCGCAGCACTAATAATAAAAAACACAATCACTGATAATACAGGCCAACCTGCACTCACTTGAGGTATCGGATAGCCCATATCACTTCTCGGGGTTATTCGGCTGATAATACCGAGGCAATTCGAGGAGAAAACACACAGAAATTTAAAATCTAGTCCAGGAATTATTGTTTAAAGATCAATTTTGACGAAAAACTACCGCATACCAACCAGCAGCGGGCGGGCGATCGAGGGACTTACAAGAAAGTATCAGCAGGGTGGGCCTTGGTAGTTTATTTACTTAATATTTTCCCCTTTCATTTACCTGAATTCTCATTGTATTTTTCGGTTCATAACTGCTCAAAACAATTAAAGAAATGTGTAGGTAAGGTAGGTAGGTATGTCTACGTGGCATGGGGTGTGCCACCAGAGGATCGATTCTCCTGATTCAGACAGGTACTCGGAACGATGAGAACACCGTATAGGTAGTAGTTTTTGGAAATTCCAGATCGTGTTAACCACGAAGTTCAATCAAATATGTAGAAACTCCCAAGTAGATACCTAAATTCGTAATTTTGCTACTCTCCTGTTTATAGTTATAAGGAAATATTACTTACAATAAAGGGAAATAACAAAGTTGTACTTACCTTTAGTAGCGGATGATCCCAAATCGCAGCACTATTTATCAAAACCACAATCACTGGTCAATACAGGCCAACCTGCACTCACGTGAGGTATCGGAGTGTCCATATCACCTCTGCGGTTATTCGGCGGGAAATACCGACGCAAATCAGGGAGAAAACACACAAAACTTTATAATCTAGTCAAGGAATTATTGTTTAAAGATGAATTTTGACGAAAAACTACCGCATACCAACCAGCAGCGGGCGATCGAGGGACTTACCGGAAAGTATCAGCAGGGTGGGCCTTGTAGGTATTTAATTAATATTTTTCCCTTTCATTAAATGAAAACTACAAAACAAATGAAAACTACTAACCGAAAAATACAATTGTATTTTTCGGTTCATAACTGCTCAAAACAATTGAAGAAATGTGTAGGTAAGGTAGGTAGGTATGTCTACGTGGCATGGGGTGTGTCACCAGAGCAACGATTCTCCTGATTCAGACAGGTACTCGGAACGATGAGAACACCGTATAGGTCCCTTATCAGTAGTTTTTGGAAATTCCAGATCGTGTTGATCACTAAGTCCAATCAAATATTTAGAAACTCCCAAGTAGATACCTAAATTCGTGATTTTGCTACACTCACGTGTATCGTTATAAGGGAATATTGCTTACAATAAAGGGAAATAACAAGAGTTGTACTTACCTTTAGTAGCGGATGATCTGAGAATGAAGGTGGTAGAACCCAAATCGCAGCACTAATAATCAAAAACACAATCACTGATAATACAGGCCAACCTGCACTCACGTGAGGTATCGGATCACCCATTTCACTTCTCGGGGTTATTCGGCGGATAATACTGAGGCGATTCCAGGAGAAAAAACACACAAAAATGTATAATCTAGTCCAGGAATTATTGTTTAAAGATCAATTTTGACGAAAAACTACCGTACCAACCAATAGCGGACTTACAAGAAAGTATCAACAGGTAGGGTTTGGTAGGTTTTTACTTAATATTTTCCCTTTGATTTGCCTGAATTCTCATTGTATTTTTCGTTTCGTAACTTATCCACACAATTAAAGAAATGTGTAGGTAAGGTAGGTAGGTATGTCTACGTGGCATGGGGTGTGCCACCAGAGGATCCTCGACTTTATAAATTATAAAGAAAATATTACTTACAATAAACCTAAAGAGCAAAATTTTACGGTACCTTTAGTACTGGATGGTCGGTGAATGAAGGTGGTGGAATCCAAATCGCAGCACTGAACACAATCATCATCGGCGCGGGCCGACGATGCACCCACGTTGGTTTTCGAATTGCCCATATCACTTCTCCCGATTAAATCGGCGGATACCGAGGCGATTCGAGGAGAAAACTCACAATGACACAGTACAATTTAGTCCAGGAATGATTCTTCTGTGATGAATTTGGAATAAAAACTACCACTTACCTACCATCCGTCGCGGTTGATCGGGCCAGACTGACTAATATAGAGGGGCGGCAGGGTGGGGAAGGTGATGTGGCTGGGCGCGGTGGGGTAGGTAGGTATTCACTCGATTTTTTAAAATTTATTTAGTTATTTATTTATTTTATTTTTTTACATTTACCTGAATTTTCATTTTGTTTTTCTTTTCCTAACTGCTTCAAACAATCGAAGAAATAATATACAAGTTACTTATCTATGTGGCACTGGTTGTGCCACGAGCGCATCAGTTCACAACATGATGTAGTTACTTGGGACTATTAAAACACCAACTATACAACCATTGGTGGTTTATGGAAATTCAAGATCGCATTAATGACCAATTCCAATAAAATAGATGGAAAATTCCAAGTATTAACCTAAATCTGGAGAGTTTAAGCTCTGGCGGGCAGACCCAGTGCCACCTAGATCGGTAACTTCAATCATTTCGTGGATTTTTTTGGAAAAGTGTAAAAACAGGTAAAGACAATAAGTCGAGTAAAATAAAGGGGAAAATAATTAAAGTTACAAGTACCTAAGTGCCTACTTTCCCCTCACCGCCACCTTCCCCACCCTGCCACCCCTCACGTCAGTCCCTCGATCACCCGCGACGGATGGTAGGTTTGTGGTAGTTTTTCGTCAAAATTCATCTTTAAACAGTAATTCCTGGACTAGATTATATATTTTTGTGTGTTTTTTCGAATCGCCTCGGAGTGATCCGCCGATTAACCGCGTGACGTGATAAGGGCAATCCGATGAATAACGTGTGTGCACTGATTGGACCGCGTTGATCAGTGGTTGTGTATGCGGTTTGTGCTACGAACTGGATTCTATCTTCATTCTCGGATTGTACACACTACTAAAGGTACGTGCAACTTTGTTATTTTGATTTATTGTAAGTAATATTTCCTTAAATAACTACAAAGTCGAGGGTAATCATCATTAAACATACAGGTAATTATGAAGCATATTAGGTAGTAAAACTACTCATAGCAACATTGGGGGTAGGTGCATTTTTTCAAAACTAAATAGGTATTAATTTATTATATTGTTGCAAAGTGATGAGTCCCTTGACGATGAGATACGCACTTTCTCCTAGGTGTAATTAAACTATAGCAAATGGTAGGATGTGGAGGTGAAACTGGAGAATCCAAGTCAGGAGATCCGACTTTGGTAGCACAGCCAGTTCCAAACTGTTAATTTTCATGATTATTTGGAAATGGTACGAAGATGAACAGGAAAATACTATGACAAGTCAGGTCAAATAAAACGGAACATTTCGTTCCTACCTATCAACTCGTTCAATGGTTGTGTGTTGTGTTTGGTTTTTACCACCTTCATTCAAGATTCTACCACTACTAAAGCTCCGTACTATGTAATTCGGGTTTATTGTAATATTTTCGATTATTTTTATTGCAATAAATGTCAAGTTGACGTCTTCTTCTTATGCTTCTTTCTTCTTCTTCTCTTCTTCTTATGCTCATCGCTTAGTGGCCAGTTACGGTATTTTTTCCCTCCACCGCGCCCTAATTGTCGGAATGGAGTCAAATTTCGTACATGCCCTTTCTAGAACCCAACCCCAAGTCCTGTCCGCCCCCGAAACTCAAACCCTTTCTGAGCCCATCAAGATAGAAAGTCGGCATATTCCCATACCTGTATACTTTACCAATAAAAAAACTAGGTTTGTACTTGAGGTTAAAGATATTGAACTAATCTACATCACAAAAATATCATTACACTTCTTCCGGGTAGTTTTTTAAAATTTTCGGTCTATTATTTTCAATAATGAACCATTGGAATCGATCATGAAAAAAAAAATAAAAAAATTCTAACCCCCCCCCCCCCCCTCAAAATTTGATGGTTTACGTTTCAAGGTATGTAGAATCCGAAAATGCAATACAAACATTTCTGTCTGTCCGCCGTACGCCGTACTGGCCACTTTTCTTAGTTACCATGTAACAAAATTGATGAAATTCGGGTTATAGGTTCCGTTCGGGGTCTAGTTGGTCCTCGAAGCTCGACGTTACTGTCAGTCATCTCTAAGGGGTTCAAAATACGGGGAAATTTTCAGAACGCCGTATCTGGAAAACTTTCGATAGAAGGGTATGGTTTTTTTACTTTATTAAATTTGTCTTGAGCTAAACAATTTTTGAGACCACCCGGAGCATTGTACGTCCAGCCGTTCGTGTGCACCAAAAACCTTCGTCAACACGATCGTAATCCCACTGTTTGTAATTGGGCTATGCTTCGGTATGTGTCCCAGTGGGCAAATAAAGGATCAGAGGAACAGACAGAGGTTGGACAGGTTATTGACGGTTTCCGGGAGGGAAAAGCTCCGGGAGAAGACGGAATCACGGCGGAGATATTGAAGGCCGTGTATGGCTGCATCCCAAGCAGCGCGACACCGCGGCGTTTGATCGGAGTCTAAAATGGAACCGTCATATTGCCGATGTCACCCAAAAGGCCTCTCAGCTGATTAATGCCCTCTCTCGTTCGGCGGGGGTTTACTGGGGTATGAAGTCAGAGGCCCTGGAGATAATATACCGGGGAGCGGTGCTCCCGATGCTGACTTACGCGGCGCCTGTGTGGGCGGAGGCAATGGAATATCGGTGCAATGTGAGGACGATCCGGCGGACCCAGCGTCTGATGTTGTTACGAATGATCAAAGGAGTTAGAACCATCTCGTTTCATGCATGCTGTGTGATAGCCGGAGTCAAGCCGATTGAGTTGGAGGTCCAGGAATTGAGGCAACTGTACATTCTGCAGAGTGGAGAAGATGTTGACAAGCCTTTGCCGCCGAGTGACTGGAGGCACCCGGCGCTTGCGGTGGATGTGGGGGCGGAATCGGCAGGTCAGGACGATGAGGAACCATTCTATTCGGTCTTTACAGATGGCAGTGATCTTGGAGGAGGAAAAGTTGGATGTGCCTTTGTGGTTTACAAGAGAGGGATTGTGCAGCCCATTTACCATCAGAAATTTCGACTGGCTGGTGTGTGTACAATCAATCAAGCTGAGGTTCTGGCATTGCTGGAGGCTACACGCTGGGTCTGGCGCCAGAAACTGGACGTCCGTAGCAGAGGAGTGCTTTTACACACCGATAGCAAGGTGTCCCTGGCGATGATAGCTGATAGGACGAATCATTTGGCGAATATAGAGGAGATTCGCTCCCTGATTGGATGTCTGCGGGAGGCTGGATGGAATCTTCGACTAGCGTGGACGCGGGCACATGTAGGCACTGAGGGCAATGAGGAAGCTGATCGTCTGGCCAAGGAGGCGGCAGCCGACTCTAGTAGGCCGGAGACCTTCTGTAAGGCCTCGAGAGGTCGTCTTAAAAGTATGCTGAGTGCCGAGAGTGTCAATTGCTGGGAAAGGGTGTGGCAGGCGACGGACGATGGAAACCACACAAGAAGCATATTCCCGACGATTGCTGATCGGATGCAGACCTCGTTCCCTGTTTCCTGGCGAATGACGTTGCTGCTCTCGGGTCATGGAAGACTGAAGGCCTACCTGCAAAGATTTCACTTGGCGGAGACGGATGTGTGTTCCTGCGGTTCCGGTGACGTCCAGGATTGGTATCATGTCTTGTATGACTGCTCGCATTTGGACGCTCCTCGAGCTCGACTGGAGCGGGTATGCGTCCTGCGAGGGGATGAATGGCCTTGTGTTGTCGTCGTGCTACTCCAGAAACATACAAGAGACTTGATTTTGTTTTTAGAAACTATAAATTTCGACGTATTATGATTTTATTCATGCATAGTATACTTATTTATTCTGTAATGTCAACACGCAATTAGTTTAGTATAAGTAATATCTTCACTATGTACAGTAGACTTATCCCAGCGTGTAATTAGCCTGTAATCATTTTATGGAAGCAGGCTGCTGTAAAATTAAAAAAAAAAAAAAAACGATCGTGAATCAAACGGTATAAATCCAGCCCAGATAATTATCACTAGGAAGCACCTGATTATAATCAGAAGTCGAGTTGGTTGTTGTGCGATATTATTTCATTTGATAAGTGATGGACTATTGGATTTTGTTGGTAGGTACTTCTGAAACTTGAACAAACGTTGAAGTATATTTGATGGGTAAATTATTAAACTATGGTAAATTATTACATAACGGTAAATTATTACATAACGGTAAATTATTACGCAACGTTAAATTATTATACAACGGTTCATCTACCAAGAAGGGGCTGGATTTTGTTGATAGGTACTTTTGCAACTTGAACAACCGTTGAAGTATTATTGGTGGGCAAGTTATTACACGACGGTTCATCATAGGTACTGACCACAGAAAACAGTGATCTACGCAGAAGGGGCATCTATTTCACTACACATCAACAATTTTCCTTTAGGACTTCATTATTTGCATTTCTTTTTGCCGTTTTAATTACTGTTTGTCATCGGCAGTATTATTTTAGTAACATTCAACTCGTGATTTAGGTAGGTACCTAGTAACGAGTACGGGGTTAGGTATTAACCGCTACTACTATTGCGATTCACATAATATGTATAGAGTAGTACATATTATATTATGTATACGGGTTATCTATACAGAGAGCTGTGATGTGTAACAGAAGGGTATCTTTTTCCATGTTTTTGGGGACGAGAAGACCGAATGTGAAGTGGATTTCGACCAATGAGGGGAAAATTGAGGTTCTAACGAAGTTTCAGCCTTAAATGTACGTTAAGTTTTGGTATAAAATCGTCGTTCTTCCGCACACAGGCTTCACTTCGGTCCTAGTTGCGCTCCGAAGCTCGGCAGCCCGATCGGAATACACCCAGGGGTGTTATGGCTCAAAAATGGGTGTAAAAAAAAATCAGTCATGCAGCATGACTTAATGAGCGAATTTTCAAAGAAATATTCGAATTAATGGCTATGGTTTTGAATAAAGGAAAACTTCGGTCTAAAATTTGGTTTTCTATGTATATTCTCTTCGTATTTATTTTAATTTGTACGTTTTGTCCATCCTGATTCTACCGTTTGTTTATTACGTAATTGTACTAAGTGCTTATTTATTTGATCGCTGTGGGTAAATTCAAGGAGTTGTACTAATCGTTTGCCTCCCCCTTTTTTGCTTCGAACTCTCGTCTTCAATTAATACTTCTCACATTTTTCAATCTGACCACTCTAAGGGGGTGGGGGTAAGAGTTTAAAGATTATCCTAGTTTTGGGTAATTTTTGCGCACTTTAAATGCTCTAATTTAAGAACGGATTTAGATATCTAAAATCCGATTTCACTATCGTGTTCAGCGTGCAAAAACCTTTAAAATGAGGGGTCACTTGTTAGAAAATAACATTTTGGGGATTTTTGGGTAATTTTTGCGCACTTTAAATGCTCTAATTTGAGAACGGATCAAGATATCTAAAATCCGATTCCACCATCGTGTTCAGCGTGCAAAAACCTTTAAAATGAGGGGTCACTTGTTGGAAAATAACATTTTGGGGATTTTTGGGTAATTTTTGCGCACTTTAAATGCTCTAATTTGAGAACGGATCAAGATATCTAAAATCCGATTCCACCATCGTGTTCAGCGTGCAAAAACCTTTAAAATGAGGGGTCACTTGTTAGAAAATAACATTTTGGGGATTTTTAGGTAATTTTTGCGCACTTTAAATGCTCTAATTTGAGAACGGATCAAGATATCTAAAATCCGATTCCACCATCGTGTTCAGCGTGCAAAAACCTTTAAAATGAGGGGTCACTTGTTGGAAAATAACATTTTGGGGATTTTTGGGTAATTTTTGCGCACTTTAAATGCGCCAAAACCCTCCTTAGAGTAGGCCAATTTCGCCCATCTTCGAACTTAGCCTTTCGATTGCCAAGATAGATTTTTTGTGCAAATTTGAGCTGTTTATCTCAATTCTATCGAGAGTTATCGTCTGGAGTGACACATATATAAATAAATATATATATATATACATATAAAAAAGTGTTAAATTTCAGGAATCGTTTTAGAATGGTCTGAAACGGATTTCTATGAAGAAAATTTCCAAAAATTTATATTATTTAAATTTCGAAGCCATTGCAATAGCTTCATTTTCTTTGAAAATTCGCTAAAAGGGGTTTTTGATGGTTTTTTAAGGTTTTAATGTACATGAGCTTGTGAGGTATCGTTTTGCATGTTTTTTTTTTCGAGCGAGAACTGATTATGAAGTTGATCTTGTCTAAAGAGTGAAGAATTGATATTGTTACGAAGTTTCAGCTCCCAAAATCAAATTGCCATCAAAATTGCTTTAGTTCAAAATCAATTTAAAAACGTAAAAAATAAAAAAATCCATACCCTTCTATTTCCATTATTTCTATTTCTATTATAGGTTCCGAGCTACGGCGTTCGGGGAATTTCAACCCTTGTTTTTCACCCCTTAGAGATTACTGACAGTAACACCGAGCTATGCGGACCAACTAGACCTCAAGAAGGACCTACAAACCAAATTTCAATAATTTTGGTTCGTGGTAACTAACCTAAATGCGAAGTGCGGCGTACGGACAGAAATGTTTTCATTCCATTTTCGGATTCTACATACCTTGAAACGTAAACCATCGAATTTTGACGATTGGGGGGGGGGGGGGGGGGTAAATTTTTATTTTTTTTCATCCTCTGTTCCAAAGGTTCATTATTGAAATTAATAAATCAACAATTTATCTACCCTCCAGGTAGAAAAGGTTATGGAAAATGGTAGTTGGTATTAAAGAATTGTAGTAGCAGTACCTACCTACATGTTATATAATCTCAGAACCTACAGTTTCCCCGTAAGTAGCCAAATAAATTAATTGTGAAGGGTAGGAAGGTAAGTAAAATTTCCTTAGGTAGGTACTTATCAGCTCTACGCTCAAACCCAATAAACGAAGATTTTCTCAAGGGTTGGTATAGAATTATTTTATGAATGTGTGTAACCAGACAATCGCGGGGTCTGTGAAGGAAGGTAGGTAGGTAGGTAATTCTTCCACCAGCAATAACATCCCTCCTCCGAATTTCGAGTTAGTCAAGATAATTGTTTCAAGACAATACCTTCCGTATGCTCCCACCCCCCGCCCCATCCACCCGCCCACCACCCACGGATCCATCCCTTTCATTCCTACTGCTGATCTTGTGGAGACCGTCGTGGCTGTTACTAAGTGAAGCTTTCCCCAACTTCATATTATAGTAATTTACTCTCGTAAATAGTTTTGCGAAACAAGTATTGCTTATCATACTTTGTTAGGTTCTTTGTGCTGTGTTCAGATTATTTACCTTTATGTCCCTTCTGAGTTCTCTTCCCCCTTACTGAACCCGTTTTCTCCCAGTTACCGTTTCAGGTGAGTTTCTATTATACATATATATAAATGGGTATTTTATTTTAATTATTTAATTAGAGCCAATGATTACTGCACTTGTGATATTGATCAATAATCTGTTATGGAAATTGGAATGTAATAGTTTTCCTTGTGTTATGGTTGCATTAAGCTTAGTCCAGACAGAGACTTTTTGTTGCGCAACATTGTTGCGAAGCTGTTCCAAACTGTCCCGATACAATGTCGCAGAACATTTTTGAGCTGCCCCACAACAATGTTTCGTGTCCACACTAGGGGAGCAGTTTCATTCGCGATGTCTCGGGAAATAATTCTCGCGGCTCAAATCTCATGGTTTAGCTCCGTTTTGCTTATAAAAATTTCGTCATCTTACTCATTGTCTGTTCATACTAAAGGTATTGGAAGGAAAAATTTTTGAATGGTCTTATAAACATGACTATTGGTTGAAATATTAAGACGTTATGTTAAATGTTTGTTAGCTATATGGACATTTCAAAGCTATAGCTTACACGTCCTTGATCTACACGAAACGTAAAATGGTCTACATGTGTGTAAGAATTTGCATAATTTTGTCACCATCGCTGAAACATGACAGGTAAAACTTGAACACTTAGGGCTAACTTCCGTAAAGTCATTACCTAACTACCTAGCTCTGTATGGCCTAAACGAATTTGCCATGCACGCCTCGCACTAAACCCCCATAAGTGCGTAGGTTACCCAAATTTGAAGTCATTCCAGTCGTTCTATTATCTTCAAACATTAACTAGAATTTAGCTATTCCGCGAATCTTTCGACAATATATTGCCTTCATCAGGGCACCAAGGCTGTCTGTTGAAAGGGAAATGGTATGGTGAGTGTTGGCGACACGAAATATGTACCTACTACATGTCACAAAGCGCCTCCAGGAAAAGTATGGTTATTGAAAACACCTGGATATCAGTTGAGAGAAAAGACAATCGACCGAGGTGAAAAGTTGAGATGTTCAAAGGAAATTAGGAGTTCGTTGGATGATTGCAATCTGAGTGATACCTAGTGCATTGAATTGTGAGAAAAGTGACTCTTATGCCGATTTTGACAATATATAATATAGTAGTTCCCGTTGCGTTCTAAAAGGTTTAGTTTTCTTTCATTAGTGTTGTATTCATCTTTTAGCAGTTGTAGATTTAGGAATGCTCAAGTTGCCCACGTTGGGCGCCACGTGTCACAACAAAACAACAACTTGAGCACATATTATTACTGATCATTATAGATAATCGTAGGGTTTTCAATATTGGTTGTGGGGTTAAAAACAACGAACAAAATCGAGTGCAACTACGGAATATAATCTCAAATCAGTTTTTCTTTCAGATTTCTTTACTTTCTTTCGTGATGAGGGTTTAGAAAATAGAAGCGCTTTTATTTTCTAAGGATGGTATTTTATTACAAAAATGAAAAACATGACTAGTATAAAAGGTAAAATTATAATGAACAATGACTAAATTAAACCCTAGCTGTGACAACCCTGACATGACATGTTTTTATGACAACATACTACTTTACTGCTACTATTAATATTATATAATGACTGATATACATATTGCTCAATATAGATATACTTCCTACTAAACATGGTTAAATACTGAATTTATAAAAATTGAATCAAACATGGTTAAATAACATAATTTTATTCAATTCTTGTGAAGTAATTTTAGCTATTGTAACGGGTCCCTTGAATTTTCGGCCAAATGGGTCTCTACTGTTAAAAAAAAAAAATCAAACAATTTGTATGGTTCGTATAAATTCTACCTAGCTAAAGCCAATGAAAAGGTGGTGACATATATCAGGTACATTTCGAGTAACTTCAAAAATGTAGGTAAGTTATTTCTAGGCTTGGCCTAGTACAGTGGAACCTGGATAAGTAAGACCTGGGTAAGTGGATAACCTCTATGCCTGGGGAAAAAAGTCCCGGTTCCACCCCCTTCAGGGCAAAAAGCGTCATTGAGTGGGAAAACGAAACCTCCATAAGTGGGGTTCGTTTTTCCCAAGGACAACCTCCATGAGTGGGAATCTCAGGCGCCAGAGCTTGTTTGAGTGAGAGCGCGGACCTCTAATAGTGGGACTCGTTGATATGCCTAATAGTGGCCCCGCTTTGTTGAATTGTGTTGTGTGGTTTTGCTAAAACTAGATGTTGACTGGCTGATTATGTTTACTGGCTCCTTTTTCCTTGACTTGGATGAGTGGGACAAAATTAAACACACTTGGTAAGTGGGAAAAGGGAAACTCGGGTAATTGGGAAACCTCTATGAGTGGGATTCGAAAGCTGGTCCCTTCGACTCCCACTTATCCAGGTTCCGCTGTAGTAGAACTGGTTGGTTCGCGGATGACTCTACGGAAATATAATAGGCGCATCCAGTACGCTTCCGATTCCAAATGAGCTTTTACAGTGCCAAGAACTTTTGAAAATAATCCGACAACAATGTGCCTAGTCAGCGAGGGCAAATCCCTACTATATTATAAAGATTGTTACACACTTCTGCATACATAAGTTATTTCTTGAGCTGTATGAATTGAATTCCTCGTCAAACTTCGTAGAATGACTGGCTTCTCCTATGGAGACGTACATATTCAATTTTGACATTTTCATGTCTTTGCCCTGGCACATAGCACAAACAGATCACAGCTCTATGTATAGATAACCCGTCTATCCCTATCCCTACTATATTATAAATTTCTGAAACTAATTTCTCCCTTGAGAGGGAAAAACATTAAATCATGTTTAATGTTTTTCCCTCGCAAGGGAGAAATTAGATATAGTTTTTTAATGTCAAGAAAAAATGAAAGCCACAATTTCACTGAACTCTACAAGTATAATGTTGCATTTACTGTACTTATTATAGAACTCGCCATCAACATATGGTTGCTACAACAGAAGGTAGTAACTGTGTAGTAACCAATGAAAAACGTAGCTATTGACTCTTGTTTCTTTCGAGTGCGATATTCTTTATGGTTGCTACAACAGAAGGTAGTAACTGTGTAGTAACCAATGAAAAACGTTGCATATTTGCGTGTCGGAATTCACAGAATGACCCCCAGCCCTAAAACATTAAACATGTTAACAACAACAGATTAAAGATTTATCATCAACCTCACATCTCCTGTCCATAAAAATAATTGATTTGTATATTTGCAATGTCTGAAAACTTCGTTACACTCAGCCCGTAATGAAAACAACTCACGGACTGTTCCATTTTCTATTTGAACGATTACGGTAGCTACAAACGCTACGTACGTCCCACAACTACTGCGTTACCTTCAACGCACTAAATTTGATCAACGATATTTGTAGACGATCGCCTAGCTGGGTTTCATGGCGGGGCGACTCGCAGTTGAAATTAAACATAGAAACGTATCCCCTGCCTCGCTATTTGTTCTATTTTCTAAAACTCGAGGCAGCGGTAAACAGTTGAAACAGTAGGCTGCCCTGATGTAAAATAATTAGATCGCCACCGACTCACTCGCTTGATCGTGTGCTGACGAAACCCACTCGTTTTTGCTGCCCAATTGAACTGTGTGCTTCAAACGAATTGTGTGGTGAAACGTCATAAACCATGAATCATCTGAGATGGTTAGTAATGATTTGGGTATTTGTTTACTTGTTAAAGGTATAGCTCAGTTTACAGCATTTTAATATAATAGAGCAGTAACTATTATGAGAAGTAATAATTTATAAATATAATATATTTTTAAATTATTACTATTATGTCAGTAATAATTCAATAAGATCATAATAAATATGTATATGGATGTAGATCCGAAATACCAAAACGAGGCGCCTTTATCAGTTCTAACCCTGTTCCCGATATGACATATTAACATAGTGAATCGTTCAGTAAAGCTTAACGTACCTTGTACTGATTACTTCGGGCCGAGTCCTAGGGAGTTCTCTTCATTCTTCACTCTTGTCAGTTCACGCTCTCCGTTCTTTGCCGCTCTCGCTCAAGCTGTCTCTTCAAGAAAAAGTTTTTTAAACTAGATTTTTGAATTTGAATTTTCGGAAATTTCAGGGAATTTTTAGAGTTGTGACCCTAACTCCATTCACGGATTAATATAATGCATGTTAAGACCGTCCCCAGAACTGTTAGTTAACCACAGCCAGAGAAAACGTGATGAAACTGACAAAAAACGGGGTCTGCGCCCCCTTAAGAAGATAGGATGTTACCTTACGTTCTTCCAGAGCTCTCAGGATTTTAGTCCATACGGTATACAAATGAAGTTGACATAGACCCTATCAGTTATCCGTTATTCTAGAAATTACTTTAAACTTGAACATCCACATCATTCTACATGCGAAGAGAGGGAAATGAGACTAATAATAATACCTGTAGAGTTAAATATAAGAAGGATGAAGATAAAAGTGCATTACAGGCAGTGTGTAGAACAAATACTACGTTATTTCTCGAAAAGTAGGTAGGTAAGTACTTGTATTGGGCCATTCATTGCATTCATAGGTACACAGTAGGGGGGCCAAATGCCGTACGACTTTTCACGGTCCAGAGCTCCTACTATGATTTTTAAAAGGAGAAAAGGGGGATGATGTTGTGATATTCATTGACCCCCGGGGAACAAAAAACCGTCTGGTTCGATAAAGAGATCGTGTATAGCTCCTTCAACAGGCGACCCCCAACAGCTGTTACCGTTAGGGCGGATTGTTGATTGAGCTTCGTACAAATCAGTCATAAACTGCCCTTCCTCCTACAATCCTGTCTTCCTCAACTCAGCACTAAGTTGAAAATGAGTGTTGCAGGATAAGTCGGCTTAGAGTGAGTGAGTGTCTAAGCGTTTATTAAGAACATGAAAATGACACAATGATACAATTAACAAAGTACAATAATGAGTAGATAAGGTACATCAGTAACTTAAATCACTTGCGGCGGAGTAGTGGAAATCCATAGCAAAAAACTACTGGATAAAAATAGAATAGTCTATTCTATTGTGCACTGATGGTGGTTTAACAACCTAAACCGGTCTATAATTTGTTAGTTTACGTGGAAATAGACTATTCTATTTTTATCCTGTAGTTTTTTTTAGGTACATCAGGTTTTATTCTATTTTATTTTATTTATTTTTTTAATTTTTTTTTACGCTTATACTGCTAATCCTCTGATTGTCGCAGGGAGTTTGCACGGTATTATTCTCCACAACTAAAATAACAACAAAAGTAAATAAAAATAACAACATCATTATAATAGTAACATCCTTTCTTTCCGAATTTCTTTACATGCGACTTAGACAACTTCATTTGATTCCTTTATCACTTGGCTCCTTTACTTAATCGACTATCATATCCGAGGTAGCAAATTTCTCTGTCTTACAACAAAAACTTTTCACAACATTCAAAAAACTTACACATTTTGTACTCGATAAACTACTGAATATCACTGACGTACTATTTCAATATTATGTGTAGTTGAACTCATCCACTAAGAACTTTCTGTGCCATCCCGCTTTTCTCACCTACTGCACCAGGCCTGACAGCAAATCAAATCACCTCCGTTCAAAATATGAATTAGCTGTTGCCTAGTCAACCTCGGTCTTTTCAGGTACGCCACACGAAACTCGCTCAAAATGAAATGGCGTCTCTGAATCCCCAAGATTACATAGCGAACATACGTGTGCCGTCCCTTCCCTCCACCATCTGTAATTAACATTGAGCATCTCAGATCTTGCCTTGAACACAGCCCGCGTAACTTACAAGGATGAATCTCTATCTCTATCCCTACTATATTATAAAAAAAACCAGTCATGCAGCATGACTTAATGAGCGAATTTTCAAAGAAATATTCGAATTAATGGCTATGGTTTTGTTTTGCTTCGAACTCTCGTCTTCAATTAATACTTCTCACATTTTTCAATCTGACCACTCTAAGGGGGTGGGGGGGGGGGGGGGTAAGAGTTTAAAGATTATCCTAGTTTTGGGTAATTTTTGCGCACTTTAAATGCTCTAATTTAAGAACGGATTTAGATATCTAAAATCCGATTTCACCATCGTGTTCAGCGTGCAAAAACCTTTAAAATGAGGGGTCACTTGTTAGAAAATAACATTTTGGGGATTTTTGGGTAATTTTTGCGCACTTTAAATGCTCTAATTTGAGAACGGATCAAGATATCTAAAATCCGATTCCACCATCGTGTTCAGCGTGCAAAAACCTTTAAAATGAGGGGTCACTTGTTGGAAAATAACATTTTGGGGATTTTTGGGTAATTTTTGCGCACTTTAAATGCGCCAAAACCCTCCTTAGAGTAGGCCAATTTCGCCCATCTTCGAACTTAGCCTTTCGATTGCCAAGATAGATTTTTTGTGCAAATTTGAGCTGTTTATCTCAATTCTATCGAGAGTTATCGTCTGGAGTGACACATATATATATATATATATACATATAAAAAAGTGTTAAATTTCAGGAATCGTTTTAGAATGGTCTGAAACGGATTTCTATGAAGAAAATTTCCAAAAATTTATATTATTTAAATTTCGAAGCCATTGCAATAGCTTCATTTTCTTTGAAAATTCGCTAAAACGGATCTCTGTCTGTCTGTCTGTCTGTGTGTCTTTCTATGCACGGCCAAACGGCTCGACGGATATCGACCAAATTTGGCACGAATATCCGGTAGGCTCCCAAGTTGTGCAACGTCGCATTTTTAATTCCCTGACCATAGCGGAACTATGGTCGACCATGGTCAACTTCGTTAATTGAAATGGTAACCCCTATTTTTTATCGCGTATTCGTAATCTACGTGAAATTCTATCTACGATCGACCCTTCGGACTACCCCCGCGGTCGACCATAGCGCATCCATGGGCCCCTCCATGGTCGAATCCCGAATTGCTCAACGGATATCGACCAAATTTGGCACGAATATCCAGTAGGCTCCCAAGTTGTGCAACGTCGCATTTTTAATTCCCTGACCATAGCGGAACTATGGTCGACCATGGTCAACTCCTGAATGGCTTGACGGATATCGACCAAATTTGGCACGAATATCCAGTAGGCTCCCAAGTTATGCAACGTCGCATTTTTAATTCCCTGACCATAGCGGAACTATGGTCGACCATGGTCAACTTCGTTAATTGAAATGGTAACCCCTATTTTTTATCGCGTATTCGTAATCTACGTGAAATTCTATCTACGATCGACCCTTCGGACTACCCCCGCGGTCGGCCATAGCGCATCCATGGGCCCCTCCATGGTCGAATCCCGAATTGCTCAACGGATATCGACCAAATTTGGCAGCAATATCCGGTAGCCTCCCAAGTTGAACGTAGGCGCATTTTTAATTCCCTGACCATAGCGGAAATATGGTCGACCATGGTCGACTCCTGAATGGCTTGACGGATTTTGATAAAATTGGGCACAAATACCCGGTAGGCTATGGGATTTTTCCGTCGTTTGTTGGTTCCACGATACTGCGTACAGCGAATCTCGGATAGCGAGCGAAGCGAGCGGTCAGGCTAGTATATTATAAAAACGAATCTCTGTGAGTCAGTCTGTCTGTCTGTGTGTCTGTCTGTCTGTCTGTCTTCCCACGGCCTAACGGCTCGACGGATATCGACCAAATTTGGCACGAATATCCAGTAGGCTCCCAAGTTGTGCAACGTCGCATTTTTAATTCCCTGACCATAGCGGAACTATGGTCGACCATGGTCAACTCCTGAATGGCTTGACGGATATCGACCAAATTTGGCACGAATATCCAGTAGGCTCCCAAGTTGTGCAACGTCGCATTTTTAATTCCCTGACCATAGCGGAACTATGGTCGACCATGGTCAACTCCTGAATGGCTTGACGGATATCGACCAAATTTGGCACGAATATCCAGTAGGCTCCCAAGTTGTGCAACGTCGCATTTTTAATTCCCTGACCATAGCGGAACTATGGTCGACCATGGTCAACTCCTGAATGGCTTGACGGATATCGACCAAATTTGGCACGAATATCCAGTAGGCTCCCAAGTTGTGCAACGTCGCATTTTTAATTCCCTCACCATAGCGGAACTATGGTCGACCATGGTCAACTTCGTTAATTGAAATGGTAACCCCTACTTTTTATCGCGTATTCGTAATCTACGTGAAATTCTATCTACGATCGACCCTTCGGACTACCCCCGCGGTCGACCATAGCGCATCCATGGGCCCCTCCATGGTCGAATCCCGAATTGCTCAACGGATATCGACCAAATTTGGCACCAATATCCGGTAGCCTCCCAAGTTGAACGTAGGCGCATTTTTAATTCCCTGACCATAGCGGAAATATGGTCGACCATGGTCAACTCCGGAATGGCTCGACGGATATCGACCAAATTTGTCACGAATATCCAGTAGGCTCCCAAGTTGTGCAACGTCGGAATTAAGTACGATACTGCGTACAGCGAATCTCGGATAGCGAGCGAAGCGAGCGGTCATGCTAGTTCAATAAATACCTCTTTCCACCCTCCATCGACATGTCCAGCTGTGCATAGATTGAATGATGCTGATATTCGATTAAGTCGGCTGCACCTCATTCATTTGTACAGATTTTTCTTCTACACGTATCCTTACTTGATTCTGGTAAATATTGACGCATAATTATGTTTTTGTCCATCCTATATAATAATTACTACGTCCCCCATTTTGTTGCGAAATCACGATATAGCTTCGATTTTGAAATGCTGCGCCGTTCGTTTCCAACGATTTTTGATGAGAATTTAAAAAATCCCCTTCCTCAGTGTGACCAGTCCGCGTCAACGCCAGCTTACTTATTTTAATGCCCAGACTTTCCTACGAAATAAGGCTTGTAGGTAACTATATCACTAAACAACCGAAAGCATAATTTTTGCATTCAGACTTGAGGAAACATTATGTTTCTATCCGTGGCTGTCAGTCAGTCTATATCCGTATCCTTTAAAATCACCATAATAGGTGTGTAAAACAATCCAAACAAGTTAGAAATGGAATGAAAACGTCCGGGGATGGCCTCTGAATTTCGTCATGCGACAGTAGGTAACTTTCGTACGTTATTGTAGTTCCACGAGCATCCCACAGATGATGATGAAATTTTTAGAGATCATTTTGGTAAATGAGGAACTTAACGAATTTCATTGCGATTTTTATAGTTATCACACGTTGAAGCATAAGCGATGAAGTCATTATAACAATGACTGAGTGCTCAAAACAAAATCCTTTGCGTTTTATAAATATTGTAGAGCAATATCCTCTATACGCATGTGCAAATTCCTGTAACTTGCAGATCCTGATTCTGTTGGACGGGTTTACTTGAAGTGTTGATGGATTTATAGTTATGTAATTAGATTGCCCCCTGAAATTACTTATAATACTGACTGGAACAAAGTTACACATGTTTGCGGAAACCTGCAATCCAATTTGAACAGTCAATTTTCCGGGGAAACCTCGTCCGATTTCTCTCAAGTTTGGTTTCAGGAGTGGCTTATTCATGTTCAAGTCTTTCCGTGGACCACGTGGAAAATAATGGATGAATCGGCTAGTAGATAATATTGTATGAATCATACCTACTATTAACGCTGTATTGTCCACTGACTGAGCAGACTTTTCATTGCAGCACCAGACTCTACTAAAAATCCATGGAAAATTAGGTACCCCAGTAGTATTTTCGCTCTGGTTTCGTGTGCCGTTCCGAAACTCCAGAGTCAGATGCTCCTTGTCTTGATGCGATACCCAGGACCCACCCCAGAAAAACGGAAGTGCTTTCTGAGTGCCTTTGTCTCCTCATTCAGGTGGTCCATTCAATTCAGATCCCTCAAAATGTACGTACAAGAGCGGCGGGTGGCCTTTGTACCGATCATTCTTCCCCCCCCGAAGGCGACTACAAGACTTCCTTTTCTCGCAGACGCAGATCGCTCGGAAGAGATGACTTCACGCTGCGGCGCGGCGCCCCGTTTCCAACGGCCATCTTCCTTCAGAAACTGTCCTTCACGTAATGAGGGGGTTCTCCTTTTATTTCATCTACTACATCGCTTCCATTCTTTGGCCAACGTCATTTTTCCTCGAGAGTTTGTGGGGTTCGGCCCCATTGTGCGCCGCCTGTTATCTAACTAAATAAACGCGGAGGTATTACTTTCTAATAGGCGGTTCAACGTATTTTCTTGAGGATTTCTCTATTGAATCCCATCTTTTCTATCGCCCGACACAATAGGGAGTACAGAAAACCCTCGTATCAATATATACACTTCCGCATTTTTGAGTTAGGTAGGTAGAAATTTCAAGGCAGAGGCTATTTATCCAATACTCCTTCTATAATTGGCCTCATGACCCTGATCCAGATATTCTTCACCCATTACCAACATACCTATATAATAATTATTACCGATGACTAATGATAGTATAATTATAATAGTATCGTGCTTCCTACTGAGGTTGTTTTAAGCCTTATTTAAACTTTTATGAAGACCCTGTAACGCCAGTTAATTTTGGGCCAATAAGTGTATGAATCAATCGCTGAACGAAGATTTTGAGATAATCATAGGAACTTACACTTGCAAATCAATAGCTTCAGTGCTATAAGAGCAGGTTTCATCACCTATAGAGATAAAGTGCGAGTTGCGCGTTAACTTGCAGTTACAGAAAAAAATGCATGCAAAACGCATTAATTTTTTTCTGTAACTCGCCTTAGACTTTCAGAATGCTATCCGTTCGAAATTGCTGCCTGGTCGATGAGCTTAAATTGTTCGTCGTCAGTCTAAGTTAATACCCTCATACCTATAGTACGAAGACGACAAAAGGTTGTCCGTTATCATTTCCGCTTGTTTCTGACGAACTGAAAACGCTGCAAAGTCCTTGTCACATTATTATTCTATCGGACGTACCTACAGAAATGTTGGCTGTTCATTTTTGTTTCTTTCGAGTGCAATAATTGGAATACCTATTTCTGAAGGTTACCACCAATTTTGGCCCCCAAAATGTCGAATTAGGATCCTATTTATGACAAATTATATCTGATCATTGATAGTGCCATTTAATTGTCTTGATTGACTTGTTGATGCTACTTCTAGTGTTATCATACAAATTTATGGTGATTTCAGACAATTTCCCAGGTTTTTGGCTCATAAAAATGAATTTTGGCAGCTGAAACTTCGTTAAAACCTCGATTTTCCAATCTTCGGTCAAAATCGACTTTATATTCGGTCTCATTGCCTTTAAAAAACATGGAAAACAATACATCTATTTAGCACCCATTTTTCACTCATAACACCCTTTGGTATAGTAACACAACTAGGGTCCAAATGGAGCATGTGTGCGAAAGAACGAATTTTTTGAGACCGAAAACAAAGTAAAACAAAGGTGGACGGCGAACGGACAGCATTTTTGGGATCTACGCACCTTGAAACGTAAAAGAAAAAATTTTGAGGGGGTGTTATAAAAGATTTTGTTTTATTATTCAAAAATAATAAAACAAAATCGAAACCAAAGGCATAAATTCACTCAATACACACTCAACTTTCATGTCCTCCCCGGCTATAAGTAATGGAACCAGGCTCAACCCTGCTGAAAACCGTGCTGTTGTACGAAGGTTTCAGCTATCTGCGTACTAGATACAATCTTTTGATTTCAAAATTCTGGCCCAACGGCTTCCCCCATAGATTGTTGTCATCCCTTCTGGCAAAAGCACTATCTTAAATTTCAACGGCATTTAATATCGTCCGCGGAGTTTTAACTCTTTTGATACGAGTAAGTAATTTAAGTGAATAAAATCATGTAAGCTCTCTTCTGTGAAATTGCAGCTCATTTTCATATAGTTCTATATTTTATGTATTTCTTCTCGTAATTACTCGGGTGATGATTACAAGAAGGCAACGGGCCGACGTTATTTCACTTGCTTCTCCCTCCTGGGGACGAAAAATAATTATCCGATTTGAATGGGAAGTGCCTGAAGAACCGCCCTCTTCAAACTCCTTGGTCTCCTCCCAACTAACTGAGTTACCGCTGAAGGATTTTACTCGTGTTTTTTTTTTTCTAAAAAAGAAAAATACTGAAAAGAACCAAATTGAAGAGGCTGCGGCATTAATTATGGCGGAGGTGAGGGAACCAGCCGAGTTTCCATCCAAAGGAAACTCGTTAAAAAAGCGTATTACGAAAGTCAAAAGGTTTGTCGGATTGCGGGGGAAAGACGGTTCAAACCGGAGGGGAGAGCCTTTTAGAAATAACAAATCAAAAGGAAAAGTAACTTGCGACGGAAAAATAACTGTTAGCGGAAAATTCACGAGACGAAAATCCTAGAGATTTACATCCTTCGTGGATGAAGTTCAACGAGTTCAGTTCTGTCTGAATTATGAGTCTGATTATACTCTTAGTAGGGTTTCCCAACCAGAGGAGCGCGCAAGAAGGGTGAAAAATTTAGTCCAAAACACTAATTCTAGCTCGACGCATTTCTTTTCGACCACCGGTGGCCGAAACGAGGTTTTCTGGTAACCACGTTTCGACTCGCTCCCTTAACAATACAACTCAACTCGTTTCGACCAGGCATCGCTAGCGATTAGTGACGTACGATTTGTGGGAAAGTGGGAAAGGCCTCCTGAAAGAGTGATGTACCTATTATAGGAAATCGTGGAAAAAGAGACTAGAAATACTGATTTTTGTCACTACTAGCGATCAATCCTCTATACAAAAAAAGAAGCTGCATTAAATAGCATGAATATTTTTATCTCTAATATGCGGTGCATTCAGCGGATATTCTTTAGTTTCCGTGCGTTAGCCTCCGCAGCCATTCTCCATATAATAAGTTATTGCGAAATTAATGTCGAAATTGGTGTTAAATATTCAAGTAAAAGAGGGAAGTGCTGCATTACTGTGAAATAATTATAAACTGAACGAGCTTTGAACCTTGAAGGGAGGCGACAAAACTTTGTGAAACGTGGGCTTTGACAAACGATCTGATTCAGCAACAGTTTAAATTCAAAACCTTTTAATTGACACTACAGACATTTCACAGTAAACCTACGACACTGCTCACTTCCGCGCAAAGAATTTTAGGTGAGTGTTGCATGCGATTACATCAGTATTAATAACTTTTATAGTTCATTTAAAGTAATATCACTAAAAATAGTAAAACGCGATGCGAAAACGGCCTCTGATCGAAACGAAGCACTTTCACGAGGTATGCATACACCTTATTCGGTCGAAACGAATTCCCCCTTCCAATATTATAGTGTTCAGAGGTGCGTTGGTCGAAACGGATTGCGGTATTCTAGCTACCAACTTGATCAAAAATTTTTGATATAGTAAAATGAGTAATTAAAATATGCAATTTTGCACACTTTTCTTATTATACGATTGTTCCTAATAATTTATCTGTTGTTCATATTCTCGAAATACCCAACTAATTAAGGCGTTTTTCCTGACCCGAGAAATTATCACGTTTTGCAACACAAAGGACTCGCGAGGATCGAACTTTGGATATGCCCCACTGGAAATACCCCATCTCATTTTCTTTGTAAATTAAAGCTAAAGGCTACAGTAATTATTCAGCAGGAAATTTTGATTTAATACAGTTACGAATGAGAAGAATCGTTAAGGCGTCAAGTGAGGGTGATGATGAGACTTAGAAAGCGGAGAATGGATTTCTTATGATTTACAACTAATTACTGGTTGTTGAGATGCAGAAATTCAGGTTTCATTCCCATGGAAGAATTCCCGTATAACAATTTAATTTTTTTTCATTTAAAAATCCCCCCTCCCCCCTATTCTGAAGAATAATAGAAACCATGCAAGTTCCACATTTGTACAATTTTATGTGCCTGTTTGTGTGCATTTGACACATTGTCTTAGGTGTTCTTCAAATGATATGGCTGTCTCGTAGTTTTATTGGGATAAATGATGAGCTTCCACGTCCTTAGTTAACACTACGCTCAGGTAAATGAACAGGTGAATCTTAACGTATAATCGAATTCTGACTGAATAATTGATATGGGGTATAGTCTGACAAACTCGCTCCTACAGTGATATTATGATTTCGTATATACACGAATTTTTCGTCTGATTTCAACCATTCTCTCATACAGGTAAGTAGTTTGGGACGTGTCAAGGATACTGCGTAAAGAACACTCATCTAGACACCTCTATAATTTAACTGCTGTTTGTACAGAATTTGCAGCCGTTTGTTTCTCGTTAATGCAAGGCTAAGTGAAAATGAACTTACTTCATCCGTCCTGTCTGTTTCCGATTACATACGCAACTCCCTCTTCGCAAGTTTTACTTTAAACATCTTGAAGACTTGGTGACGCACATGAAAGCAATTGAGGATGCTCGAACGGGAGGACCTTGATGATGTGGAAGACACAAACGGTTCACGGACAGTTTTAGAACTGCTGACCAAAGGAGAACGTGCCTGTGAGCTGTGAGAGCCATCCGAGAGGCAGATGCTGCAGGTCACGCTTGAGCATCCTCTGACTTCTGTCTCTTCCGGCTGTGCGCTCCAACGTCGTTCGTGCGCTGCGGCGGTTTTGGCGGGATCCGTCCGTGAGAACAGAAATTCTTCCTCAGATTCGCCCGTGTCTTGCGGTCATGTACGAAAAGTCGGTTGATAACATTGCAACTGAGGGCGGTACAGAAATCATCAGTTCAGTTATAATAAACTTTGAGCTCAAGGCAAAATCTCAACGTAAAAACGGGCTTCGCATCCTTGTCTGCGTCATTTGTTTAATACTCCCCCCACAACCCTGGATTTAACCTCACTGGGACATCCCTGGGGGGGGGGGGGGAGGGGAACATCTTACTCAAACGCAAAGACCATTTTAGGGAATTTTCAAATAAAATGAAGCTATTGCAATGGGTCCAAAATTTTCAGAACATGAATTTTTGAAATTTTTTACTGGAAAATCCGTTTTAGAGCATCCTGAATTCAACCCTAAATTTCAACAAAAATTTATAAGTATAATTATTAATACATGTATATTTTTATAAAGACTGAGGTGAAGCAATGACCAATCTAGTCGTTTTTTGTGGGTGAATGTTTATTTCACGACGAACCTACAGACGGAACAAGTTGGAGTTAGATACTGATAAAAGGTAACTTAAAACATGATCAAATGGTAACTTACATCAATTATAAAAGGTAACTTACATTAGAGTTTCGTGTGAGATCGTTCACAAAGGATTGCAATGACACAACAATAACAACGAGGTAAACTGAATTCTAGTAAACAAACAGGTGAAATGAAATTGATAAGGCATCATCAGGCATTATCAGAATTACCTTGTCACAGAAAAATAACTTCCACAAGAAATATTTTTACGAGTATTATATTTTTTTTAATGTGTCACTCCAGATGGTATCTGATCTTTGGTACATGATAAAAATTCCAAATTTCGCCAAAATGTTCGTATGGCCGATCAAAAGGATGAGTTCGTAGATGACCAATTTTAAAAAATTCTAAGGGAGTCATGTTTGAGTTTTTAGGGGTAAAGATTCGGTAAAAACGGCTAAAACCGCGAACAATTGACATAAATCACTGAAAGTGATACAGAAGGGTGAGTAAAGACCGAAAAATACAGTTTCAGTTGTTGATTGTACAGAATAGGGGTCAAATTTGGATTTTTGATGGCTCAAAAATCGGTACTAAGGGCTAAAATCCATATTAATTCACCTGAAGTTGCGTGGGATGGTTATTTACGATAGTCTATTTCGATGATAAAAATACCTGCTTCTCAAAAAATTTGGCTTTATAAGGGTCAAAAATCGGTAAGAACGGCTAAAATTACGAAAATGTGATATGTACCATTAATTTTACGAAAAATTTTATGGTTTCTCGCTATATCATCTTTTTACGCATTAGCGCGAATATTTCTTTGAAAATTCGCTCTTCTAGCCATACTGAGCTAATCGCTCGTTGGGCAGATACTTCGGATTGGGTTAAAACGCAGCTTTAGCAAAACTTGTGTTCGCGATAGCGTGACTTTTTATTAGGGAACCATCTGTTTCTCTTAAACCTCGAGTGTGAAGGTCTCAAATTGAGATAATTATTAGGATATCAATATACCTAATCTTAAAATTATTCATCAGTGGGGGAGATAATGTATTAGATTTGAAATGAGAAAATTACAGATTTGCATTCTAAATTGATTCCTGAAGTAGAGTACAAACATGCTGTGCTTCACGGGAATTGGGGATTCAACGTGTCGAAATGTGTAGTAGAACAGGTGTATTTGTATTTTGAAACAAATGTATGATTAAAAGGTAAGATTCTTCGATAACATGGTCTCAGTAATGTATTTTCACGCGAGAAAAATGATTCCCAGCAACCAAGTCGATCGTCAGGCCCTTGAAGGTAATTACCAGCAACATCCCTACTTGATGTCAAGAAGAAGCTAATCTTCGCAGCAGACACTTTCAATTAAAGACATAACGAAGCAAAGTGATGGGGTCTGATAGTGTCAGTTATGATTAACTACCTCGAAAGTGCCTCAACAACTCAAGTAAAAGGAAGGGGGAGAGACGCTGACTAGGGGAAGCACTAGAGGCGTCAGAAGGATGATGTAACAAGTGATGTTACAACTAACCCCTCCCCACCACTGCAGTTACATTTCACCCCCTCCACGTCCTCCTAGAACTAATTACAGAGAAAGGAGCGTTAATCTCGCCCTGCACCCACCTTACTCGACGAAGCCCTTATAAGGGCTCGACGCTGAGGGGTGGGCCCTTTCGTTTAACACTTATCGACATCTGGTGTCAAAACCCTGTCTCTTCTGTGATTTACAGGGGCCAATATCTTTTAATTATCAACCGAACCTTTCTGAGAGGGCCATCTCTTTTAACTGTTTCCCAAGCACACACGCCTTGATTCGACGATCTTATAGAAATTCTCTCCCTCTCAATCTGAACTAAATGATTTAGACGCAAACTTTGACGTACTGAGGGGTTTCATTCGGCTTATTCAATATCCGGAAATTGAAATTGAAGCTGTAAAGTGATTAACTTGGGAAATCACTGTAATGCTGGCAGATAAATGTTAGATAAAATACCTAAATCAACGAATTTGCATAATATGATACAATATTTGGCAGGCAAGAATATTTGATCAATAAAAGCCCCCCTGTGGGCCGTCTTCTGCTCCATTACCCACTTACTAAATTCTTATAACTTTATAACCAAGGGAGTTCATAGCCAACGCAATATCGCACCGATCACCAGTCATGTAAACACCCGATATTTTCTTCAATTTTGGGTGAGACACGTTTAGGGTACCTAAACGTGACGGTGGCAGTTCTCGAGTCTTTCATTTTTCCTGTGGAGACGGGGGCAGTCAGGATGAAACCTGATCGATATCTCTTCTTAGCTGGTGATAATATCGCTGGTCATAGAAGGGGGACTCTCGAGGATCCACCGTCACTCTCCACGCACTCTGTCACTGTTTTCAATTTTACAAATCCGGAAAAGAAAAGTATCTTTTGGGCCTTCAGTGGTTTGGTTACTGTTGTCTTACATTCTATTCAAAGTTAGCGTAAATTTCCAACACTTAACAATCCCATAACGTAGGGATCAAAATTAGGAGCAGTGACTGATTAAGATAGGTACCTACAGGACAGTATTTTATGAAGTGATTCGCTAACATGTTACATACATTAATTTGAGCCTGTCTGCACATTGAAAAAGTTTTGGTTTATTATTTTCAATAATGAACCATTGGAATCGAGCAGGAAAAAAAAACTCCCCCCCCCCCCCCCCATTGTTTGATGGTTTACGTTTCAAGGTATGTAGAATCCGAAAATGCAATAAAAAATTTCTGCCTGTCCGCCGTACACCATACTGACCACTTTTCTTAGTTAACATGAAACAAAATTCATGAAATTCGGGCTATAGGTTCCGTTCGGGGTCTAGTTGGTCCTCGAAGCTTGGCGTTACTGTCATCTCTAAGGGGTTCAAAATAGAGGTTGAAATTTTCAGAAAGCCGTATCTCGAAAACTTTTGATAGAAGGGTATGGTTTTTTTTGCGTTATTAAATTTGTCCTGAGCTAAACAATTTTTTGAGGCCACCCGGAGCATTGTACGTCCAGCCGTTCGTCAACACGATCGTGAATCAACGGTATTAATTCGGCCCAGATATCATCACTAGGAAGCACCTCATTATAATCAAGGATGGCTGTATGAAGTCTAGTTGGTTGTTCTGCAACAACAGATGTTGTGTGGACAAACTTCAACAAACTTAAACAAACGGTAAATTATTACACAACGGTTCATCTACCAAGAAGGGGCTGGGTTTTGTTGATCGGTACTTTTGCAACTTGAACAACCGTTGAAGTATTATTGATGGGCAACTTATTACAAAAATGGTTCATTATAGGTATTCACCACAGAAAACAGTGATCTACGCAGAAGGGGCATCTATTTCACTCCACATCAACAATTTTCCTTCAGCACTTCATTATTTGCGTTTCTTTTTGTCGTTTTTGTTACTGTTTGTCATCGACAGTATTATTTTAGCAACATTTAACTTGAATTTAGGTTGGTACCTAGTAACGACTACGGGATTAGGTACTAACCTACGGAGGATCTGCGATCCACATAACATGTATAGAGTAGTACATATTATATTATATAGACTGGTTACCTGTACAGAGATCTGTGATTTATAACAGAAGGGTATTCTGTACAAAATAATAAACCGTTGCGCACGGATTTTTCCTTTTCAAAACACATAGAAAAGTTAATGAAAAATTAGGTAATCTTCAAAACTCATCAAAAGAAACCCAGCAACACAACAGCACAGGAAAATCATACAACTTCAACAACAACTAGGTACGCCATGAACTTCTACCATTACTTCCTGTTTAAGGGTGGATGGTCATGTCATGGTTGGCTGTACAACTGGAACAAGTTTTGGGAAAGTTATACCGATATCACTCTTTTCTCAGTGGATCTTTACCCTTCAACGCATCGCTTAGTAGTAATTACCTGCTAAACTTATTGTTAAATCACATAAATAATTATGAGTATTGAGAAATTTGAAAAATAAGCGCTAATCCGTTAAAGACAATTTTTACCCAGAACGCGCTCACGTAAAAAACGTTGCTTCAATGAAATTTTATGTTATCACCTACACTACACCTTTATACCTGCTATAAATTTGGAAAGTAGTAAGAATTATTCAAAAGGTTGAGCACGGTTCCTTGTGCCGGCCAGTCCCTACGTGTAAACTACACTGCTCTTCCTCCCTTCAAAATGATCTTTTTGTTCGGACCCGAAGACGCCGCAACGGTATTGTTGAGGGCCATCCCACCTTAGAAAGGCTAAGACAAAAAAATAAAAATGAAAATAAAATAAAATCCAGACCATTAGAAGATCTGGAGCGATGAAGAAGATATCGGATATTCTGGAGAGCTCCCTTCCCGAGAACGGAAACGGCGGGATAGACCATTCAGTCGTGTACAAGGGGTCTCAAGACAGAAGAGTTGAACGAGTAAATAGAGTGTGAGGACGAGACCGAGAGATATGAATGGAAGACTGAAGATAGAAGAAATGAACAAAAAAGACGACAAAACAAGAGGACAGCAGCGTAAAAAGGACGGATAGAGGTGACAATGGTGTGAATCTGCCCTCATTGGAACCTCCAGTTCTAGTTGTGGATTTTGTCCATCTAAATATGAGTAGAACTAGAAGGAGTATCAGTTTTCATTATGCGTGGTGCATAACAATTCAGTTAAAAAAACCCGCCACATCAGCAGAGATCATCATTGTGCAATAAACGTATGTTGCACATTCACTTCAACTACTACTACTTCTGTCTACATATAATTTTGGTACAATCCCGATATATGTACACAATAAAACAATATTGATGTGATTTTGGATTGATTAAGGTATGATTCGAAGGTATCATAGTGAGCTGTATTTGAAATACAGGCGATGAGTTTTCGGGAAAGCGAGCAAAATTTTGTTTGGTAACGCTACCTCCATTCAGCATTGTTACCGTATGTTTACCGTCTCTTTATATTGTTACTATATAGGTGGCTTAGAGAGTGGATATTTGTTCGCATTTTGTTCGCCTCAACATTGAGGTTAGAGGGTGAAAATTTGTTCGCCTCAACAACTAATTCGACCCCAAAATCAATCATGGATTATCACTAGGGACTGGAATTTGCATATTTTGCATAAATGTGTTTTTTATCATGTATATCGTTCTTCTTTTCCGTGTTGAGGGTATCTGAAGCGTTTAGCGTGTGTTAAATTGAATTTTAAATGGCATGTGTTGCATGATTTCGGAGATTTTTGCATATTTTGCCGTTTTGATCATATTTCTGCATTTATAATCAAAATTGGAGAATTTCCCTATTTTTCGACATTCCAATCGCCAAATCCTCCGATATATGTGGTTCTGAAAGGGGGTCACGGATATTCTCAGGCCATTCACCGTTTAATCCGTGTACCTGGTAGGCCTTAGGGAGAAGCTGGATTCTGCGAAATCCCGGATGGCCTTTTTTACTGGAGGTATCAACAATTTTGCGAGGGATGCACTCTGACCTCTCATCTGGCCTTACCCCAGGCTCACTCTCAGCACTGAAAGTTTTACCCATCGTGCCCTGTGATGTCCAGAGGTCGTTTTCTGCCTTTAAGTTGCTCCTCAGCGACATCAGTAGGAGATTTACGGTTGACAATTTGGAAAAATCAATGTGATCCAGTGCTATAATTGTGACAGCGAGTGATTTTTTTTGTATAAATGTAAATATTGTATAGCCGAGAAAAAATGTGTGTACATTTGCATTCCATTTCATTCCTTGATCCTTTCCTATAATTTTTTAAGGACGCGATAATAACTGGAACATAATGTATAGACTACCTGTACGTCACACAGCAAAATTTAGTTCATTTTAGAAATATTTTAAATTTTTTTAAAACGTAATTTTGGGTTGGGTGCATATTTTGCATATTTTGCCCATTTCGAGTACATATTTTGGCCAAATTTTGTGCATATAATTCTAGTCCCTAATTAGCAGGTAGCTCAACATTTTGGATTGGATTTATCAAGTTTTCAAACTTGAGTACACCAAAATAAGTATAAAATAATTACAAAATACCAGGTGCCTGTAAGTTGCGCGGTAGAATGGAATGGTGGTGGTGGTGATGGTGGTGGTGGTGGTGGTTGGATGGTGGTGGAATTTATTTCGAAGGACCAGCTGCCCCGAACAGAAAAATACAGGGAAAATATAGGTAATAATAAAAATAAATTTTATGCTCACATTTTCTGCGGTAGTATTATGATAGCGACGTGTCTAAATACCTGTTTATGGAGGGGTGGTAGGTAGGAATGGAGTTAGAATTAGAGGATTTCCCTGCCTATCTCCCGAGTCACGCGTAATGAAAATGTACGATTTTCTTCGATAGGCGGTGGTTCACAGCGGGATGATAATTAAGATTCACTCGCGGTGCGTATTGAATTAGACTTAATGCGGGACGAAATTGCGGTTTATGTGGAAATATAAAATTAAGAGGCGTTATCTTCTGAACTTGACGGTAAGAACGACAGATGCGGACTGACTAGACAAGGAGTGGGTAGGAATGAACGAAGGAGGCTTGGAGCTGAAAGGCGAGAGGCGAATGATCAGCGATAACTGGTGTAAACAGAGCTATTTTCCACCAAGCAATGAATAAAATCACCACTTTGTTCATCCACCAAGTTTACCAGTCTAGTGATAAGAGTGTAAAGATTAAAACGCTCGAAATCCCTGCACGACGGTTTATTATTTTGTACAGAATACCCTACTGTTACTCCATGCCGTAATGTTTATTTTATAAGCTATATGAGTAATACTTTCGACTAATGTATGACAATAAACTGTTTTCTTCTTCTTCTTCTTCTTCTTCTTCTTCTTCTTCTTCTTCTTCCTTTCTGATACAGATCACAGGTCTCTGTATAGATAACCCGTCTATATAATATAATATGTACTACTCTCGGTGGATCGCAGATCCTCCGTAGGTTAGTACCTAACCCCGTACTCGTTACTAGGTACCTATCTAAATCACGAGTTAAATTTTGCTAAAATAATTCTGTCGATGACAAACAGTACCCAAATTGGCGAAAAGAAACGCAAATAATGAAGTTCTGAAGTGAAATTGTTGATGTGGAGTGAAAAAAGTTGCAAACGTACCTACCCACAAACTCCAGCCCCTTCTACGTAGATGGTATAATGAACCGTTGTGTAATAATTTACCAGTTTTTAATAATTTACCATTGTGTAATAATTTGCCGTTGTGTGATAATTGACCATTGTGTAATAACTTACCTATCAATAATACCTCAACATTTGTTCAAGTTTCAGAAGTACCTACCAACAAAATCCAAAATCCAATGATCAAAGATAATTTGGAAAAAAAGGAGCGTAGGTACCTAATTCAAGTTTTGCGGGCCAAAATTGGTGGAAACCACCAGAAATAGCTATTTCAAATATTTTATATGAAATAAACAGCCAACATTTCTGTGGGTATGTCCAATAGAATAATAAACCCAAGTGACAAGGACTTTGCAGCGTTTTTTTTCATGGTAACTAAGAAAAGTGGCCAGTACGGCGTACGGCGGACAGACAGAAATATTTTTATTGCATTTTCGGATTTTACATACCTTGAAACGTAAACCATCAAATTTTGAGGGGGGGGGGGGGGGTTAGATTTTTTTTTTTTTTTTTTTTTCATGCTCGATTCCAATGGTTCATTACTGAAAATAATAAACCAAAATAAGAATAGAAGAATAAAATTGTTTTGCGTGAATGCGCCAAATTAAATGTACACCCGATTAACTTAGGTAAAGATGGGCTTATCGGGGTGTACCGCATCGTGCTCAGCATCGCAAAAGTTGACGCGTGAAGTTGTCAGGGGGTTGACGAATTGACACTTTTCAATCGGAAGTCACACCAGCCCCCCCTCTCCACCCTTATCCCTCTCAACACCCTGTAGTTTGTATCAAAACTCAAGTCTGTTCCTAAAATCTCCCTTCGCCGGCCCAAAACCCGTATCAAGAGGGTTGAAAGTGGAAGTTGAAACGGTATGTGTGATAGGTTTTGAAAAAAGGATCTGCGACTGATGTTAGTTGTCACCGACAGGAACGCAGCTTTGACCAAGTCATCTGACGGGGTTTTCTCCCTTTTGATGGGTTTTTCATCTCAAGGTCCGCGCAGGTTCGCTCACAGTGAGTTGACTGTGAATCAATGGCGTAAAATTACGATAGTTATTTCCACACTAAACCCCTAATGTGAGTCGATACTGGTGATAGATTAGGCAATCAATCATAGATCTGGTCATAGATATGGTCGAACTCGCTCGTTTCATCGCCAGATAATCATTGTAAGTATATTTTTTGAAATAACTTTTAAAAACCACGCTTATATCAGGAAAAAAATGCAGCAAGTTGATATGAAATCGAATCAAATAATGATATTAGCATCTACGAATAAAAGCGTGGAGCGCATGAATATTTTACTGTATAGTGAATTAGCGCTGGGTTTCTTGGTTGGTTTGGAATAACTAAAATAAAAATATGAAATAAAAGTAGGTACTGAGTCACTAAGTAGACTTTAACCAAGAAACGGAACAGGGGAAAATACGTCTAGAGTGAAGGCGGGCGAGAAATGAGTTTTTGGGAAGGTTATTCAAGGGTTCCTTCAGTTCCAGGGGGCATAATCGCTAATAAAAGATAAAGAAAATGTAGATCTCCCGGGATATAGTCTCCCTCGTTCGTCTCCCCGGTCCGTCTGTTTTACTGAATACCTCCCGTGGCCTACCTCAACCCGTACTTAGACGTTTTTACTCATGAATCGATAATTTTTTTTAATGTATATATTTTAATAAATAATCGACATAACTTCAAGAGATGAAAAAAAACACACATCTGGATGACCGATGTGGTAGCGGATGAACGAAGGATGATACACGATATCACTATCAAACAAACGAGAAATGAGAAAGGGACTCTCTCTTTCGAGAAAATGCACCTAATTAGTTGTCTCTCTGAAAGAGATCGAAAATGCCAAGATGGCTGCAAACTCTCTCTTTTAGATGTTACTGAATAACCCTGTCAAGGATACTTACTATAAAAATCTCTTTTGCCAAAAGGGTGAGTCGGACCGAAAAGATGTGTCTCTTGCTCAGTGAATAGGCCCCCCCAGATCTCACACTTATCCCGATCGAGTGTGACAGTATTCAGGAACCCAGCCGACTCAGATCATGAACCCAACACGGCTGGAACAGCGTTCGGAAAACGAGTTACCGCATCCGATACGGCTGGAACACCATTAAGGTTGCGCAGTGGGTTTTGCGCCGAACTTATTCGAAAAAATTCCTTGGCTGGAACCTGGATTGAAAAGGGTAGGGGCCACTGATGTTTCGATGAATGTTTCGCAAGGAGCTGGTATATCAAATAAACGCCTACGTCTACCAAGGTTTTCGTGGAAAGCTAAGTCATCAAGTAGGTATTTCATTACCAGCAAGTGTAGATAGGTACCTAAATTTTGCAATTTTTATCACAGTGCTCTTTCATACTTGTTTCATTACCTACAACTCGTAGAAGATGTCCATATAGTTTGATCGATCGTGAACCCAAACCGACCAAGTTCAACCAAGTTTCTGATGGAAAGTCCACAACCAGTGATGGGCACAGGGAATATTTCCACGGAAGCTTTCCCGGGAAACCTTTCCTCAAAATTCCGGGGAATATTTCTTAACATAGAAATTCCCATAAAAAATTGGGAACTTCCGAAATTTTGCCACTTACATTATTCTGGATTATCCTAAGGATTAGATATCTACGTACGTAGCACAAAAACAAAATTTGAAGGCAATGTGTCACCCATTGAGCTTTATCAATAAGAAAAAAAACGTTGGAAGAAGTTCATGGTAGCCATACGGATCATAAGATTAACTTCTTGGGGAAGAAAGATCACAACCACCAGTTTCGTTTGTGTTCATCAAAAAACTCAGTCGAACAGTATCAATTTTCGATAGATGGAGGAATCGTAAGGCAATGAATCGATTCCCATAATATCCAAACCATTCCCCAAGGATACTAAAGACGAGAAATCCACTCCGTCACAATCGGGCTCCGATTTTGATTAATATTTTCAAAATTTTCACATTGTTACATTTCGGTTCATAAATTTGTTGACAAGAAATTTGTTTCACTTCTTTTACGTCCCGTTTCATCAGGTGGTCTAGTTGGTTATATTAATTATTAATCATTCAAACGTTATGGGAATTAAACAATTTAAAAAAACTTCAAAAACAAGACGACTTGTCATTCTTCAATCCTGAATCTTAACTATTCATCTATGTTTACGCATATTTCAGAGTACGCTTGCTACATGTAAGGCATATTTTTTCCATTGACAAGTAAAAACTGAAGGATCTGTGCAGTGTTCATTGATGTTATCTCACGTGGGAAGGAGAATGATGTTATTCAAGACAGGTTAAATAATATTTGAAGAATAAAACGGATTTCTCAAAAAAATAAAAAATAAAAAATAAAATAAAACGAAAATTCCCGGATAAATTCCCGTTTTGGAAATATTCCGGAGAATATTCCCCTGGAAGTACTCCAAATATAAGTTCCCAGGAACTTCCCCATCACTGTCCACAACTATTTAAACTAACAACAATCTTGTTGATGAGTGCCTTGTGCTTTCATTTGCAATCATCATCATCATCCATAAATATTATGGATTACCTGAAGATTTTCTTGATTTCTGATGAATAACCCAGAACCTACCTATATTTTCGATCCGTCACCCAAGTGCTACTCTTCTTCAGAAATTCATCGATTTACAAAATATGAAGAAGATTGAACGGTTAAGGGTTATGCCAATAGAGGGCCCCTCGCAGAAGGTCTTCTTTCATACATTTTTAAAAGCACTTTTTCTTGTTGCCTTTCTCATGCTAAGAACTTCAAAAAAAGAGGACTTTCTTTTCTCAATAAGTTTTTATTTTCAGCAGAGAAAATGGGGGAAGTTGGTGATTCTTTCGAAGGACTCCCCTTAAGTGGGTTGTCATGTTGAAGGGTGGGAGGATGTTAGAGAGGGCCTGTCCATTTTTACGCTATTATCAATCATTCCCCACCACCCGCTTTCCGTCCTTTTCGAAAGCCCATAACCCAATCTTCCCGGCAACAAACATCTCTACAACCCTCGTGTCTGGGCCCTTCACACCGCTACTTTTCGGGTTCCACTGTTGCTTTTTCCGATTTCCCATCGTAATCTCCCTTTCTATTCTTTTGCCCCTCCTCCCCTCCCACTTCACCGTTCTCGTCACTATAACACAATCCGGTAATAGCAGCATCTCAAGGCTTCCCTTATCCCTTCGTCGAGGGTGGGTAAGTATCAGGCAACAGATTTTTCTAAACGATGGGCCGTTAAGGGATCATCGCTTCATCAAACGTTGCTATCCCCAGCTGTTCTGCACCTCGCTGGCTTCAACAGATATGACAAATCGTTTTCTTACCATCCCCCTGAAATTGGCTATTTCTTACGTGAGGAGCACTGATCTTGGCATCTCTCTTTCATCATGTGCCACGACGTCCGTTCCTCATGACTTACCAAGGAGATAGCTCGGTGATTTGGAGCACTTGTTGGCAAGCTAATAATGACAACTACACAACACAAAGGGCCCTTGTCATGGTTTCGCTTTATGCCACCTTCTTCATGACGTGTCCAACTACTAGATGAAAGATAACTTTTATGATTCGTCATCAACTTTGTATTATGTCCAAGTGTCGAGAATTTCACGGACTAATTGTTAAATATAAGAAGTCAGTACTCAGTCGTTCAACTAGCTAGATAATTATATTCACCTCGACAGCTCTGACAATACCATGCAAATATACAATTCAAAATCCTTCACCAACGTTCAACACTTTTTCTCTCTAACATGTGGTCTAAATCTCATATGGCCCGGAAACGAACGCTCAACTCAACGGCGGTAAATTGAAGCCAAAAAGAACCCTAATAATGGAACATAATTGATAATAAATTTAAACTAATCGCGCTCCGCGACACCAAGAAGTAGGTATCGCCTCCAAGTCCTGCTCCCAAGTTCCAAAATTTCAGCGCTACCATAAATTTTATGGAACTTCATAATTATCTCGGTATTGTAGGTACCTGTATGATACATCGGTAAAATCCTTGTCACTTGGGTTTATTATTCTATCGGGCCTACCTACAGAAATGTTGCTGTTCAATTATTGTTTCTTTCATGCGCAATAATTGAAATAGTTATTTTAGATGGTTTTCACCAATTTTGGCCACAAAACAACCTCGGCTCCTTTTTTTTCCCCAGATTATCTTTGAACATTGATAGTGCCATTTAATTGTCTTCATTCATCTGCTAATACTACTTCTAGTTTTATTATACAAATTTATTGTGATTTCAGACAATTTTTCAGGTTTTTGACTCATAAAAATGAATTTCGGGAGCTTAACCTACATTACAACCTCAATTCTTCACTCTCTGGTCAGAATCAACTTCATATTTGGTCTTCTCGCACTAACAAACATCGAAAACCCCTATTTTTACACCCATTTTTCTCCCATAACACCCCTGGGTGTATTCCGATCGGGCTGCCGAGCTTTGGAGCTCAACTAGGACCAAATGTGTTCCTAAATGGGGACACAAACTGTGTGCGGAAGAACGACGATTTTAGACCAAAATTTAACGTAAATTTGAAGCCGAAACTTCGTCAGAGCCTCAATTTTCCACTCTTTGGTCAAAATCTAATCATATTCGGTCTTCTTGTCCTAAAAAAACATGGAAAACGAGACCTCAAAAGCTCATGTTACTCACAAAAAATACCTATTTTTTACCAAATTTTCACCCATAACACCCATGGGTATATTCCTATCGGGCTGCAAAGTTTCGGGACACAACTAGGGCATTAAGGGAGCCAGTTTGCGAAAGAACGAATTTTGTAGACCAAAATTAGAGTAGATACGCGTGATACGGCGGACGGACATTGTATTTTTGGAATCTACGCACCTTGAAACGTAAAAGAAAAAATGTTGAGTGTTATAAAAATTTTATAAACATTTTTAGTGTTATAAACATTCTTTTCTGAGCGATTACATAGGTGCATTATTCACAGAATAGTAAATCAAAAAAGAAAGTTCTCAGAGAAAGTGACTCATAACATATTTTGCGAGGTCGGAAATCGGTACAACTGTCGAAAATAGCTAAATATACACAATGGAATGAATTCATCAAAAGTCATTCATTAAAAACATAAATAGGAGATGTTGGTAATTTGACTCAATATTTCAGTAGGTTCAGTAGGCTTGGTAGGTTAAAATTGTTCGAAAATGTTATAAATTATAAGGTAGGTTCAGTATGTAGTACTTCGAAATTCGCATGTATGGTCATGCTGCTTGAATGAACTTTTTTCTGTTGTGTAGTGGCGTGATGACTACTCGTAAATTCATCACCAAAAGTCCTTGTTCTGAATAGGTGATAATGATTGTCCATTAATGAACGCCTCATTCAGTTACGACTCCCGTTCGTGCCGATGATCCCGACGAGAAGTAGTACGGGTAGTTCCATCAGTGGAACTGAATGGAACTCAACGGAGAATGGGAAGATCATAGTTTCAAACTCCGGATCCGATGCAGGAACTATTGAAATCAACCCGACAATTCACCATATCAAGAACTTCATCTCGCTCACTGAAATACCAGTATTTGTGAGTCCATAATAAATGGAAAATTCTCACAATACCCAGACGATGATGAAGGAAAGTCGAGGCTTAGGAGGCGACAGTGAAATATTTTTGCGGTATTGCGGGTAAAAGTAAGACAAGGGGTCTCCAAGAGTCCCCTCACGACACTAAATCTACCTTTAGCAATAACATCCCTCCTGATATTGTAGAAACTTTACGGGACGTAATATTGCACTGTGACGGCGCTGCGAAGGTCCCAGAGACATAAGTCATGTCACCCCCTTCCGCCACTGGTGCCGCTCTAATTGTGCTCTCTGCCTTTTGCTCCCTTTCCCTTTATTCCGCTTCCGTCTTTCGTTTTCTATTACTTCTTTTTCTTCCGGTTTCACTGCTAGATCCCACCCACTGCGGACACAAAAGGCTGTAGGAGGGTTTGTCACTCTTGCTCCGCGATTCCGAGCTTTTATTTCGCACATGTGGATTGAATGATGACTTTTTTCGTGGTTCCCTCTGTAGCGAGGAGCTAACCTTGATAAACCGCTTGTAAGTATTGTCCCTAAAGATACGAACGTTCCTTGTTACATTACATCGGTTTTGGGGTAGTGATGTTTTATAACCATGCCCTTCTGTCATAGGTATTGTGACTCACTAATGGCAGTCAATTTATGTAACACACAGTATGATGCACATTTGAGATGCTAACTCAGAGAATGATTCATACGAATCCAACTTTCGAAACAAACCATTTAAGCTTTGGTGGAAAAGTAATAAAAAACGCTGTAAATTATTACAAAACGGTTTATTACTAACCTTTATAGATGCCCCTTCTGTGTAGATCACTGTTTTCTGGTCAATACTCAAGCTCCCTCAAGGAAACCCGTAAATCGAGTACTGGAGCCGGCCCGGGAATTAGGTACTGTTTCATAAAAACGCGCGGGATTCAATCATTCAAGCACTAATATTGTTTGTTGTTATGCATGAAGCATGAAGTTTGTTCAAGTTACAAAAGTACCTATAAAACAAAATCCAAAATAACCATCATTCTTCAAATGAAATTGTGGTGAACCATCACCATTGCACAACTTCAGAATTCGCTTTCTGGAACAGGTTGGAAATAAACGGCAAAAAGGCAGATTCCACCAGGCCGGCAAACACTGCGGAAAACCCGGTAACGGTCGAAAACAACGGTCTCCTCCACACCTAGGCAAGGTGAAGAGGAGAAGGTCCCTTTATAAGGGACCAGCCCTCAGGAGGAGAGTCTGGCCAGAGCCCACTCCGGCCGAGGGGGTTCGGCCGTTTCCGCGTGGAAGTTAGGATCCATTCCATCGTTCCCGCCCTCCGCGACGCGATCGGCGCGTATCCTTATCACTTTATTATCAGTAGATGATACCTAATTATATAATTAATATAACGCTGGTTAATGGGAGTTTGAAGGACGATTGAGATCCAGGTGTTTTTGAAACCATTGAGAAACACAAGCGTTCAACTGCCCTCAGACAGTCATCTTCAGGTGTACCAGAATTAAGATAAGTTTTCTTATCAGCAACAACCGAAGGCAGTTGAAAGCTTGTGTTTCTCAATAAATAACGGTTTCAAAAACACCTGGAGCTCAGCCGTCCTTCAAACTCCCATTAACCAGCATTGAAAAAGAAGACCCTACAACATAAAATTAATATACTAATGTTCCGAGTCATTAGATATGTATTATATTATTGATAAATCTGAGATATTAGCGTGATATTCTGATTATTTACAATAATTATGGCCATTTTCAACTATATCGAACTATATTCAATTTTGGTTATTTTCAACTTATTCCTGTAGAATCGAGCATGACAAAAGAAAATTTTAGCGCCCCCTCAAATTTGATGGTTTCCGTTTCAAAGTAGGCTCCGCAAATGAATAAACAAATTCCTATCCGTCCGCCGTACTTCGCACTTTCCTTAGTTACCATGAACCAAATGAACGCTAAATTGTATAAAATAGTATAAGAATCGTTGTTCAGTATTAAGATTATAGCATGATTCGAAGTCAATACATGAAGAATTGCTGGACAAAATAGTCGTGATAGGTTGATTACATGTGATATTGTCATACTATTATAATTTATAATAATATTCTTTGATAGTTATTATAAGAGTCAAAAGTTCCATAGGTACTTACCTAATTTCTCAAGAATAGCTGTGAATTGTAATCTCGTAAATTAATGAAATTCATTTAAAGATTCATTAAAAGGTTGATTATATGTGATATTGTCGTGATATTATAATCTATAATAATATAAAAATGAAGTCGTTGCCTTGGGCAATTTTCCTCTCGATTTTTTTTTGTTTTGCACTTTCAATTCAGCATTATAACACTAATCTATGTACCTAGTTATAACCTAAAAGATACTAAATTGTACTAAGTATTGTGATTTGATAAGCTTTCTCTAGAATAACATTTTTGAGAGGGTGAGTAATACTGAGACTAGTGTATAATTTTGCCATTTTCGTTAATTTCTCCAAGGAAAATACCTATAAATTTTGTGATAATTATGGGAATAGTCAGAAGTTCCATAGGTACCTACCTAATTTTTCAAGAATAAGCTGTGAATTGGAATCTCATTAGGTAATGAATAAAACACATTTTTTTGCTTATGTTACCAGTATTTTCATTTCGTTGTCCTCCCAAATTTTTGTGTGGGCAAAATGGCCTTTTAAAAATATACCATTTCCTTGCAAATTTAGTCGCCGCTAAGGTTATGGCCCCCAAATTTTGGTCACCTATCTGGCAACGATTATTATTTGTGCAGCGAAAACTTGGGGCTAAACAGCTTGGTTTAGGCAGATAGGTACCTACTCGCTAAGAAAGTAAGGAACGTAGGTACTACTCCATCAATCTTTATTAAAATAATAATCAGAGAAGCTGTTCAAATCAATAATCTGTCAAGAAAATCATGGTTTCGAAGCCCGAATGCAACAAAAACTGACCTTTTGAAAGTGTCGGGGGACAAAAAAACTCTCCTATCTTAGCATCGAACCAACGATCTAACAATTCGAGGAGAGAGCCGTAACCACTGAGCTACCATTCTTTAACATAGAGCACCAACATCTGTAAGATGGTTGTAGCAAGCAGCGCCTACAGGCGGAAATGGCCGAACCGCCTCGGCCGGAGTGGGCTCTGGCCAGACTCTCCTGCCCTCAGGGCTCCAACAGGCAGTCTGGTGGAAGCTCCGTAGCCACACTATCCCCAAAAACGTTGTTTTGCTAGTCATCAAACCCTACACTGCTAAACTCTCTTTGCAACCAAATTCACCTCCCTCAACAAATTGACCAGTGTATGCTTGGCTTAGCTGCAAGGTGACACTGCCCAATTTTTGAGGTTTTACCTTCTCATCTCCCTCATTCCCTTTCTCTCTCCCAGGCGAAATTCTAGCTACTACCTCTCCTTTATAGACGGAAAACTAAATATGTAGGGATAAATTCCTTACAGAAATAATACAACGGAACAACCAACTCGACTTCATACAGTCATGCGTGGTTATAATCAGGTGCTCCCTAGCGATGATTATCTGGGCCGTAATTATACAGTGTCATTCACGATCATGTTGACGAATCTTTCGGTGCAAACAAACGTCCGGACGTACAGTTCTCCGGGTGGTCTCAAAAAATTGTTTAGTTTAGTTCGAGATTAACGGAAAAACGTGTTAACAAAACATAAACACTCTTTCATTGAAAGATTTCTAAAAAGGTCAACCTCTATTTTTCACCTCTTAGAGATGACTGAAAGTAACGCCGGGCTTCGCGGACCAACTAGACCCGAAATGGGGCATACAAACCAAATTTCACTCATTTCGGTTCATGAACTACCCAAGGAAAGTGCGAAGTACGGCGCACGGCGGACGGGCAGAAATTTTTATATTCCATTTTCGGTTTCCACGTACCTTGAAACCATAAAATTTTGAAGGGGTGTTAACAATTTGCTTTGATGCTCGATTCCAAAAGTTCATCAGGTATTGAAAATAATAAACCAAAAAGTAGAGTAAACATCCATTTCGGGCTGGGACTTGATCAGCTGCCCTTCAATTAGAGGATCAGAAATTTCGATCTGATCATTTCGCTCTTGGCTACTCATTGCCTCACCCCCTTGAGTGGAGACGGCGGTCCCCAATCCTAGTTACATAATAATTATGACTAATGGGAGGTAGAAGAGGATACACGAAGTAGAAGACACAATATCATAATTATGACTTCGAGGTAACCGGTGATCTCACGGGAATCGGTTTATTCCACCTGATAATGCCACGAGCTAAATCACTCGCGACGAAATCGTGGAAACCCATTTCAAAGAAAAACGGAGTTATTGAAAAAACGCTGCAAATCCCTGCACAACGGTTTATCATTTTGTATAGAATACCCTTCCGTTACAGATCACAGCTCTATGTATAGATAACCCGTCTATATAATATGATATGTACTATTCTATACATATTATGTAGATCGCAGACCCTCCGTAGACTAGTACCTAACCCCGTACACGTTACTAGGTACCTACCTAAATCACGAGTTAAATGTTGCTAAAATAATTCTGCCGATGACAAACAGTACCTAACAAAAAGAAACACACATAATGAAGTTCTGAAAAGAAATTGTTGATGAGGAGTGAAAAAATTTGCGAAAGTACCTACCAACAAATTCCAGCCCCTTCTACGTAGATGGTATAATGAACCGTTGTGTAATAATTTACCGTTGAGTAATGATTTACCGTAGTAATAATTTACCCATCAATAATACTTCAACGTTTGTTCAAGTTTCACTACCTACCAACAAACTCCAAAAGAGCCATCATTTTTCAAATGAAATACTATCACAGAACAACCAACTCGACTTCATACTCCGCCAATATAATCAGGTGATCCCTAGCAATGATTTCATCTCCGCCAAATTTCCTATTGTGGGGGCGTCTCTGGTTACGAGATTTGGTTTGAATTGTATACAATTTCATTCACACTGGAGTCGAAAATGCCTGTCGGTGCAAACTTCGGGGCCTTACTGTGAACGAACGGCTGGACGTACGACGCTCCGGATGGTCTTAAAAAACTCGCAAGTTCAAGAACTATTTAAAACCGTAAAAATATTCACGTAAAAAAATGGTATAGGTGTTTTGAAAATTTCAACCCCTATTTTGAACCACTTAGAGATGACTGACAGTAACGTCGAGCTTCGAGGACCAACTAGACCCCGAACGGAACCTATAACCCGAATTTCATCAATTTTCTTTCATGGTAACTAAGAAAAGTGGCCCGTACGGCGTACGGCGGACAGACAGAAATATTTTTATTGCAGTTTTGGATTCTACATACCTTGAAACGTAAACCATCAAATTTTGAGGGGGGGTAAGAATTTTTTTTTCATGCTCGATTCCAATGGTTCATTATTGAAAATAATAAACCAAAATAGTCTATTTCCACTAATGCACGAAAAAAACGCGAAAAACACTGTTATATAACATATATAACTGTTATATAACTTTCATATATAACTGTTATATAACTTTCATGTATTATAACAGTGTTTCTTGCGTTTTTTCCGTGTATTAGTGGAAATAGACTATTTTTTCAGTAACTCAGTTTTTCTCTGATAATGCCGTTGGGCCTAAGCTCCGGTCTACGCAGTGCAGAATCCATGCCATTTCAACACCTACCTACGAGTATTTATGAAAAATTGCGTTTACATTGGCAGCGATCTCAGGTTAGCCTCATTCGACGCAAAATTTGATTCCCTACAACTTTCCTTTCACTTACGGTATTTGGTTGATTCCAGTGGCATAGGACGTGAATTTTCGACGTTTTAGCTGCGAATAACTGATGATATAGAAAAGTTTTATAGTTATATACTTAGGAATCAACAAACAGTTTTCCTCGAGAAAAGCTTGGAGGATATTTTTGGTTCTTTTCTAGATTTTACATTTTTTGGTTTATTATTTTCAATAATGAACCATTGGAATCGAGCATGAAAAAAAAATTCTTACCCCCCCTCAAAATTTGATGGTTTACGTTTCAAGATATGTAGAATCCAAAACTGCAATAAAAATATTTCTGTCTGTCCGCCGTACGCCGTACGCCGTACGCCGTACACCGTACGCCGTACGCCGTACGCCGTACGCCGTACGGGCCACTTTTCTTAGTTACCATGAAAAAAAATTGATGAAATTCGGGTTATAGGTTCCGTTCGGCGTCTAGTTGGTCCTCGAAGCTCGACGTTACTGTGAGTCATCTCTAAGGGGTTCAAAATAGGGGTTGAAATTTTCAAAACGCCTATACCATTTTTTTACGTAAATATTTTTACGGTTTTAAATAGTTCTTGAACTTGCGAGTTTTTTAAGACCATCCGGAGCATCGTACGTCCAGCCGTTCTAGATTTTACATTTTTTTTCTAATTGTGTAGCGGTTGTTGCTACATCTTGAGCAAGTGGAGTTTATTTTGGTTTCTTAATAATCACATTTTCGAATGGTGAGTTATTTCGTTCACCTGAGGAGGATAGCGTGATTCACGTTCCCCCTAGGAAATCACACAGAAGAGATTACTCCAGGCCATTCCTCCTCCGTGGGCTTAGTGACCCCACCCACCCGCCAATGTCACCAACAGCAGCTGAAAGGTGGCCGGGTCCCCCTATAGCTTAAGTCTCATTGTGGGAGCTCGCGTGTCGACCGATCGGGATTAACCCATTCGGAGGAGATCCGAGAGATTTTGTACAATTGAACCCACACTGGGGGAAAAGGGCTGTGGTCTCATTCCGCCTTTGAACCCTTTCCGGATCTGGGGTCAGCTTCGAGGATTCACCAAATCCCGCCTTTGTCGCCAGATTTTGACGTTGATGCACGTGCTGCGCAGATACGGGAATGAAAAGTGCTTCAAGGAAATGACTTCCTGCAGCTAGAAGAGGTGGAGCTTCATTGCGAACCAATTGTGCGAACTAATTAATTATAACATCTAATCATGGTGTTCACGTCAAAAACGCTGCATAGTACTTGTCACATGGGTTTATTATTCTATTGGACATACCTACAGAAATTTTGGCTCTTCATTTATTGCTTCTTTCATGTTAAATAATTGAAATAGCTATTTCTGATGGTTTCCACCAATTTTGGCCCCCAAAACACAAATTACGATCCTTTTTTTTCAAATTATCTTTGCTCATTGGTAGTGCCATTTAATCGTCTTGATCCACGTGTTGACACTTTTTCTAGTGTTATTATACAAACTGATGGTGATTTCAGACGATTTGCCAGGTTTTGCCTCATAAAAAATTAATTTTGGGAGCTGAACCTTTGGTAGAACCTCAATTATCCACTCTTTGGTCAAAATCGACTTCATATTCGGTCTTCTCGTCCCGTCCCCAAAAACATGGAAAAAGATACCTCAACAGCTCATGTTACTAACATGTTACTAAAACACGAAAAGTACCTATTTTTATCCACATTTTCACTCATAACACCCCTTTGTATATTCCGATCGGGCTGAAAAGTTTCTGATGATGGTCTAACAACCGAAACCGGTCTACAGTTTGTTAATTTACGTGGAAATAAACTATTTCTATTTTTATCCTGTAGTTTTTTAAAAAATAGTCTACGATTTCATGGAGGTATATACATTGTATAGCCCCCCCCCCGAAACACTCCTTTGATTATTATCACGATTCAAGTGTGAGTTGTCGCTGGTAATATGGTTTGGCTGTTGCATGGATTTGATATGAACGGAGGTGTATTTTTTGTGTTAAGTGAATTATTTTAATTAATGAGGATACCCTTTAGAAGCTTGGCTGATGGATGGGGTCGCCGAATGTTTCGATCCAAGGGGATAACCTCATACAAATCCGTTTTTAGATCATTCTGAGAGAAAAATCCGTGGAAAAACTACAAATTTACGCCAGTATAATGAGTCTATGAGGTAGTGAGTATAATAATAGATGATTGCATGAGTGTGTATGAAGTTTGTAGGCGATGCCTTGATTGTAATAATAATTATCGTTCAATATTCATGGTTCTACTATAGCAATTAACTCAGCGATGGGTTCTGTAACAAATTCGCTAGTGTTGATAGGTTTCAGAGGACTTGTGGGTGAATAATAATAATAGGTTAGATGTAAGGGTTTTTCGAATTTGTTTCTCATGGGTTATGACTTTTTAGTTTGTAGACTGGTAATCATAGTTTATAACGCCCAGGCCACAATTTTCATCTGAAATTCTTCGGTTTAGTTGCGCACTACATTTCGGAATCGTTGACGAATTAGCGATAACTAGGTTGCAGTTTTCATCAAAGTTTCATAGCGTTTTAGTTGCAATCAATTCGGTTTTGGTTTTATATGAGTTTTTAGAAATTCGGGAAGTTAGATACAGTGATTTCAATAGTATAAATCAAAGTCCTGCGGGTTTACAGGCATCCATCACTCAAAACTATATGATCCTATAATTGTGGTCAGTATTTATATAACAACTAGCTGTGTACCCGCGCTTCGCAACGGTAGAACAGACACCCCCTTTAGGACAGGCCCCACTCATAACAGTTTTATGAAATATTATACTATTTGAACCGACGCGTGTTGCTGCGATTTAAATAAATGGAGCCAACGGTCATGTATTTTAATATGCCTGTATCCCCCCCTCCTCAACTGATCAGAAACCTTCCCCAATGCCAACCCTAACTGCCTTTAACCCCCCCCGTATCCTATGAACCCTCCCTACCTGGTTAGAAACATTCCTCAATGTTCACACAACAAATTCCCAAAGTTGCACTCCAATTGGTCAAGTAGTTTTGAAATTTCTGTAGACGCCCCCCCCCCCCCCCTCTCATAACCTGTACCCCCCTCCCACTAACATCCTGATTGAAGTACCACTTGAATGTACTCGTCGAGCTGAATCCAGAATCTAATTAGGTACAATCGGATTTACGTCCAACCGTTCAAAGTTATTATAAGCATGAACGTCCTCATAGAAGTGATTATAACACGTTTTTTAGTAGTATTTCATTCATAGCGTTTCAACGGATGGACAGATTCAAATGCGGATTTTTCATAAACCTTCCCAGATAAATTCTGCGTCAAATGGTACCAGCCGCAACTTTCTACGTTCAGCCGTTCTCAATTGATGCCGAGACAAACAAACAAACAAACAGACAAACAAACAGACACTGTTTTATTATATGTATAGATTTCTTTGAAGAATGCCCATTTTCTACGTGCTAGTGTGTCCAAGGCTATATAACCATAAATATAATTCTATATGTCTTCCCTTGACAGCCATATACCTCTGTACCCTAGTTGATTATTGCAATCTTGTACCTTGCTAATTGTAGGGTGCCTGATTCAACAACAACACAATAGCAATGAGAACAATATCGAGAATAATGAGCCTTGGATTGGTAAAATTTCCCTCGTTATAATTAAGCTAATACTCGTTACCTACGGGAGTTACTGCTATTTAGGTGCAGTTTATGTTTACATTTACCTTTTGTTTTTTGTTGACTGTGTAGAAAATAACTGGATTTTGACATCCATTCATTTCCAGTCATATTAAAATATATGTCATTAAAACTTCATGACGCATTCGAATGGGTTTCATTTCACAATGAAAAGTGGGCGGTAAATCAGTTTTCCCAAAAACCAAACTTTTCCCCGCATAATCACAGAGCCAGCCATATATTTTTCTCAATAGCTCGAAAAGCTATTATTGTCGTTGAATTCATTTAAGCCCTTGACCGCCGCTCATGAACTGTTTTTGAAATGTTTTCCATACGTCCCCGTGAAATGCGACGGTTTTAAAAGCCAAAAACGTTGAAAACAAACGCGGGTTGTTTGATTTAACAAGTTAACTAACAATCCTATTTACAAAACAACCCCGCAGAGGGGGTTGCAGTGATTCCGGGGAAAGTTTCGCTTCGCCCGCTCCGTGTTTACTTCGGAGATCCAGTTGGTTACCCCTTTTCACCTTGTTTCCGTTTCGAACGGGATGTTATCCTATTGGTGGATAAAAGAAGTGTAGAAATTTGTTGATTAAGTTGTATTATTGGAGCAGAAAAATTGAGAAATCAGTTGATCACAACACATTTTTCTTATATATTTTGGCGTAAATTAACTTCGGGCCTCTCGGGGCGAAACCCTCATCAAAACGGTTTCTTTCAAAGCTACGAGTATGAAAAACGTCATCCTCAGCACATTTTCAGCCTTCAAGATTTCGTCTTCGGCCGCTAATTTTCAATATTTATTTATGGAACTGGTTCTGAACATTAGTGCACATCTATGGGACGCACGTGTTTTTTTTTGTTTTTTTTTTTAAATCGGGTTTAAGTAGGTATCAATAATTAATCCTAAAGTTAATCTAATCCAAAAAAATTTCGAATTTTTATTTTATTTTCATACAGCCGTGTGCTATTGACTAAAAGAAATTCAAATGAATTTTCAGATTGAAAATTGACTGAAATTTGAATATTTAAGAATGGATGTTCTTTCGAGCGATAGCAGCGCCATCTCTTACCGTAGAATCTCACTAGAGGCCCGTCCACATTGGCCATCATTACAAAGAACTTTTTGTATCAATTCGATTTTGAACCACGGAGCTCTCGTGCAAAACCAAGTCTCCTCTCAAACTTTCGTAGATCACCCAACAAATGAATTCCAATACTCCACTTGTACCTTTCGATTTTGACTGGGAAATGGAAGATAGCTGTGGGGGCATCATCTTTGAAAATATGATTATTTTGTGTTTATTATAATTTCTTTAGCTAGAAATCTAGCGGTGAGATGTGCGTTCAGTTCTTCACCCAGGCTCCTTCGCGTTCTGTATTATTGCTCAGTGATGGTTTGGTTCCCGCTTCTATTGTGTTGAGTTGCAACTGAACTTCCCAAAATTTTGAATGATGTTGTCTAAAGCCAAATAAATAAATTATGCTGCTAAATCTCCAAAGGTACCTACCTTGACCGTGCTACACAAAGTCCTTCGAGAGTTAGACGGTGAATGACCGCAAAAAGATATCTCCCTTAGTATAGCATGAGTTACAATAGAGAATTGCAGTTATCACTTGTTCCGTGTGGATTTTTTTTTTTTTTTTTTAAATATTAAAGCACAAGATGTTATCATCGTTTTCTCCTTGAACTTTAGCAAGATAGGTCTTATATGCCCTTAGGATGTGGAGGGGCAAAAAAACACCTCGGTGACTTTCGTGCGAAAGCTCGGATTCCGCGTGTGAGCATGAAAACAGAATAAAAAGATAAGGAAACCAAGCCCTTCTTTTCTCTCTTAATATGATAGATATAACCTCACGTCAATCCTTAATTAGCATAGGACTGCCCCGCATTGCCCTGACGTTAACACCCGTTATGAAGGTAAGATAACGAGGGCTAGGATCCCGGCTATCCGACCATCTCAACTTATACAATTATTATACTCTGAAGAAGGCTATACATTTTTTTTTTTTTCGTCGACCATTAAACTAGAAGGGTCTTTTAAGTGATGTTGGACACGCTAAAGTCGGTAAGAAGGGTGACCAGTTTAAATACATAACAGCTAGGACGATACATTGCTTCGTTATGTTTCAACTGAATTCTCCAAGGTGGGTCGTTTATTACAAAACCTATCCATTCATTTTAGTCAGGAGTGGGGGGGGGGGGGGGTTGAGGAAATTCTCCATAGCTTGAGTGAAAATTATGATGATTCCAATTCATTACGCGTATTCATAATGTGATAACCTTATTTCGTGATGACGAATATGATTTGTCTTGCACAAATACCTGCTAGCCTTACAAGCAGTTATACTGAACAGCTGTTCAAATCCCCTCTAATGATTTGAAGCCATTCAATCACATATCGATTTTGAAAAGACCTCCTATTTTGTTGTAATTTTCTACATAAAAAATTTAAATTTGAACAGGGGCAGTTTCAACGATTTTTTGCGTTCAAAACTTGAACTTTTTTACATTGTGTAACTCATTGCTCCAATAATAATGAAGAAGTGAGCGATTTGTAACTTTGAGGTAGGAAACCAAATAACTGTTCAGATCCCCTGTACTGATTTGAAGCTGATCAATCACATATCGAATTTGGAAAGGTATTGTGCATTTCCAGAATGTACACAACGCTATCATTCGGTCAGTGACTCCACACTGTAGCATTTTAGGGGAAGTTTCAACGATTTTTTGCGTTCAAAACTTGCACTTTTTTACCTTGTGTAACTCATTGCTCAATGATGATGACCTAGTGAGCGATTTGTAACTTTGAGGTAGGAAACCAAACAACTGTTCTGAACAAATGTTCAAATCCCCTCTACTGGTTTGAAGCCATTCAACCGCATATCGAATTTGAAAAGGTTTTGTGCATATCTAGAATATACACAACGCTATCATTCGGTCATTGACTCCTATTTTGTTGCAATTTTCAACATAAAAAATTCAAATTTCAATACTAGAATTGTATAGGTAGTTTCAACGATTTATTGCGTTCAAAACTTGAACTGTTTTTTTTTACCTTGTCCAACTCATTGCTCCAATAATAACGATCTAGTGAGCGATTCGTAGCTTTGAGGTAGGTACCTACCTATTCGCGTTTTTAACCATGAAAATTTTGAAGACGATACTTGATAAATAATAATAACGAAACTTATTCCAAACCGTTAAATTTCAAATCCTTCGAATTTAATTACTCCGGATCATAATATAGGTATGATTAGATATTAGGTGGAGTCACCAATATACCTCAACTTTCGATTCAAACCGGACGAGGTGTCCAGGAAATAGACATTTCAAGATTATAATTACACGCATGCGCATACACTCTTATTGCTTCGATTTATATTAGGGGTCCGTTTGGGATCCAACGCATCCAAAACAATCATTTTTTGTCCGTATTTCTTTGAAGTATCAGCCTATCATGTGCTGCTGCCTATGGTAAAGTACTCAAATTCCTTCAGATCGATATCTTCTATCGATCTTTATAAGGAATTGAACCCTGAAATAAAATGCGCGAGTTTCGTTCGACAGGCTCAAGGTGTGGGACTGTGCGAGGCCCGTTGGCTCTTCAAGCTCCGTTGTGAGCTGCTCAACATTAATGCTAGGCCGTTCAGTTCCTGCCCAAGTGAGGAATGCTCCTTGTGTAACCTCCATGCGCGTGAAGACGTTTATCACTTTTTCTGTGTCTGCCCCGTTCTCAGTGAATTTAGGTGGCCAGCTTTTGGCTGTGATAGTCTTTCTCGGGACGAGGCCATTTTCATACTGCAGGGGGGGAAGGGGTGGCCTTGCATTATAAATTTTTGTAAATCCGCATGGGGATACAGAAAGTTTCTAGTTGAGCAATTTAATTTTTAACCCAGGTTGTACCTATATTTGATTTCTTTCTTTGTTTAATTTTTCTCTGCACATAGATAGTTTTGTTAGTATTAAGTAAGTTTGTACCTACCAGTGATTTTATTTTATTTTGAATTGTGCAGCCCGAACCTCCGGCAGACGGTTAAAACCATGCCGTATTGTTTATACTTACATGGAGTCAAGTGTTCTTTTTATGTTGTCCTTATAAAAATAAACTTATTTCTTCTTCTTCTTCTTCTTCCTTCAGATCGAACTAGAGGCCGGAGATTCACTCTTCTGCTGATGAATTTCATCAATTCGACTATAGTAATATACCTACCTGTTGGAGGAGTTATATCGCTTGTAACTCCAAACCGTTTTTGATGACATTTCCATGGGACGTGCGTGTACTGGCAGCTTCTGGATATCTTACTACTACGTAATCATTCGATATCTACGATACCTACTTACTAGAATAATCATGGGGTAAATAAAGAAAATACTTCGAGAGAAAATATTTTTAATGAAGGTAGACAGAATGAATCGCACGACAATTTGAATTACAGTATTCTTTTATACGTTTATATTTGTTTCCAATAATTTTCATCTTCAACAATATGGATAAGTCGTACAAATGAAGACGAGACACTAAATAACAATGCAGATTGGGCATAGTTGTCGAACGTTCGTTCAAGCAACGGGGGATTTACGATGAATTGCGAACGAATATTTTACAGGTGTATTATATACAGAAAACCGATATCCACATCGAATATAATTGTGATACCGAAGGGAGATCAATGAAACGGGGAGAGTGATTTTTCAAGTCGAACGTCGAAAATGGAATTTCGTAGTTTGAAATAATAATTTATTAACGACAGGTAAATTTATATCGAAACTTCAATTCGAAATTAGGGTGTCATAGGGAAGATTAAGGTGCCTCTTTTTGACATAAGTTACTGAGAACATACGATTGAAAAGAGGCACGTCAACCAGCCTATCTACACACAGTTCGGACCGAAATTGATTGAAGGGAGTCTTATAAATAACAAGTCCAGGAGAAGGAATCGTTAATAATCTATACACAACACTAGTCTGTTTTATATCGACCAAATAGGTATATAATATTAATGTATGTACAACATGGAGTTACAGCATCTATTTTGATTTGAAAAAGTTTACATCGCTATTATATTACAATATTTATCAATGAAGAAATGTACAGAATAACGTTAGGTATGCCATGATGGCTGTTGAATGAACGTTGTTCATCAACGGTAACGAGAAGGGACCGTGACGTAGAAATATCGAGTGGACTAGTTAGAAACGAAAAAGGGAGAAAAATATAGGAAAAATCAAAGAGTAGACTCTACTGCAAGCAACGAAAGTAGACGGGTAGACTCTGATGAACAAAGGGTCTAGTGAAAATAATAAAATACAAAGTGACAAAATTATAAATCAATCATGAGATGGAGCGAATGATCGAAATTAAATGAATATTTGAACATCGTCATGGTGACTTGAGTTTTCAGTTGTGGTTATGATGCCATACTGAATTGCTCTTGACACCATGGCGATGTACTTATATCGAAATTAGTTTGAAACCGATTAATAATTGTAAAACCCGAAAGAGGCCCAAATTGAAAGTTACGAAATTACAGGAATAAATATTGAATACTCTTATTATTGGAATTTTTTTACTTCGTATGAATATTATATAGGGGAATATTATGTAGTATAAAGATGGTTACATAGATGAAGGATAAGTACGATAAATCCTACTATGAAATGAGACCGTAGAGTGAAAGTTTAATTTACACTGAATTCATATTCGAAAGGAAGAAGATTTTCGAATAAATACGTTACGAAGCTACTTGAAACGCTGGGGAGTTGTTATTGTTTAGATTCTGCCGTTTGTCTGCCGTTGGAGTCGCAGTCAGTGGACTTCTTCTGGGGGACAGCGAAGGGGAAGACGACGTGGACGGGGTCGACGGCCGGTCCTTCGTTCTCTCCGACATGTTGGACTTCGTCGGAGGGCTCGTCACCCTGGAGGCGACCGGAGAGCTGTCGCGACCGCCGAAGTTCGGATGCGGAGGAAACCCGAAGTACTTGGGATCCGGAACGGCTCCGAAGTTGTTGTTGTCGAGACCGTGGTGGCTCAGGTTGTTGTTGTACGAGGCGACTTTTCCCATGAACGAGCGGATCTCGTCGAAATAGGCGTCCTCACGGTTCGCCGTCCCCGTCACCGGGTCCTCGTTGTCCGAGCTCGGTGAGTCTGCTGCGGCCTACATAGGGAAACCCACATCAAGACACCAAAGTGGTTCCATCACACGTAACTCAAAAAAAATAAGCTGAGTGCTACTCACGGCTTGTCGCTCATCTTCTTCAAGCTCATACTTGAGCTTAATAGCAAATTTGGCCATTCGCTTTGTTGGTAAACCGCCATTAACATGCAAACAAACATCAAGACCCCTCGCCCAAACCTCTCCGACCAGTATTCCATCTTCCTTGTGTGTACGATTCACATCAAAATCCAAAATGCTATCACTGGTTAATATTATCGGATTTGGAACTGCTCATTTTAGTATTTAAAAATTAAAAAAAAATGAAAAATAAAAAACACTTCTGCTCTTCCAGGGACAGCCGGCCATAATTATAGCAAAAAAACTACAGGATAAAAATAGAACAGTCTATATCCACAAAAACTAACAAACTGCAGACCGGTTTCGATTGTTAAAGCATCATCAGTACGCAATAGAATTCTATTGTGTACTGATGATGGTTTAACAGTAGAATTCTATTGCGTACTGATGATGGTTTAACAATCGAAACCGGTCTACAGTTTGTTAGTTTACGTGGAAATAGACTATTCTATTCTTATCCTATAGTTTTTTGCTATGGATTTCCACTACTCCGCCGCAAGTGATTTAAGTTATAATTATAGCCTTATTTTAGCCATCCCATACTCAAAAACAATATAGTTGCAGCTGAAGAGGATCGGCTTCTCATTTTCAAGACTGTTACAGAATTTAGTTATTGCACATTTGGAATTTGGAATAGAGGTGAAGTAGCCTAGTGCGAGGAGTCAATAACAACCTTGTTTTGGAATCCCATAAAGGAAATTTTAATGCTTACCGGTTGACCATCCTCTCCTTCGTGCTTCTTTAGGTGGCGATCCAAATTGGTTTGCTGTCCAAAACAGCGGTCACAAAGTGGGCACCTGTAATAAACAAGATAAGACAGCATTCAGTAAAATGATCAAATTAGAAGTACCTACAGCTTTCCATCAAACACATAATACACACGAAATACAATGGCAATACGTACCTAAACGGTTTTTCTTTGTTGTGAATGTTTCTGACGTGTCTTTGGAGGTTGGAAGATATCGAAAATGATCTTTCGCAGTATTTACATTTGTAGGGCTGTTCTCCAGTATGTGTTCTGAGATGTCGAGTAAGGTTAGCGCTCCTGAAACAGCAGTTGCACAAGATTATCGTTAGTTGTATTTAACCTCGCGACTCCCAAAAGACCTCATGAATAATTTTTTATTGAAAATGGGCGTTAAATAGTAGTTAACAATGTCACACCTTGGGAATACTTTTCCGCAGAATTTGCAAGCGTATCTGTCCTTGACTCGGGCACCCTGGGCAGCGCTCTGTCCTCCAAGGACTTCCTGGAACGTTTTCGGAGGGGGACCCCGACCGTTCAGGTGGTGATGGAGACTTTGGAGCCCACGCGAAGCGAGGTCGTAGGTCGGTCCGCCGATCGCTCCCAAAAACGCCGGAAAGCTCCTGGAGAACTTCGAGGCTGCTGAGGCGGCTGATGGTGACGTGAATACTGGATTTGGAGGAGGATGGAAAGGCGAAGAAGCCTGAGAATGGCTGTACAGGCTCTCCAGAAACATCGGATGCACTGGCCGGGGATAAACGGGGGGCGATGGTATGTCCGAGCATACGGAGTTGTTCGATGAACCAGTCGAGTTGTTGAAGGAGGCAGCTGGAGAATCAGCAGGCTTCAGCTTGGGGCTGCTCTCCCTTTCAGCGGGCTCTTTTCGAATTTCCTTCTCGTCTTCCTCAACTTCGACTTTAATATCAGACTTATTGTCATCATCATCATCCTCTTCCTTCTCTTTCTTCACGTTCTCCACAAAACTTCCTTTTTTGCAAGGCGGACTGTGATTTTCAGCCTCCCTCCAATCTTCGGATCTGTCTTCCTTTGAATGCTCGGGACTGGGGCTCCTTCTGCGCTTCCCACCAATCCGCAAGTCCAACGGTTGATCACTCGGAGATTGACATCTCGATGACAATGGCGATCTCATACCTTGAACAATACAGATTGACAATTCGGAATGGTTAAACGGCAAAATTCAAGACAGCTAATTACTGTTGCATTGAACTGCATTAATTAATAAATCAACACATTAAAACATCAGACTGAGCGTATTGAAACAACTCACCGTCATTGCACGAGAGGTCCTGAGGTTGATCAAGTTGAACTTTGGCCGAAGTTGGTGGTCTAGCTGGGCTTGGACGCTCGTTAGAGGCAGCCTGAGAAAAAATAAACCAAAATCGATGGTAGTTTCACGTATAGCCCTTGTATGTGTACACCATGTAGAGATCCGTACATACGTTATAAGTCGTGAAAGCACACTGTGACATTTGGGATACAGTATCGATGGATTCAATCGTTTAATTCTTTTTATATTATTACCTCTTCAGCAGCAGGTGGTGAGACTTTGTTTGTATGAATCATAGAATTCATTGATGGAGTGACTGGCTCCACTGGGGAAAGAGCGCTGCTTGAAGGAGAAGGGCTTCTAGATCTCCTGCAATAAGAAGGAATAATGTTGTTTGATCACATGTGTGGAGAATTATTGTTGGAGATTTGGAATTTTGATAAATAAGGATCTTTCGTACCTATAGGAAGAGTACGGGTCGATTCTAAGTCTGTACTTTTCTTCCATTTCTTCTTTAGAGAGCTGAGCGTGGTTTGGGTTGATGGGAAAGGGGACGTGGGGCGATCCAAAGAAGGAAGCCTGAGGATTGAACAAGGGAGAGCCAGCGGTCAGGGCGCCTCCATAGGTCGGCAGGAGACCCGGGTGGTAGAAAGGCATGCCAGGCCTGGGGTACAGCATGAATGGATTTGGCGACGGATGGGGGCCGTGGTGCGAATGAGACATAGCTGGTGACGGGTTCGTAGAGTCACAGAATCTGTCAAACACAACGAAACACATAACTGTTATGTTCAGCATTCATTTGTAGGTACACTTCCGTATCAAATGCGTTAAGTAATTGTACATTCTTATTCAACCTTACAGACTTTCAAGTCGTCCTCACCTTTTATGTTTAGCTAGTGAAGTGCCAGTAGAGAACGTCTGGTTGCACTTGGCGCACTTGATTTGCATCCGGCAGTCAGCGTGCATCCGCTTATGTCGGCAAAGGTTTGAAAACTGTGTATACGCCTGTAACACAAAAACGCACAGGCTCTGGTCAGACTAGACTGTTAACTTAATTCGTTATTACGTAAACTCAGGAAGTTGGATCAAGAATCCAGTCAGCTAGAATTGGTAACTAAAACCCTACATGTATTATGTAGGTATAAATGTAGATTACAGCTCCAACGCTGGAGGTTCACTTTCGTGTAGCAAATAGGTACTTTTCCCTTGTACATAATGTAACATAATGCACAGCAGATACGAAGAGGATTGAAATTTTGAGCTACTGGTTTCAAATATGAAATATATTGGAAGATTTCGATAGTTCCCGCTGAAAATTGTGACATTTTGTCGATCAGAGTTTGTACCTTGAAGCAGACTTCACATTGGAAGGGCTTGACGCTCGAGTGGATATGCGTGTGTTGCTTCAGGCCGCTACTCGTCGCGAATGTTTTCCCACACTCCGTGCAAGCGTGAGATCGAGCTCCTACGTGGTGCGATCTGTAACAGACAGAAGAAACCCTGTAAAATGAGTTGATTTGTATGAATCTTTAAAACGACTAGCAACATGCATCGATCTTTTGTTTGGATGGGCGCCTCGGGGAACAAGTGAGTTGCTCTTGGATTTCCGCTTTCATCGCTCGATACAACATCCAGCTGATGGCCATTATATCTGTGCCGCCCTCTGGGGAGACGGAGACTGATTGGAACAGTGCATACTAGATCACGGGCCGGCCGCCCCTGTTGGCTCGGAGTAATTGGACAGTGCACCAATTATAGACCGCGCCAAACAGAGTCTATTCAAGATAGTGTGGGTACACATCGCCCATTATATTCTGGGGGAGGTAATATTCCAACTGCCCGCGAGTTGACAAACATTGGGTGCCCTCTCATGTAGGATGAACGGTGATTTCCTGCTCGTTTCGAAATGGCCAAACCACAAACCTATCGCCCATACGTCAATGTTAACGTTTAATCGAGAACTAATGATTTGGCTCTGATGTACCCAAGGGATGATCAAACACAGAAACTTGACCCTACCACCTTCTTTTTTCCGCCTCAAGTGTGTTTTCAACATTTTTTCAAAAGATTTACTCAACATGTTCTGATCATACCATTGCGACATCAGAGCCAGATATTCCGTGCAGGAGTGTGGAAATTAATTCATGTATCATTTACTAGTATTTACAATCAGACCCACAGCCAACAACATCACTCTTCAAATAAGAGACAAGCAAGCTATGGGGCTGAATTATTATCTGAACAGTTTGCTTCATTGGATACAGCGTGTCATAAGGGCCGAAGATGAGGTTGCAGGTTCCCCTGAGTCTCATTTTGGTTTATTATCCCGTGAATAATACGCCTATGGATTTGGTCAGCAAAAACTGTTTATAACACCCCATCAAAATTTTTTCGTTCAAGTTTCAAAGTGCGTGGAGTCAAAAAACGCTGCAAAGCCCTTGTAACATGGGTTTATTATTCTACTGGACATACCTACAGAAATGCTGGAAATGCATTATTGTTTCTTTCATATACAATTATTGAAATAGGTATTGTTGATGGTTTCCACCAATTTTGGCCCCATAAAACACGACACAAGCTACTATTTTTTACAAATTAACTTTGATCAGTGATAGTGCCATTTAATTGTCTTGATTCACCTGCTGATACTACTTTTAGTGTGATTATTCAAGTTTATGGTGATTTCAAACATTTTCCCAGGTTTTTGACTCATAAAAAATGAATTTTTGGAGCTGAACATTCGTTGCAACCTCAGTTCTTCACTCTTTGGTCAAAATCAACGTCATATTCGGTCGTCTCGCCCTAAAAAATATAAAAAACGATACGTCACGAGCACATGTTCACTAAAAAATACTTGAAAACCCCTATTTTTACACCAATTTTTCAGAACCAACCAAATGTGTTCCCAAATGGGGACCCAAACTTCGTGCGGAAGAACGACGATTTGAGACCAAATTTTAACATAAATTTAAGGCTGAAACTTCGTTAGAACGCCAGGTTTCCACTGTTTGGTCAAAATCGACTTCATATTCGATCTTCTCGCCCCTAAAAACATGGAAAACGATACCTCGGAGCTCATGTTACTAGAACACCAAAAAACCACATTTTTACCCCCATTTTTCACCCATAACACCCTTGATATATTCCGATCGGGCCGAAAATTTCGGGACACAACTAGGGCCCAAATGGAGCCTGTGTGCGAATGAACGAATTTTTTATACCAAAATTGAAGTAGATATATGCATCTTACGGTGGACGGCGGACGGACATTGCAGTTTTGAAATCTACGCACCTTGAAACGTAAAAGAAAAAATGTTGAAGGGGTGTTACAAACATTTTTTGCTGAGCGAATACATGTGAATAATACACCAAAATGCAATGCCGGTCGGCCGTGTCATCCATATCTACTTTTTTCGGTCTAAAAAATTCGTTCTTTCGCGCACATGCTCCATTTGGGCCCTAGTTCCGTCCTTACACTTTGCAGCCCGATCGGAATATATCCAGGGGTGGTAGGTATGGGTGAAAAATTGGTGTAGAAATAGGGATTTTTTCAGGTTTTGGTGTGAACAAGAGCTTGTGAGGTATCGTTTTCTATGTTTTTTAGGGTGAGAAGACCGAATATGAAATTGATTTTGACGAAAGAGTGAAGAATTGAGGTTGTAATGAATATTCGGCTCCCAAATTTCATTTTTTATGAGTAAAAAACCTGGGAAATTGTCTGAAATCACCATAAATTGGTATAATTACACTAAAAATAGTATCAACAGGAATCAATACAATTAAATGACACTTTCAATGATCAAAAATAATCATGTAAAAAAATAGGAGCCTAATTCCTGTTTTTGGGGGCCAAAATTAGTGGAAATCATCAAAAATAGACATTTCGATTATTGCGCATGAATGAAACAATAAATGAATAATGAACAGCAACATTTCTGTAGGTATGTCCAATAGAATAATAAACCCATGTGACTTAGCAGCGTTTTTTTTCACTTATCAGCTGTTTCCAAAATTCCATCTACTAATAATTTATTATTTATCCTACTTGCTGTCATCAAGTACAGTTTACATTCTGATATTGAACATTTCCGTTCCATTGGCCTCACCTGATATGACGCTGTAGGTTGGAAGGGTCGGAAAAGAGTTTGGGACAGTTCTCGCAAGGGTAGCGTCGGATTTCACCGTGCTTGGTGGCCTGATGATGGAGCAGGGACGGGCGCCAAGCGTAAGTGCGGCTGCACTTATCGCAGCGGTACTGGTTCGCCGCGTATCTGTGCCCGCTGATCAAATGATCGTCCAACCTGCGCAAAAAATGGGGGAAAAATTGGTTCACCGTTGTTATATTAGCCGTTTCCGAATACCAGAGCTTTTTAAGGCACAACCTCTAAACATGATTCTGGCCTTGTACCCCTTCTCGTGTTTTAATTACCAGTAGTTTCAGTCGTTTTCTTTTCATTTTGGTTTATTATTTTCAATAATGAACCATTTGAATCGAGCATGAAAAAAAAATTCTAACCCCCCTCAAAATTTGATGGTTTACGTTTCAAGGTATGTAGAATCCAAAACTGCAATCAAAATATTTCTATCTGTCCGCCATTGCAAAAGTACCTATCAACAAAATCCAATAGTCCATCACTTATCAATGAAATAATATCGCAGAAAAACCAACTCGACTTCATACAGCCATCCTTGATTATAATCAGGTGCTCCCTAGTGATGATATACGGGCCGGATTTATACCGTTTGATTCACGATCGTGTTGACGAAGCTTTCTGGTGCACACAAACGGCTGGACGTACAATGCTCCGGGTGATCTCAAAAAATTGTTTAGCTCAAGACAAATTTAATAACCTAAAAAAACCATAACCCTTCTATTAAAGTTTTCGAGCTACGGCGTTCTGAAAATTTCAGCCCCTATTTTGAACCCCTTAGAGATTACCGACAGCAACGCCAAGCTTCGCGGACCAGCTAGACCCCAAATTGGACCTACAACCAAATTTCATTAACTTTGGTTCATGGTAACTAAGGAAAGTGCGAAGTACGGCGTACGGACAGAAATGTTTTTCATTCCATTTTCGGATTCCACGTACCTTGAAACAGAAGCCGTCAAATTGGGGGGGGGGGGGGGGGGTTCAAAATGTTTTTTAAATAATCGATTCCAAAGGTTCATTATTGAAAACAATAAACAATAATTTCCGCCCGTACGCCGTAATTCACACTTTCCTTAGTTACCATTAAACAAAAATGATGAAATTCGGGTTATAGGTTCCGTTCGGGGTCTAGTTGGTCCTCGAAGCTCGACGTTACTGTCAGTCATCTCTAAGGGGTTCAAAATAGGGGTTGAAGTTTTCAGAACGCCGTAGCTCGAAAACTTTCAATAGAAGGGTTTTTTTTACGTTATTAAATTTGTCTTGAGCTAAAAAATTGTTTGAGACCACCCGGAGCATTGTACGACCAGCCGTTCGTGTGCACCAATAAGCTTAGTCAACAAGATCGTGAATCAAACGGTATAAATCCGGCCCGGATATCATCACTAGGGAGCACCTGATTATAATCAAGGACGGCTGTATGAAGTCGAGTTGGTTGTTCTGCTATATTATTTCATTATTTGATAAGTTATGGACTATTGAATTTTGTTGGTAGGTACTTGCGAAACTTGAACAAACGTTGAAGTATTGTTGATGGGTAAATTATTACACAATGGTAAATTATTACACAACGGCAAATTATTACACAACGATAAATTATTTAAATTATTACACAACCTACCAAGAAGGGGCTGGATTTTGTTGATCGGTACTTTTGCAACTTGAACAAGAAGTATTATTGATGGGCAAGTTATTACACAACGGTTCATTATGGTTGACCACGAATGTAGGCACTGACCACATCAACAACTTTCCTTCAGAACTTCATTATTTGCGTTTCTTTTTGCCGTTTTAGTTACTGTTTGTCATCGACAGAATTATTTTAGCAACATTTAACTCGTGATTTAGGTAGGTACCTAGTAACGAGTACGGGGTTAGGTACTAACCTACGGAGGGTCTCGTTCTACATAATATGTATAGACTAGTACATATTATATAGACGGGTTATCTATACAGAGAGCTGTGATCTGTAACAGAAGGGTATTCTGTACAAAATTATAAACCTTTGTGCAGGGATTTAAATTGATCTTGAACTAAAAAATTTTTTGAGACTACCCGGAATACTGTACGTCCAGCCGTTCGTGTGCACCAGAAAGATTCGTCAACACGATCGTGAATCAAACGGTATAAATCCGGCCCGTATATCATCACTAGGGAGGACCTGATTATAATCACGGATGGCTGTATGAAGTCGAGTTGGTTGTTCTATTTCATTTATTAAAGAATGATGGTTGTTTTGGATTTTGTTGATATGTGTTTGTGCAACTTGTAAAAACGTTATGCTTCATGAATAACAACAAATAATTAATGATTGAATTATTGAATCCCGCGCATTTTTATGAAAATGTAATTCCTGGGCCGGCTCCAGTACTCGATTTAGGGCTTTCCTGGGGGGAGTTCGAGGGTACTGCCTACAGCAAACAGTGATCTACGCAGAAGGGGCATCTATGCAGGTAAGTAATAAACCGTTGTTTTTGAGTGTTGGTGAATTGCTAATAAATGAGACGGGAATAGTGCGATCTCTGAGGGGGCTCTTGAGGCGGCCCCCTCGTCTTGATGAGTCCCATTGTCGACAATCGATCGTATAATTCGTGGCTAATGGAAATCCGACGTCAAGCGCCGACCCCTCCCGTCGTCACACCGCCTACCGACGACGACCCTTCCTCCCGACCACGGGACATTTAACCGGAGGAGCCCGTTTTCTCACCCTTAACCTCCTCAGTCGGTTAACGACTGTGTTAATCAGTGGCGTCCGAATGGTTTCAAGGTCTCATCCGAGCCCCACGGCCGTTGACGGGGGTTTCATCAGTTCTCATCAAACGAGAAAACGGGGTGGGGGGGGGGGGGGGGTTCTCATCAGGGGGACAACGGATGTTTGGACGGGGGCGGTTCACTTAAGTGCCGATCCGTGTTGAGCGCCGCCCCCGGGAGGCCTTTCGAGTCATTTTTATCTGGTGTTGGCGGGGCGGGGGGGGGGGGGGGTTGTCCTATCAATCACAAACACGTCCCCCCCCCCCGCCCCCCCATCAACTCGTTCGATTCAATCTACGTGGCTCTCAAAGAGGCGGCTACAAAGACACTTCTTCCCCACACAACTATCAACACTTTTGGTTTATTATTCTGTGAATAATACTAGGGATGTATGATACTTCGAAATGTATCGATACATATCGTATCGATATTTCTAAAAAGTATCGAAAAGATCAGGCCGATACTTTCAAAAAGTATCGATACATTCAAGTATCGATACTTTTTACAAACTCAAAATTAGAAAAGTTCCGGCCTCATGGATTGTGTTGTTTTGCGCCTTCCCCTTCCAGTGTTCCAGTTCCACCATAGAATAATTCTATGCCTGTCATAAGTGCACAGTATCAGTTGAGTTGTTTCACGTTTCCAGTCCTACTAGATGCCGGACAGTATCAGTTGAATGAGTGATCATCTCCATTTTTATGTCAAGGTTGTTGACAAATGGTGGGACTTCAGGCATGGTAGCGATCAGGCTTTGTAGTCTTCTGTGAAACTTGGAAGTAAGAAAAGATCCTTGAAAAAAGTAACGGTGTCGATACCGCGAAAAAAGAAAAAGTATCCCGATACATTGCAAAAAAAAAGTATCAAAAAGTATCGATACTTTTTCTTAAAAGTATCGATATTTTGAAGTATCGATACTTTTTATACATCCCTAAATAATACACCTATGTAATCGCTCAGCAAAAAATTTTTATAACACCCCCTCAAACTTTTTTCTTTTCCGTTTCAAGGTGCGTAGATTCAAAAAATGCAATGTCCGTCCGCCGTCCGCCGTATCACGTGTACAGGCTTCATTTTCGGTCTAAAAAAGTCGTTCTTTCGCACACATGCTCCATTTGGGCCCTAGTTGTGTCCCGAAACTTTTCAGCCCGATCGGAATATTCCCAGGGGTGTTGTGAGTGAAAATGTGTGTAAAAATAGGTACTTTTTGCGTTTTAGCAACATGTTGGTAACATGAGCTTTTGAGGTATCGTTTTCCATGTTTTTGGGGACGAGAAGATCGAATATGAGGTCGATTTTGGCCAAGGAGTGGAAAATTGAGGTTGTACCAGATGTTCAGCTCCCAAAATTGATTTTGTATGAGTCAAAAACCTGCGAAATCGTCTGAAATCACCATCAGTTTGTAGAATAACACTAGAAAAAGTGTCAACACGTGGATCAAGACGATTAAATGGCACTACCAATGATCAAAGTTAATTTGAAAAAAAAAAAAAGATCGTACCTACCTACCTAATTTGTGTTTTGGGGGCCAAAATTGTTGGAAACCATCAGAAATAGCTATTTCAATTATTTCACATGAAACAAACAATAAATGTACAGCCAACATTTCTGTAGAATAATAAACCCCATGTGACAAGGACTTTGCAGCGTTTTTTTTTAACAACACGATCAAGATAACTCATAACGTTTCACTCGATCAACAGTCAAAAACAATTTTGGTTTATTATTCTGTGAACCGCCAAATTATTTCGCACAGCCAAAAATTTGTACAACACCCCCTCAAAATGTTTCCTTTTACGTTTCAAGGTGCGTAGATTCCAAAAACGCTGCAAAGTCCATGTCACATGGGTTTATTATTATACTGGACATACCTACAGAAATGTTGGCTGTTCATTTATTGTTTCTCCATGTGCAATTATTGAAATAGCTATTTTTTATGGTTTCCCAAAATCCCAAATAACCTCCTATTTTTCTTAGCGAATTACCTTTGATCATTGATAGTGCCATTTAATTGTCTTGATTCACCTGTTGAAACTACTTCTAGTGTTATTATACATTTTACGGTAATTTCAGACAATTTTCCGGGTTTTGACTCATAAAAAATGAATTTTGGGCGCTGAACCTTTCTTACAACCTCAATTCTTCACTCTTTGGTCAGAATCAACTTCTTCGGTCTTCTCGCCCTAAAAAACATGGAAAACGATACCTCACAAGCTCGTGTTCACTAAAACCTAAAAAAAAACCCTCGGAAACCCCTATTTTTACATCCATTTTTCTCCCGTATTTTAATCGTGGCCGAGCTTTGGAGCACAACTAGGAGCCTGTGTTCCCAAATGGGGAACCAAACCGTGTGCGGAAGAACGACGATTTTAGACCAAATTGTAACATAAATTTAAGGCTACAACTTCGTAGAACATCAATTTCCCCTCTTTTGTCAAAATCGACTTCATATTCGGTCTCCTTGTCCTGAAAAACATGGAAAACGATATCTCACAAGCTCATGTTACTAAAAAACAGAAAACCCTATTTTTACCCCCTCTTTTGAACCATAACAACCCTGGATATACTCCGATCGGGCTGAAAATTTCGGGACACAACTAGGGCCCAAATGGAGCATTTGTGAGAAAGACCGAATTTTTTAGTCCAAAATTGACGTAGATATAAATGATATGGCGGATGCGGGCGGCGAACGTGCATTGCATTTTCTGACTCTACGCACCTTGAAGCGTAAAAGAAAAAATTTGAAGGGGTGTTACAAACATTTTTTGCTGAGCGAATATTTGTGAATAATACACCAAAATGCATTGCCGTCCGCCGTCGGCCGTATCATCCATAAATCTACTTCACTTTCGGTCAAAAAAATTCGGTCTTTCGCACAAATGCTCCATTTGGGCCCTAGTTGTGTCCCGAAATTTTCAGCCCGATCGGAGCATATACAGGGTTGTTATGGGTCAAAAGAAGGGGTAAAAATAGTTGGTTTTTTTTCCAGATTTTAGCGAACATGAGCTGTTGAGGTATCGTTTCCCATATTATGTAGGGCGAAAAGACCGAATATGAAGTTGATTTCGACCAAAGAGTGAAGAATTGAGGTTGTAACGAAGGTTCAGCTTCCAAAATTCATGTTTTGTCAGTCAAAAGCTGAGAAATTGTCTGAAATCACCATAAATTTGTATAATAACACTAGAAGTAGTATCAACAGGTGAATCAAGACAATTAAATGGCACTATCAGTGATCAAAGATATTGTAAAAAAAGAGCCTGAATTGGTTGGGATCCAAAATTGGTAGAAACCATCAGAAATAGCTATTTAAATTATTGCACATGAAAGAAACAATAAATGAAAAGCCCAATACATTTTTGTAGGTAAGTCCAGTAGAATAATAAACCCATGTGACAAGGACTTGTCAGCGTTTTTTTCCTACGATTTAGATATACAAAATTACTAGTAGGTAAGTACCTTGTTCGTGTTTTCCTCCTTTTCAAACCATACAAAACATGTTTGTATTATCTTCGGTTGCTGATGAGATGACACTTTCTCAAAGAGAATACGTTTTTAAAAGTTTTATTCTTGTATTATGTAAGTTTGGTACATGTCGTTTTCTGTCCCGAGTCACCATTGCATACCAATTTCTGTCATTTGATATAAATTTTACGTTCTTCTGGCCATTTTTATTGTTTTTTTGACGCCAAAAAATTGGGAAAATCGGAATTTGGCTCACTACTTTCTTGAAAACGCTGCAAAATATTAAAAAACGGTTTATTATTGCCTATACGGATGCCCCGTCCGCTTATGTCACTGTTTTCTGCGGGCAGTACCTCGCGCTACCCCCAGGAATGCCCTAAATCGAGTGCAGGAGCCGGCCCGGGAATTACAGTTTCATAAATATGCGATAGATTCAAGAATTCTGTGTCATTAGTTATTTATCGTTATTCAATTTCTGTCCGCCTGCCGTACGTCATACTTCGCCTTTCCTTAGCCACCATGAAACAAAGTTAATGAAATTTGGTTTTAGGTCCACTTTGGAGGTCTAGTTGGTCCTCGAAGCTCGGTGTTACTGTCAGTCATCTCTAAGGGGTGCAAAATAGGGGTTGAAGTTTCCCGAACGCCGTAGCTCGAAAACTTTTTTTCGTTTTTTCTTTTTTTTTCACTTTTTTTCGTTCGTCTTTCGTTTTTTTTACGTTTTGGTTTATTTAAATTAATCTCGAAATAAATAATTTTTCGAGACCACCCGGAGCATTGCACGTCCAGCCGGTCGTTTGCACCGGAATTCTTAGTCAACATGACCGTGAATGAAACTGTATACTTCCACCCCAGATATCACTGCTAGTGATCGTCTGATTATAATCATGTTATAGCAATTATTTGTAAGCCTCAAAATCTTTAAAAGTAAAATGCATGGCTCGTGTCCACTGCACGACCCAGTGATTTAATTAACTGCAAGATATGCCTGTACATTTGAAAACTGACCAAAGTGGAGCAGCAGGTGTGGGACTGCAAAAAACTGACAGATAATATGTCAAGGGAACAGTATGTTCCTGCCTACTCTGCAACATATTGAGAAGCTGAAGAAGACTGCGATGTGGGATAAACGTGTACTAAACCTACATATTACAATAATAAGAACTCCAAAAAATGTTCGTATTAGGTAGATATATGTATGCTCCAAGTAAAGAATGGGGAGGGTGAGTTCAAAAATCATTCGTCAGTTCACCACTCTGAAATGGGGATCTCCAACCGACCTTCTCAGTCCTACTAATTCCAAATACCGCCAACGTGTTTGTTCATTTTTCGCAAGTGGGTCAAACTCCAATTCTCTCAATTAGTTGGTGGGTGGAGGGGGTCGCAAAAAACCGGTAAAACGGCTAAAATAACGTAAAATTGAAATCAAATCGCCGAAAGTAGTATACAATGGTGACTCGGGACAAAAAACGACTATTGCAATATCAAAAGGAGAAAAAAAACAACGATGCAGAAATTAGTGTACCATATTTGGTCAAGTTTGAGTTTTTGTTGGTCAAAAATGTTTTTATAACTCGTCAAAATGGCTAATAATCACCAAAAATGGTTAAATAATGGCAAAAAACGGCTAGTTCGAAAATTCGCTCATATGGTCATGCTGTTCGATAGTAACTTTTTTGTTTGTGCTGACGAGTTACCTACCGCATCCGAACTTCCAGGAACTCAGTTCTCATCAAATTGTTGGCAAAGGCTATTGTACAACAACATCAACATTTGAATAACACACAATCGTAGCTACGAGTATTTTCCCTATAGGACGGTCTTCTAATTTTTTTCAGGATATCTTCTCAATTACCGTTATATTTGTTTCTTGATAAACCACACATCCGATAGAACTTTTGTTGTTATCTAACCCAATATTGGAAAATTGACTATTAACCAGTAACAACTAAATATAAAATTGTTATGTAACTTTCAACAAAATGTTTATAAGGAGGTTGACGTGTAATTTGGATGGTCTGGCCAACAAGCGTAGTTGAGCTTGGTGGCATCTTACCAGACTATCGATTGAATACCGTCTGGACGTATTGATAACGTTTCTCTGTCCCTAAGAAACAACAAAGGTCTCAAGATTGATGGCACAGGCTGAGGCTGAAAAGGCGGCCGAGACAGCAGTGTGCACACTTTTGATGGTCCCCTCCCTCCATCGCGACCCCCCCCAGACAACGATCTCAGACACGCACGACCGGTAAAAACATTCAACAGAGGGAAACATCGAAAAACAATCGATTCGTCGGAATCTCGATCATTGGAAAATATCGATCGGATGTTCCCCTGTGATGTGAATTGATGAACGCCGCTCCCGAAACGCTAGACGGGCTTTTGTGTGCTTCTCTTGTGTTTCCCTGTAAAACGAAAACCCCCAGACGGTTCTCGATGTAAATGACCGCCTCGGTGCGTCTGGGCCCGCCTCACGTGCGACGCTTTTCAGGGTACAAACCCCGACAGTTAACCCTTTACAATGCGTTCAACCTACGCCAAAGTACAGCCACGTGGTTCACCTCTGGCTCTCAGCTTTATCAGTCGATGCGTTGACAGCTCGTGAGAAATAACACCTAACGTCTTATCACAAAACGCTTCTCACTCATTTGATTCTCCTTCCGTCGTCCGTTTTTATAAAGAACGTCAAAACTAAACAAGAAAAACTATTCGCAATCATGAACTTATCGCAACAGGCTACTGGAAAACAGCTTGGTAATCACATTGCTGATCTGGTACGTTGTCATTATATTACAATGATTATCAAACTGTAAAAGCTGATCGACAATAGGCTCCTCAGTTATTGCCGTCTATTAGGTCTACTAGATCCTAGATCCACAATTATATCTCAGTTATTGCCGTCTATTAGGTCTACTAGATCCTAGATCCACAATATGTATCTCAGTTATTGCCGTCTATAGGTCTACTAGATCCTAGATCCACAATATTATATCAGTTATCCACAATATATATCTCAGTTATTGCCGTCTGTAGGTCTACTAGATCCTAGATCCACAATATGTATCTCAGTTATTGCCGTCTATTAGGTCTACTAGATCCTAGATCCACAGTATAAATCTGTTATTGCCGTCTATCAGGTCTACTAGATCCTAGATCCACAATATACATCATCTCAGTTATTGCCATCTAATCGCTCTAATATATCCTATATCCTTAATGTACAGAGTGTCCCAATTCCTTCTGGAGAAACTCATGGAATCGATTCTACTCTTCATTTGGAACAAAAAATGCTCAGTAAACATTTTTCGAAAAGTTCTTCGTTTTAAAGATATCTGACAATTTGTATTTTTCCAACTTTTCATTACCTTACCACATAAAAATGCTGTTAAATCCGAAAATATCGAGGCTGCAACAAATCCAATTACACCGTTTGAAAGAACGTCAAATTTCCTGTAATATTCTTCTGTTCTCAATGGTCAGAGTTACTTAAAATGTTGGCCAGTATCAGTTGGAACATTTGAAAATTTCAATATTTAAAATTGTGAAAAACATTGTACGCTCTACTGAGGTTACAAAAAATACCTACAACCTGTCAAATTTCACAAAAACTCCTTCATCTAATAGGCTTTACATTGATATGCTTAGATTTAAAATAACGTTGTAGTAGAGTTAAAAAATGATAATTGAAGTTTGAAAACATGAGCAGTGGTGAATGGGGGGGGGGGGGGGGGAGAATTAATTAGCCCCTCGTAAATTAAAACTAACGCTTCCTTGACTGGTTGAATAAAAATTATGTTGGAATATGAAGGGGACATATCGAAGTTCAAACAAGAACGAATGATTAGTTCCAACATTCAACGAGAATGGACAGGGAGGTGTCACTAGAACTGATTTTGCTTGCACAAGTATTTCTTAGTAATGAATAATTATGAACCTCGGTTAATCAGCTTATCAAACTGCAACAGAGCGCTTCTCTTCCACCAGTTCAGTATAATGTGTCTCGTGGAAAGGTAGTTGTTACGCCGCTTTATTTTTCAAATCAGGAGTACCGAGATATGCTGCTCGTGTACGGATACTGTAACTGCAGCAGTACAATACTCTTGTAAAGCCTATTAGATGAAGACGTTTTTGTGAAATTTGACAGGTTGTAGGTATTTTTTTGTAACCACAGTAGAACGTACAATCTTTTTCACAATCTGAAATTTTCAATTTTCAAATGTTCCAACTGGTACTGGCCAACATTTTAAGTAACTCTGACCACTGAAAACAGAAGAATCCTACAGGAAATTTAACGTTCTTTCAAATGGTGTAATTGGATTTGTTTTAGTCTCAATGTTTTCGAATTTATTAGCGTTTGTATGTGGTAAGATAATGCAAAGTTGGAAAAGCACAAATTGTCAGACATCTTTAAAACGAAAAACTTTTCAAAAAATTTCTACTGAGCATTTTTTGTTCCAAATGAAGAGTAGAATCGATTCCCTGAGTTTCTCCAGAAGGAACTGGGACACCTTGTATATCAGTTATTGCCGTTTATTAGATATACGTTTGTTAGATACGTTTACTAGATCCTAGATCCACAATATTATGTCTCAGTTATTGCCGTCTATTTGCTCTACTAGATCCTAGATCCACAATATCTCTCTCTGTTTCGCCGTTTATTAGATCTACTATATAGATCCTAGATCAATAACTAGGCCATCTACGTGTATTTATAATACACGTAGATCTATTAATATTTATAAATAGATGATTGTGATAGTTAAGTATGCAAGACCGCTCGGTCGTGCAGGCTTGCATCACGTTACGCCGCGCCACCCAGCGTTTCATTTGGCGTTTTTGGTATCCCAAACAATAATGTTCAAATCTCCAACAGAAGATAAGTTGATACTGATATCGAGGGTGACGAATATGGCATAGATTTATTTTAAGATACGGACAAATCGTGGTAATCACTTTGCTTATGGGAGGGTAGGGAAGTCCTCATTCAAAATATCAAGGAACTGAATGCTGAATGGATGAAAATGCTTGTTGAAATTTGGTGCCGTTTCCATCACGCCCTCTCACAGACCCCGCACCGCTATCAAACATTGATGACAGCCTAGTAGAGTTTTATGAGTAATTCTATGAGAAAGAGTTAGTGTAGGTAGCCCTTAATTTTCTATGAATTATTATTAAAATGTTGAAATTAATCAGTCCGTTGTACATGTCTAGACGAAAATTTTTCACAACCACGAAGATAAGAGTTGAACACAAGGAGCAGGGATTTGTGTTTTTCAGCTTGAGAACTGACTTGAGGCAATTCAGCTGCTGACCCAAACGAAAATACAGGACCTGCCTCCCGACCCTCGCCTTCAAATCGATAAAATCTCACTCGTTAGGTGTTAGAAATGCACTCATCATAAGACAGCCGCTCGCGTGTCAAGGAGCCGTGAAGAAGCATCTGGCTGATTCTCACCGAAACTCTGAGTGGTCTCATGAGGTCTATGTCGGGTTGTTCCTCCCACCCAAATTGGTTACTGTTTGTTACCGAAGTGGCTACTGTTCTTATCCTCGGGTAACCACGAAGCAAGTAGTTGTAGAGCTATCATAACATGCTGGTAACTCTACACAACCTCACAAGATGTTTTCCATAATATTACCTTTATTTTTTTTTTTTTAAACAACGGTCTCTAATAGATCTTTCACTCCTCAATAACCAGAGTTCCTGTGAGCTCCTGTGAGTTCCTGCACATAAAATGCACCACGTTATCTTTGAGATATGAATTGTAACTGTCTATGTTGTAAACCCACCATCAGTGTACCTAGCAAGATCGTGGCTGAATCACAACGACCGGCACCGGCGTACATGCCGAACAAGTGTTTCAAATGTACAACTGCTACGCACTCCCAGTCCATTATGGCTCAATCGGCTCAATGGTACACTCTCTGACCGCACTGAAGTTCACGTTTTCATATCCCCTAAAAGTGGCTATTTGCCTTCTTCTTTAATTGCTCTGATCGTTTTGTTTTTAACTATCCCATAAATATTACTCAGAAATAAATAGATCCCATCATGATCTAATTTTTCCTAAACAGATCAAAGGGTGGGCCTTGTTTTTTATTTTTTTTTTTAAATTTTATTTTAGGAAGCGAGCATTTACGAATAACCAGACTTCCTATCTACGAAACAGGACGATTTTAAAACACCCACAAATTCATTACTACTGATTGATGAGTTGATAGATGGTTTACATAATGTCCACGAACTTTTAACTTCCTCAACATTATCTTCCTCGCGAATTTGCTACTCCGAAGGTTTCCAACGCGCCATCCACATCGGTGCAGCGTTCAGCTATTATATTGCAACGGAATATGAATTAGCATTATTGTGAGTGAATATATTATTGAGTTGAAGTTTTTTATTTATATTGGAACTTACAGATCAACGTCAGGGAATGTAGATTCACAAACTGGGCACCGGGCTATATCTTCCTCGTCCTCCTCTTCACCACCGCTGGGCTGGAGGTAAACTGTCAACATACAAAATTACACAATTGTTAGGAATGTCCGTCATCAGTCAGAAAAAAAATTGTAAGCCCAATGACAACGTTCATTTCTTTTTGGTAAATGTGACTTTTCTGTACGCTTATATAAAAGTTATATAAAAGATAGGCCTCAAAGAAATGTGGGTTTGGTTCCTGGACGGTGCCGTAGAAAACTCACCTAAGCTCTCCTGTTCTCTTGTAATTTATTCCCTCAAGTAGAAGGTACTTAGAAACTTGCTCAGTGATGGCCTGACGTAATGGCGGACCCGAACTGACATAGGTAAGACCAGAACTAGCGCAGAAAACAGGAGCCTTACTCGACTATTAAAAACGCTGCAAAGTCCTTGTCACATGGGTTTATTATTCTATTGGAATTACCTACAGAAATGCTGGCTGTTCATTTGTTGTTTCTTAAAAACACGAATTAGGCTGCTATTTTTTTACAAATTATATCTTTGACCATTCATAGTGCCATTTAACTGTGTTGATTCACTTGTTGATACTGCTTCTAGTGTTATTATACAAATTTCTGGTGATTTTAGACAATTACCCACGTTTTTGACTCATGAAAAATGAATTTCAGGAGCTTCGTTACAACCTCAATTCTTCACTCCTTGGTCAAAATCAACTTCATATTCGGTCTTCTCGCCCTACAAAACATGGAAAACTATACCTCACTCTCAAAAAAACCTCGAAAACCCCTATTTTCACACCAATTTTTCCCCATAACACCCCTGGGTGTATTCCGATCGGGCTGCCGAGCTTCGGAGCACAACCCAAATGTGTTCCAAAATTTTGAAACAAACTGTGTGAGGAAGAACGACGATTTTAGACCAAAATTTAACGTAAACTCAAGGCTGAAACTTCGTTAGAACCTCAATTTTTCACTATGGTCAAAATAGACTTCACTCCTAGACCGAAATTGAAGTAGATACGTATGATACGGCGGACGGACATTGCATTTTTGGAATCTACGCACCTTGAAACATAAAACGATTGAGAGGGTGTTATAAAAATGTTTTGCTGAACGAATACTTAGGTGCATTATTCACAGAAAACAAAAGCTGCAATTACTCCTGTCAGAAGACTTATTTGAATCGGCGGACATACCTATACCGATTCATCAGTGTCCTTTGTAGAGGGCTAAATTTCACTCTGAAATGTGATGAGGCGAGGACAGTATTCTGAAAAACACCTCCGAAAATCCCAGTAGGGTTGGCTGTATTTCTATGCAGTGGACAGATGGACTGAAAGTTATTTTGCAGTCAATCAGTTGATGACTGCGCAGGATTTGACTCTTCAAAGTCGGCTCTCATCATTACTCCCGTGAATACAAGTCTCACTTTTTGAACAGTGTCCGGGAAAACCCAGGAAGAAGGCAACGAACTCGCAGCAGCAACCCCGCATTCAGCCCATGGTACTCTTTTTAGGCCGGATTGGGGAAAACCCAAACATACAACACCTCGTGTAAACCTTTCGCTACCTGTTGACCCGTTGAAAGCTGTTGTCCGCTAAGTCACCGTCTCAATAGGATTATATTTCATTCCCAGCTCAGACCATTGAGCAACACAGGACGACGTTTACAATAGTGGGACAGATCAGTCGGAATTTCCGATCATCAGTGAAACAGAAAAGAACCTCAAACCGGAATCCATAAACCGACAAGTTTGTGTCACTTGAGCTCCGCAAGTACAACTAGTCTTCATTTTTGGTACAGCAAGGGAATCCATTATAAAGAAGTTAGTACAACAGGAATCGGAAAATTGCAGGAATATTACCCTCAAGTGGGAATTGAACCCACGTCCTCTGACCATCTAAACGAGCGCCTCAACCGCATCAGACACTAAGGACATTGAAGGTCCGCATCCCCCTCCCATCAACGTTATGACAGGCATTAGTCTGCATTTTGGTTTACTATTCTCTGAATAATACACCTATATATTCGCTCAGCAACCATTTTTATAACACCCCCTCAAACTTCTATTCCTCTGCAGCCCGATCGGAATATACCCAGGGGCGTTATGGGTGTAAAAATTTCGTGTTTTTTGGTGTTTTAGTAACGTGAGCTTGTGAGTCATCGTTTTCCATGTTTTTTATGACGAGAAGACAGAATATGAAGTCAATTTTGACCAAAGAGCGGAAAATTGAGGTTCTAACGAAGTTTCAGCCTTAAATTTACGTTAAGTTTTGGTCTAAAATCGTCGTTCTTCCTCACACAGTTCGGGTCCACATTTTGGAACACATTTGCGTCCTAGTTGTGCTCCGAAGCACGGCCGCCTGATCGCAATACACCCAGGGGTGTTATGGGGGAAAAATGGGTGTAAAAATAGGGGTTTTCGAGGTTTTAGTGAACATGAGCTTGTGAGGTATCGTTTTCCGGGTTTTTGTTTAGTGCGAGAAGACCGAATATGAAGTTCGTTTTGACCAAACAGCGAAGAATTGGGGTTGAAACGAAGGTTCAGCTCCCAATATTCGTTTTTTATGGGTCAAAAACTTGGGTAAATTGTCTGAAATCGCCATAAATTAGAATAATCACAATAGAAGTAGTATCAGCAGGTGAATCAAGACAATTATATGGCACAACCAATTATCAAAGATAATTTAAAAAAATTAGAAATAGGAGCATAATTCGCGTTTTTGAGAAACAATAAATGAACAGCTAAAATTCCTGTAGGTACCTAAGTACAATAGAATAAAACGCTGCAAAGTCCTTGTCACATGGGTTTATTATTCTATTGGACATACCTACAGAAATGTTGGCTGTTCATTTACCTATTGTTTCTTTCATGTGAAATAATTGAAATAGCTATTTCTGATGGTTTCCACCATTCTTGGCCCCTAAAACATGAATTAGGTACGCTCCCACGTGTTGATACTACTTCCAGTGTTATTATACAAATTGATGGTGATTTCAGACGATTTTCCAGATTTTTGCCTCATAAAAAATCAATTTTGGCAGCTGAATCGTTGGTAGAACCTCAATTTTCCACTCTTTGGTCAAAATGGACTTCATATTCGGTCTTCTCGTCCCCAAAAACATGGAAAACGATACCTCAAAAGCTCATGTTACTAAAATACAAAAAGTACCTATTTTTAACCACATTTTCACTCATAACACCCCTGGGTATATTCCGATCAGGCTGAAAAGTTTTGGGACACAACTAGGGCCCAAATGGAGCATGTGTGCGAAAGAACGACTTTTTTAGACCGAAAATGAAGCCGGTACACGTGATACGGCGTACGGCGGACGGACATTGCAGTTTTTGAATCTAGGCACCTTGAAACGGAAAAGAAAAAATTTTAAGGGGGTGTTATAAAAATTTTTTGCTGACCGAATACATAGGTGTATTATTCACAGAATAATAAACCAATAAACCCTTGCGACAAGGTCTTTGCAGCGTTTACTGATACGAACTACTGTACCCTCCAGTTAGCCACCGCCAGTGAGACAGCCTGGGAAGCATAATTTCCATAATAACCGCCGTTTGGGTTCGGCAAAGGAATCTTTGTAGAAGTTGGGAAAACAGTAATAAGAAGGAACGAACTTGAGTCGAATCAGTTCACTCAGTAAAAGTGGGTATCATAATGGTGACATTGCATCCCACAGTCCCAAGAACCAGCCAATCTGGAAACGAACCAAATGCATTTCAGCCCAACAGCACAAATCAAACTCAGCCAAACAAGGAACGAAAACATAGCCACTCTAGAAACAATGAAATCTACATTATGTTGTGGAATAATCAAACAAAGAGTTTTCTCTTCTTCTTCTTTCTGGCAAACCTTCAGTTTACCACCAATTTATATTTAAAACGAAGCTTTTTCGTTCAAATTCTGAGCATCCTCAGATAGACTACTCACATTTATGTTTACGTGAGTTTTATGTGAGCAGTGTACCTGAGGATGCTCAGAATTTGAGCGAAAAGCTTCGTTTTAAATATAAATTGGTGGTAAACTGATGGTTTATTTTTTGTTTGATTATTCCACATCGCAAGATGACTTACTACTTACTGGCTTACGTCTGATCAAATTCGATGTACTGACTACATTATGTTGTTAATGAAAATGCATTATGTTGATTTCGATCACAGACCATCCATTCATCATATCCACTTCCCTCTCCAGTACACTCGTCCCGGTCTGGTTCATGAAGTTCCAAACACCGTTGATTATATTGTTTAAATTACATCAGTGAGGCTTTCGAGTGAGATTTTTAACATATTAATATAGTAATATTTTTTATTGTTATTACGAAGCAATAAATTAAAGGCACGTGCCTATTGCAACCAAAAAGGGATTGCGTTTAGACCACTTTTAACCCAACAGGGAACTAATACGGGTATATTTAATCAAGTAGGTACCAAATTCCACTGACGAGCTTGTATGAATCGTTTTTCGTCCCTCACATGGAACATACCATGGGAAATACTGATGGTCGTCAGGGACGGCTTAAATGATGTGTGATCCAGGGATCTGATATCACAATCTGATAAACGGATGATGTACACGCTATTGAAGAAGGGGACGCCGCTTCGTGCGATCGCTATCGAATCAGAGCCTCGATCAAGTGAGAGCAACAGGGCCTCGTACGAAAACATCCCTAAACGTCACGTAGGACGACGTTAATAGTAAACCTCTGATTTTAGAAGGCATCGCAGTCATGCGACTTATCCTCCTCGCACTAACGTAAATCTCTTTGATCCCACGAAATCCGAAGTAATTGGGGCATTAGCCAGAACGGAATGACCGGCTCAAGCTCATCCGTTTCACTTGAAGACCTATTTATAACTCCTCGGGGGTGATAATGAAAGTATAGCACTGTACCAAATATACACTGCCTAACCCTGGATAGTGAATATATCGTACGGGTTGATCTCACACGTACTCCGTCATTCAATGAGAGAAAACTGTGCTTACTTCAGAAGTCGAATGGATAAACCACAGAAACATTTCACAGCCCATATCTTGATAATTAATACATTGACATAAATTGCTGCTAACAAGTGTGTCCCTCTGGAGCGAGGCACTTGATTTGATTATGCTTATCAATTGTGTTTATGTATTTAAATTTTAATAAAATTACTTAAATGATCAGCTCGTCGATAACGTAATGTACTCATAATAATTAAGACGTGCAAGGTAGTTACATAGAACAGAGACAATACAGTGGGATAAATAGTCGAAACGACTCACAGCTTCATGGCCATCATTTAAAAACAAGTTGATTATCTGAGAAGTACCTATTATGTGTAAAAATGTATTTTTTGAACAAATGTATTATTATGTTTCATTCAGACACAACTGTACGATACATAAATAGTTGGGGGTAGTCCGCGGTTCCTTTTGATGATGTTAGGTAAACATAGGTAACAAATAATTTGTTACCTATGATATTTGTTAGGTATATAATGTTAATAATGTTTTATAATAATGTTAGCCGAATGGGATAACCATTCAGGATAGTTATTATCCTGAATGGATATCCATTTGGCTCAATTTGCAAGGTACAAAAGAATTGGAAAACAAAATGCTAAAGATTCCGATATAGAAATTGATAAGGACGATGACAAAAAATGACGTTCAAGATTATGTACCGTGCATTACTGTATGCCACGTTCAAAAACTGGTTGTTGTGGCTACATGTGATTATAAATAAGTAGTTGCTAAGCATAAAGGTTGATGAAAGGCGATACTGATGACAAATCGGGGATGCCTACCTTGGGATCCATAATTAAATATATCTCAAATATATGGAAATCAGTTTAAAAAGAATGAAAAAGGTAGGTATGAAAATTGATTGAAAAATGACAATTTGTTTAGAAAAAAAAGTTACAAAGTATTACACAACGGTTTATTATTGCCTATACAGATGCCCCTCATGCGTAGACCAGTTTTCTTTGGTTAATACCAACCCCCGTGCTCCCCCCCCCCCCCCCCGGAAAGCCCTAAATCGAGTAATAGAGCCGGCCCGTGAATTACAGTATCATAAAAATGCGTGGGATTAAATAATTCAATCGTTAATAACTTGTTGTTATTCATGAAGCATAACGTTTGTTCAAGATACAAAAGTACATATCAACGAAATCCAAAAGCATCATCCACCATTCTTCAAATGAACTGATACCACGGAATAACCAACTCGATTTCATACAGCCATCCGTGATTACAATCAGGTGTCCCCTAGCAATATCGGGGCCGGATTTATACCGTTTCATCCACGATCATGTTGACGAAGCTTTTCGGTGCTAACGAACGGATGGTCGTACAATGCTCCGGGTGGTCTCAGAAAATTGTCGAGATCAATTTAAAACTGCAAAATAAACCATATCCTCCCTATTGAAAGTTTTCGAGCTAGGGCGTCCTGAGAATGTAAACCCCTATTTTGCACCCCTCAGAGAGAAGTGACAGTGACGCCGAGCTTCGCGGACCAACTAAACCCCCAATTGGACCTATAAACCAAATTTCATTTTTTTGGTTCATGGTGGCTAAGGAAAGTGGGAAGTACGGCGTACGGACAGAAATGACTGTATTCCATTTTCGGATTCTACGTACTACCTTGAAACGAAAACCACGAAATTTTTCGAGGGGGGGGGGGGGCTAAACTTTTTTTTTTTCATGCTCGACTCCAAAGGTTCATTATTGAACATAATCAACCAAAAAATAATTTGTGTGAATTCGATTTAAAATTACGAAGTTGGTTGAAAAGAATGAAATTGGTCCGTGAGAGATTGGCATGAATTTGAGCAGAAATAGCGGTAATAGTTATAAACAGTAATGATAATAGGCATACATAGTAGTACCTACCCAATAGTTGGGAAGTACCTACGCGAAGGTTCTTATTACAAGAGTTATCTGTCCAGATTTAGTACATAGCTACCTTATATTGAGCTGAAGAACTAGTCCAGAGACGCTGCTGCTTGGACTCCCTAAGAATTTTGGATATTACATCATATCAACTTGATGGGATTATTTTTGCCCGCGAAGTTGAATTTCATGTAGATCATACTCTTGATGTATTATCATATTTAATGTATTTCTGTAAGTGTCAACCATAAGACCAATTTCAAGTGACTGTTCGGTTGCGTTCGTGTTAATGTAATTGGATATTTCATAAAGGTATCGTAATATACGGTCGTGTCTTGTGATCTGTGGCTCACATTAGTGGGTATGTGTGATGATGTAAAATAGCTGTTGGGAAGGTTGTGGTGAGTTGTGTCCGAGACGTACCTTATGTCTGGGGTATCCGTGGTAGAGCGAACTAGACCAGAGACGCTGCTGCTTGGACTTCCTAAGAATTTTGGATTTTACATATCCACCTGATGTGATTATTTTTGCCCGTGAAGTTGAATTTCATGTAGATCATACTCTTGATGTATTATCATATTTTTAATGTATTTCTGTAAGTGTCAACCATAAGACCAATTTCAAGTGACTGTTCGGTTGCGTTCGTGTTAATGTAATTGGATGTTTCTTAAAGGTATCGTAATATACGGTAGGGTATTGTGTGACCTGTGGTTCACATTGGTGGTCATGTAAAGAAGCTGTTAAGAATGTTGTGGTGAGTTGTGTCCGAGACGTACCTTATGTCTGGGATATCCGTGGTAGAGATAACTAGACCAGAGGCGATGCTGCTGCATGAGCTCCTCAACTAGGAATGACAGCTAGACGAATCCACAACACGAGAATGCAAACTAGACCACGAGACGAGTCAGGGCGAGAGAGATGAGCGGTTATGAGGGATGTGGCGAAGACGACAAGTCACTTGTCAACTCCAACAAACCCCCCTCTCCTCGAGGACCAAACCCGGGCCCAATCCCCGAAGACGCCTCGGACACCTGAGGTGGCGCAAGGAGAACCCCAAGTTAGGTCCACCCCTCCGCGAAACGGCGGGGAAGGAGGGGAGGGAGGGACTCGGGGAATCCCACAGTCCCCTTTGTTGCCTCTGGTCCCCCCTTTCATCTTCCATCTTCAGGCGATGCCACACAGTTTCACTGTGCGGATTATCTCTTTTACCATTCAAGGGGCGACCTAAAGACCATTGCAAGGGGTATTGGGGAAACCCATTCGGTGTAGTGGGGGTAAGGCATACAACTCCACCGAAATCGAAAATAATTACTGAACCCTATACAAAAAAACCTAGTGCAGCATGGCCATATGAGCTAATTTCCGAATATCGTAGTGTGCCATTTTATAGTCACCAATCTAAACCTATCTTGATCAACGTGAAATCTTTTTTGTCAATTTTGGCAGTTTTGTTGCTTGCGATTTTGATTCCAACATACCAAATTTGACACACTTTCTTGTAGAAAATATAATGTTGACTGTTAAAAGCATTTTCTTGTCAACTCACACCATCCTGTCACAATCCTGATGAATTCGTGTATTGTTAGCAACTTGTTAACTATTTATAAACGATTTTTTGACCCCAAAAAACTCCATTTTGCAGGTGAACAAATATTTTTGAGTAATAAAATAGTGGAAATGAAATAGTGTTTTTCTGACTCCAGTTGCCATTTTATACCAGTTTTGACGATTTAATCCTGGGGGGGGGGGGGGGGGTAGCCATTTAGTTGGTCATGAGAAGCAGTATAATTATAACTGACAGGATTGGATAGTGTCTGCGGTTTGGATTAGTGTTCCTATAGCTTCGACAACATCGCATTATTTTCTTCCAAAAAGAAAGAGACCTCGCAAATATTGGCAGAATTATCGTAACTTTTATTTCTATTAATCAGCAGTTATTTTTTTATCGGCATTACAGTAACTTTCAGAGGTTTTCGAATTCCTAACTTGAATTACAGATTAATTTTATTTTTTATAACTTGACAATTCGTAGTTGCTAGTAAATACTCTACTACAAATTAGCACTTTTCATCTACTAACTAAGGATAAGGACAAACTAACAATAAGGACATAAAAAAATTACGTAAGAATTCAGGAAGGGATAAAAACATTAAGCAAGTGTGTTGAATCGTATTGACGTAATGGCTGCAATAAAAGTGAATGGGTCAGATGAGTTTGAAGAGTTGGTAAGTATTGCGAGGCTCCACGGAAACAACTATATTTAGAAGGCTCCACGACGGGAAAAGAGCACGCAAAGGATTGCTGCGCCAATTTTATGAATCTGTGGATAACTGAATTGTACTATGGGGGATTAGAGTTTATATCTCACCTCCCGTGCTTCCCATTCTACAGGATTTTTCTACAGGAACAAAATCTATTCTCGTATTGTTACCCAATGCTGTGATAAATCGTGGCACATCATATTACTCATCCATCTGGTAGTCGATCCCTCCTTCCCTCGCCTGTTTCTTTAAAATTTAATGCATATTTCAAAACTCATATTGATACCTTTTACCAATGCGATTCATATCCAAGAATAATCAAGCCTCCCAGATTAGGTACAATGTGCATGAGAGCTGGAATTATTAGTAAATACGTTACTGTAAATTCAACTGAAAAAATCGTAGAACCAAATCGTGGGGAGGGGGGGGGGGGGTCGTATAAAAAGTTGACTTGTTACTTGAAAAGGAACTAGGTTGCCAGATTCCTTCCTAGACCGTTGTCGGATCATAGAAAAACGGACGGAGCGGGAAAATATGTAAAAAGCCGTTGAAAAAAGAATCGGATCACACGGTTTAAAATATGCAAGGAAACGTTACTGGAGGAAGACTGTTGTTTTGAGTGATTCTCGGATAAGGATGGACGGGGGTGCAGTTAAAAAAAAGTTCAGGTCCGAAGAAGGTGGAAAAAAATCTGATGGGAGAAGAATGAAAAGTTAATCAGAAACCTATTCATCATAGGAGTATGAGTGACGTGAGGGAGCCCTGAGGCAGGCCGGCGCCTGGCTTGACCCCCGGAACCGTTCACCCCCCACGGATTCAGCTAAAATATTCAAATCCCATGCGGGAAAAGACGCTACCGTGAGATTCCTCTTCTGTTTTGACGTCTTATTTTGATGGCAAAGTCAAGGAAGACCTCGTGGAAAACCACAATGGGCGCAACTCGGCCACCCCTTTCGTTGTCACTGTCGCCTCGTCTCGTTAGCGTTTGTTTGTCTTTATATCGTCTTCTTTTCCCCCCCATTACATAGAAATTCACCCCTTTCCCTTCGTATTACCTCAAAACGGTGTATTCCTCAACCCATCCTTTGTTCATCTTTGCGACTTCGTCGTTTTCCGTTGGAAAAAAAAATACAGTTTTTTTTGTCTGAATCACAACGTTTTCTGGTGACGTCATCCCCGTATTTGTATGAAATACGACAAAAACGTTAGCTCAACCGATCCATCGAGTATCCCATGGAAGAGTTGAAGGGTATCCAAACGTGGATTTACCCTTTTTTCTCATATTCGTCCTCTACGAGCGTAACGGCGAAAAATCCACCAAAAAAACGGGCGTTTTCCAAGAGACAGAACCGGTCCGGCCGGCCAATTAGGGTGTGTCCTTACACATTCAGGGTCATCGGGTCATGGGACTTCACGCTTCAATAGAGTTTTGGACAATAACAAACAAAAAATTTGTTCCTATAACAAAAACAACAACAACAACACCCTTCCTCGTTCGCACACCTTTTACGGAGGAGTTGTCGAATAAACCGAACAAAATACAGTGAATTAACGTAGGTAGGCGAGTTTTGTCATGATGACGCGACATAAGAGCAGTTGTTCAAGTGTAAATTGGCGAAGGAAGTAGATACAGCTTGGCGAATCATGAACACGTCAATTATAGGTACGAGCAAAATACTACCTAATTAGCATCAAAAATCAATGAAAATTTAAGTTCCAGCGCAAAAATAAAGTTTGATATAAGCCTAAATAAAAGTTTGTACCTAATAATGTTATTATATTATTAGGTTCAATAGCGGTTTATTTATTCATAGTGACGGGTTGTGGGTGTAAAGAATGGGCCTATAGGTAGCTTTACGACTATGTATATTGTATATTGTTTCATATAAATATATCCAGTTATCAAGTTATTCCATCCATATATATCCAGTTATTCCATATATCCACATATATCCAGTTATCCGACATACTGGTGCATCATCGTCAAATAGTTTCATTAACAATAAGTACCTATCACATCTCTGATTAACTTATAAAAGTCCTTCGCCTCTCTACCGTCGTATTTCACTAAATTTTGAAGATCGAACAAGAAGGAACAAGTTAATGTCTCATGCCATCGCTACGTAGTTTGATTTTCCTCCAAAATGAAAATTCTCACTTACATTACCTGTGTTCAGTATTAGTAAATTCGGTATTTAAAAAAGTACCAGATATTATTTGTTTTTACACTACTCCGTTTAGTGATAATACTATTATTATCTCTGACAATTCAACATTAAAATCCGTTAATATACGAATCCTGGGAACCTCGGGTAGACAAGTAATGCGACGCTCCCGGCAAATCGTGTGAGCGAGCGCGGATAGTGAAGACGTCACGGAATAACAATCCAAGAACGGCCCTCCGATCTTGTTAGCGATCCCATTCAGAGAGGTGGAATTTATTTACATTTATTTTTCGACTGCAGAGAGAGCTATCTCATCAATTAAACCTGTGACCCCCTGTATGAGCCCAAATCTCTCGGTTAATGGTATTCCGATCACCAGTCCTCCCTAAATGAATCCCTCCAGCATCTTTCGAAGGGGACATTAGCATACGGTACATCTGATTTACGAATCAAGCTATCATTTCAAGGTTTAATAGAAAGGTTATTTTTCTATTGTTGGATCGCATAACAAGTTGTGGGTATGGAAATGAAGACGATTTTGATGTCTTTTCCTTTGCGCTTCACTGTATCATTTTACCCTTTGACGGTTTCTGCATTCGTTCATTGATATGGTTAGTTTGGAACATCGCGGTGTCGTGTGTCTGATTCATTGGGAAGAACTCACACCCATATCGAGTCACATTTAAAATTATCAGAATGAAATTTACCATCAAAATACGTCTTGTTAAGAAACGACAAGAGGACGAATCGTAACTTCAAAAATAAAGGAAGATGAGGTTGAAATTCGAGATCCTCTCACATTTAGTGGTGCGCGAATGACTATTATGAATAACAGTATAATCAAGTTGAATAATGTTTGCAACATGTTATATTGGAAAAATTCAACTTGATTAGGATTTCACGTTTTTAGGAGGTTTATCTACTATGGTATGGGTTCCCACTACCAGAGCCGCTGAAAACTACAAATCCGCCACTAGAAATGTGAAAAAATTCGCCTCGAATCTCCCTTGCCAGCCACAAATAACATCATATTTTCTGTCTCCCCTAATCATATTTACGTACTTGCAAGAAGTTTTAATAATATTCCAGACTACTTGAACGCCGTTATCGAGCTTTACAAATTTTTCTATTCAAATTGTTTGAATATTTATAATATGCTATCATATCATTTTTATTAAGCGGTACGTATGATGATTTATTATCATTATCTTGAGGTTTTGACAGCATTCAGAAAATATCATGAATAGTAAGCAGTTTTACTTACAATCAGTACATGTTGTAAAACAGTTATAACAGTATCAATGTAATCAATGTTTGGTGTTTAATAATGTTGGAAAGTGATCAGTGTCATCAGTACCATTTCTCTGTGTGTGTTGGTTTGGCTGAATATCTCAACGACATGCCAGAGCCGTCTGGTCAATGAACTTTGGAAAATAAGCGAGGGGGCACCACCTTAAAACCATCATATTTGAAAATCCGATCAACTTCACCCATCTCTGTTGTCATTGAACAAACATGTTACTCCTCGATTTTAGTATATTATTTTCAGAAAGGAAAGAAATCTAAACATTCATTTCACTGTGTTTCAGGTAAGTGAAGCTTGCTAAGCTGAATGATCCTGCTGAGAAGAGCCTAAGTTCGTCGATATAGTCTACTTTAATTTGTCGTTAGTTTCGAATTGAAAGGTAACCAATGTAACCATTCTTATCTAACTTAAATTAAATTCAGTAAAATTAATATAAATGGGTGAAGAAGGTATTTGAAACTAACAGGCAGTTTTGGATAGTAAATTCATTTAGGTGGACAAAACAATGAAACATGTTCTTTAGTTACCTACTTTATATGGGTATGTTAATTCCAAAATTTGCTCTTTTGGTTTATTATTTTCAGTAATGAAATTTTGAAATCTAGGGTGGAACATTTTTTAACCCTCCCCCCACCGACCAAATTTCGTACGATCAAAAATCGTTTCAAGGTACGTAGAATTCGAGTATAGAGTAGAATATTTCTGTCCGACCGCCGTACGCCGTGTTTCGCAATTTCCTTAGTTACAATGAACAACGATTAATAAAATTTGGTTTGTAGGTCCCGTTTGGGGTCTAGTTGGTCCGTGAAGCTCGGTGTTACTGTCAGTCATCTCTAAGGGGTGAAAAATAGGGGTTGAAGTTTTCAGAACGCCGTAGCTCGAAAAACTTTAAATAAGAGAGTACCTGTGGTTCTTATGAAGTTTTTAAATTGATTCCGAACTTGAAGATTTCTTGAGAGCGCCCGGAGCTTTGTGCATCCAGCCGTTCTTCACAGTAAGGCTTAAGTTTGCACCGAAAGGCTTCGTCAACATGAGGGTGAATTAGTCGATTTTCATCCAGCCCAGGTATCATTGCTAGTGAAAATCTGATTATAATCACGAATGGCTTTATAAAATCCAGTTTGTTGTCCCTTGATTTTTGATAAACCTTGTTGTAAAGCTTTGCCCACCTACAAAACCTCCTCAGCCGCAAAAAAAAGGGCTGATATCCATTTTGCCCGCCAGTGTGTATTTTTCGTGTATTGGAAATAGACAACCTTTCGATAACTCCGTTTTTATTTTGGAATGGGTTTCCACGATTTCATTGCGAATTTAGCTTTCAGATTTACCTTTCACCTGATCTCAGTGGCACTCGAGAGGATGAGCATAGATACAGCGTAGGGGTGAGATACTTGCAGAAGAAAATAACTTCAGGAAATTATGCCTCAACTGTACACGTACATACTAACATTTCGGGAAGACCGGTAAATTTTTTGTCAACTTAACGAAGTTGAGTGCTCAAATAAGTTGTTGTTGAATATATCGGATAATTTTAATTTTCGATTTACAAAGGGATATACCTCAGCCAGTGGACACACTCACGGCAACTGTAGCTGACCACAGTGCTATTCTTGCAGTTGGAAAATCTGCTGAAGAAGCCAACAGCAAGCTACGAACTGCTGTTAAAAATGTCCTAAGCTGGCCGAAGCAATGGAGGATAAAGTTGAAAGAAACAAAATCTACGCATACAAACTTCACAAATCTGAAGACAGACGTAATCCCGATAGAGATTAACTCGCAAACAGTACCTTAACCTTATGCAGATGAAGGGAAATACCCTGGTGTGACTCTCGACTGCAAGCAGGGATGGAAAGCTCATGTAAAGAAGAAGAAGAAGAAGAAGAAGGAGAAAAAGAAGAAGAAGAAGAAGAAAAATAATAAGAAGAAGAAGGATGAACTCAACCTAATATTCAGGAAAACATTCTGGTTGACAAGGAAACCCTCTCCACAATAAACTGCAACTGTACCAGCAAGTAATAAAACCAGTGTGGACCCACGGGTGCCAGGGTTGCACAATGAACATTAATATGAAACCCATACAAACGTTTCAGAATATAAAGTCCTTCGGTGCATCATCGATGCACTGTTGATGCACCTTGGTACGTACGAACGGCTGATTTCCGTCGTGGCCTGAAGATGGAGACATTTGGCGAAACTATAAAAAAACATGCAATGGAGTACGATCGTCGGCTTCACATTATCAAAACGTTGAAGTATTGAAATTGATGGACAGCAGCGGCGACGTACGGAGACTGAAGAGGACCAAGCCGATGGGACCTCATCGCGACTCGCTAAGTGTGGTGTGATGTGAAGTGGATATAGATAGTGATTTATGGACCAAAAAACGCTTTGAAGTATTAAAAAAAAAAAAAATTGCTAGGTTTAGTTATACCGTTGTAAGATAAATCGATTATTTTAAAAATCGTCGTACGGCGGACAGACAGAAAGGACCCCGCACTATTTCATTGTAAAAGTGGTTTCACTGGAATGCTCCCATATTTTGCAGGGATGTAGCCATTATTTGGATTCTGAACAAAAGTCTCCATAGGCACAAAAAAACTCTGACAGGATTTTTAGTTATTGGCCAATCAAAGTTTGGCCAAAAATTGAAAAACAATTTTTTCGCCAAAAGAAAAGTCACTTTAGGTTTATCGGTCGATTTTAAGACGATTTTATTCATGCACTTTTTTCTCAAAAATGCTTCCTTGATGAGGTATTAGCGGTTTAAAATCGATTTTTTGACATTTTCAATTGCTTATATCTCATCAAGGAAGCATTTTAGAGAAAAAAGTGCACAAATAAAATCGTCTTAAAATCAGTCAAAACACCTAAAGAAAGTGTTTTTTTTTTTTGGCCAAAACTAATTCTCGGGGGGAAAAAACTGGTGTGTGTTGTTCCAGTAGGTACACGCTGGATAGTTTACTTATTTATATAGGTACAAAAGTCTACGACTTCAACAAAAATAAATAAATAAACAATATCCCACTCTCGAAAATCGAATGGAATAAACAGCCTTCCTACGTAGCTCGCGCTATCACTCTCTTGCTCTCTTATGTTACAATAGTCGTGAATATAAACAATCCGCCGAATATTATCGAGCGCGTGAACCTAATGTTGTTGGATACATCTAGTAAGTATTTGGCAGTAAAAGCATCTAGATATAAATGATTAGTGCGTCTACTTAGTGCAAAAATGACTGCAGATTCCCTTCCATCAGCGAAGCTGACCATCGCATTTTTATTGCTGTAAATCGTTGTGAAAAATCATGTTCCGGGTAAGAAACAACTGTTTTGTTTGCAAAAAGTGGATGAATAAAATCGTCTTAAAATCGACCGATACTTTTGTTTGGGCGAAAAAATGTTTTTCAATTTTTGGCCAAACTTTGATTGGCCAATAACTAAAAATCCTGCCATAGAATTTTTTTGTGCCTATGGAGACTTTTGTTCAGAATCCAAAGGGCTACATCCCTGCAAAATATGGGAGCATTCCAGAGAAACAACTTTTACATTGAAATAGTGCGGGGTCCTTTTGGTTTATTATTCTGTGAATAATACACCTATGTATTTGCTCAGCAAAAAAATTTTATAACACCCCCTCAAAATTTTTTATTTTCCATTTCAAGGTGCGTAGATTCCAAAAATGCAATGTCCGTCCGCCGTATCACGTGTACCGGCTTCATTTTCTGTCTAAAAAATTCTTCTTTCGCACACATGCTCCATTTGGGCCCTAGTTGTGTCCCGAAACGTTTCAGCCCGATCGGAATATACCCAGGGGTGTTATGAGTGAAAATGTGTATGAAAATAGGTACTTCTTGCGTTTTCGTAACATGTTAGTAAAATGAGCTTTTGAGGTATCGTTTTCCATGTTTTTCGGGTTGAGAAGACCGAATATGAAGTCGATTTTGACCAAGGAGTGGAAAATTGAGGTTGTAACAGATGTTCAGCTCCCAAAATTGATTTTTTATGATTCATAAACCTGCGAAATCGTCTGAAATCACCATCAGTTTGTGGAATAACACTAGGAAAAGTGTGAACACGTGGATCAAGACGATTAAAGGAGCGTACCTAATTCAAGTTTTGGGGACCAAAATTGGTGGAAACCATCAGAAATACCTATTTCGATTATTTTACATGTAAGCAACAATAATGAACAGCCAGCATTTCTGTAGTTATGTCCAGTAGGATAATAAACCCATGTGACAGGGACTTTGCAGCGTTTTGGTTTATTATTCTCTGAATAATACACCTATGTAATCGCTCAGCAAAAAATTTTTATAACCCCCCCTCAAACTTTTTTCTTTTCCGTTTCAAGGTGCGTAGATTCAAAAAATGCAATGTCCGTCCGCCGTCCGCCGTATCACGTGTACAGGCTTCATTTTCGGTCTAAAAAAGTCGTTCTTTCGCACACATGCTCCATTTGGGCCCTAGTTGTGTCCCGAAACTTTTCAGCCCGATCGGAATATTCCGAGGGGTGTTGTGAGTGAAAATGTGTGTAAAAATAGGTACTTTTTGCGTTTTAGCAACATGTTGGTAACATGAGCTTTTGAGGTATCGTTTTCCATGTTTTTGGGGACGAGAAGATCGAATATGAGGTCGATTTTGGCCAAGGAGTGGAAAATTGAGGTTGTACCAGATGTTCAGCTCCCAAAATTGATTTTGTATGAGTCAAAAACCTGCGAAATCGTCTGAAATCACCATCAGTTTGTAGAATAACACTAGAAAAATTCTATTGGACATAAGGTACCTACAGAAACGTTGGCTGTTTATTTATTGTTTCTTTCATATAAAATAATTTAAATATCTATTTCTGGTGGTTTCCACCAATTTTGGCCCCCAAAACAGGAATTAGGTAGGTAGGCTCTTATCTTTGATTATCTTTATTTATCTTTGATCATTGATAGTACCATTTAATCGTCTTGATCCACCTCTTGATACTTTTTCTAGTGTTGTTCTACAAATTGATGGTGATTTCAGACGATTTTCCAGGTTTTTGACTTATAAAAAACGCTGCAAAGTCCTTGTCACATCGGTTTATTATTCTAATGGAGTTCTAGAGTATTCTTGTTGGCTGTCAAATTTATTGTTTCTTTCATGTGGAATGATTGAAATAGCTATGTCTGATGATTTCCACCAATTTTGGCCCCCAAAACATGAAATAGGTAGGTAGGTACGCTTTTTTTTTCAAGATCATCTTTGATCATTGGTAGTGCCATTTAATGGTCTTGATTCACCTGCTTACACTTTTTCCAATGTTATTATACACATTGATGGTGATTTCAGACAGTTTTCCAGGTTTTTGACTCATAAAAAACCAATTTTGGGAGCTGAACCTTTGGTAAAACCTCAATTTCCGCGTCTTTGGTCAAAATCGACTTCATATTCGGTCTTCTCGTGCTCAAAAACATGGAAAAAGATACCTCAAAAGCTCATGTTACAAACATGTTGCTAAAACTCAAAAAGTACCTATTTTTACACACATTTTCACTCATAACACCCCTGGGTATATTCCGATCGGGCTGAAAAGTTTCGGGACACAACTAGGGCCCAAATGGAGCATGTGTGCGAAAGAACGACTTTTTTAGACCGAAAATGAAGCCTGTACACGTGATACGGCGGACGGCGTACGGCGGACGGACATTGCATTTTTGGAATCTACGCACCTTGAAACGGAAAAGAAAAAATTTTGAGGGGGTGTTATAAAAATTTTTTGCTGAGCGAATACATAGGTGTATTATTCACAGAATAATAAACCAAAAGTGTCAACACGTGGATCAAGACGATTAAATGGCACTACCAATGATCAAAGTTAATTTGAAAAAAAAAAAAAAGATCGTACCTACCTAATTTGTGTTTTGGGGGCCAAAATTGGTGGAAACCATCAGAAATAGCTATTTCAATTATTTCACATGAAACAAACAATAAATGTACAGCCAACATTTCTGTAGAATAATAAACCCCATGTGACAAGGGCTTTGCAGCGTTTTTTATTGCATTTTCGGATTCTGCATACCTTGCAACGTAAACCACCAAATTTTGAGGGGGTGTTGGCTTTTTTTTCATGCTCGATTTCAAAGGTTTATTATTGAAAATAATAAACCAAAATGATAGATATTTTAGATTTGGATTAAACAAGGAAATTGAATTGGTGGGTCCTTTTTAGGCCGTGTTCAAAAATCTCTCCTTGAGTACTAAAGAAACGGCTGCGTGAAAGAGGTAGTACTGTAGTATAGTGTAGTTTAGTACCACTCTGTTATGGATGGATACCGAATAGGTCGCTTTGTGATACGGAGGAGGACACTGTTATGGCTCCCCGACTCTACATTTTGGAAAACCCGAATTCAGTGCTGTTTACGATACGAAACAATTGCGGTGCATTGTGATTTCTACTCGTCTACGTTTGTGCTCAAAATACCCACCAAAAACACCTGATCTTCAGTGGCACTCGTGGGGGATGAGTATCGGAGAAGCGTTGGGGCGGGATACTGATAGAAGACTACAAAACTTCAGGAAATGATGCCTTCACGGAGAGGCGAAACACCCCCACTCGAACATGATGGGACGACCGGTAAAAGGAGCCAATGGCGTGGCAGGAACTGTGTGTCTGACAGGGCGAGGGCGCAGTGGGGAGGCTCTGAGACCGCGAACAGGTGGTAATCCGACCAGCGGAACAGATTCTGTTTGTCATTAGAGCGACCTGGAGGGGTTCGGCAGACACCGGGGTGGAATAATTTAATAATGATGCCCGTGACCCTCCTGGCACCCCAACCGCTTCCTTTTTCACTTCGTGACTTTCAACCCCGTAGCTTTTGCCCCTATTAGGCTCGGTTTTCGGTTGAATATCTGTTTCATCGATTTCGGATTGATTTTGGTTTATTGTTCTGTGAATAATACACCTACGTACTCGCTCAGCAAAAATTTTTTATAACACCCCCTCGAAATTTTTTCTTTTCCGTTTCAAGGTGCGTAGATTCAGAAAATGTAATGTCCGTCCGCCGTATCACGCATACAGGCTTCAATTGCTGTCTTAAAAAGTCGTTCTTTCCCACACATGCTCCATTTGGGCCCTAGTTGTGACCCGAAACTTTGCAGCCCGATCGGAATATATCCAGGTATACCCAGTAACATGAGCTTTTGAGGTACCGTTTTCCATGCTTTTTGGGACGAGAAGACCGAATACGATGTCGATTTTGACCAAAGAGGCGGAAATTGAGGTTTTACCAAAGGTTCAGCTCCCAAAATTGATTTTTTTATCAGTCAAAAACCTGGGAGATTGCCTGAAATCACCATCAATTCGTATAATATAACTAGAAAAAGTGTAAACAGGTGAACCAAGACAATTAAATGGCACTACAAATTATCAAAGATAATATGGAAAAAAAGGAGCGCAGTACCTAATTTGTGTTTTGGGGGCCAGAATTGGTGGAAACCATCAGAATTAGCTATTCCAATTATTCCACATGAAGGAAACAATAAATGGAAGGACTTTGCAGCGTTTTGTGTTTTAGTGACATGAGCCTGTGAGGTATATTTTCCAAGTTTTTTAGGACCAGGAGACCGAATATGAAATCGATTTTGACCAAAAGGTGGAAAATGAGGTTCTAACGAGGTTTCAGCCTTAAATTTACGTCAAAATTTGGTCTAAAATTGTCGTTCTTCCTCAAACAGTTTGGGTCCCCATTTTGGAACACATTGGCTCCTAGTTGTGCTCCGAAGCAGCCCGATCGGAATACACTCATGGGTGTTACGGGAGAAAAAATATTGTAAAAATAAAGTTTTTCGAGGGTTTTGAGGTTTTTGTGAACATGAGCTTCTGAGGTATCGTTTTCCATGTTTTTAGGGCGAGAAGATCGAATATGAAGTTGGCTTTGACAAAAGAGTGAACAATTGAGGTTGTGACGGAGGTTCAGCTCCCAAAATTCATTTTTTTTTTAAGTTAAAAAACCTGGGAAATCGTCTGAAATCACCATAAACTTGTGTAATAATATTAGAAGTAGTTTCAGCAGGTCCACATCAATGATCAAAGATAATTTGTCTAAAATAGGAGCGTAATTCGTTTTTGGGGAGCCCAAATAGGTGGAAACCATGAAAAATAGGTATTTCAATTACTGCAGATGAGTGAAACAATTAATGTATTTCCAGCATTTCTGTACGTACGTCCAGTGAATAATAAACCCTACTATACTACTATGCTACAATTGCATACACAGGTAGTACATTATTTACAGCCACTCAGGCCACCCCTTCAAGAGCCACTAGGTTTCGGATTTAGTGCAGATTCTTAAATTGATCAACCCTATCAATAAACCATTCTAGTAGGTAAAATATTTCATATTGTCTCAAGTTACGGACTGTAAAATATGTTTTAAACCTTATCTATGGAGGACTATAATCAATAATTGATTGATTATAGTCAATTCTGAACTTATTGCTACAAATCGCAATACGGTCAGAATAGACTTTTATTCATGTTTTACATTCGTGAAGTATCAAGATCACATATAAATTATAAAAATTACTATAGTTAGGAAAAAAAAGTTATATCCAATAATTATTAGGTAGGTATTGTTGTCAATATGAAGATTTAAGAAAAAATTATAAAAATAAACAAAATAAATCAAATGCCAGGAGATAATTTGCAGAAACTGAATATATAAAATTATTTACACCAGTATTGATTTATAGGAATCCGAATCTGTAGCAGCATGTTTAGAGATCCAATGTGTCAAAATATTCAATACTTACACCTTTTTTATTCTCTAGAGAAAATAATTATTAACAAGTTGCCCAATAGTTTATACACAGTTGCAAACCGAAATAATGATCAGTTCTAATCGTATTTATTTAGCTAAATGAATGATGAATAGATTCATAAATAAAAATTGATATTCTCGACTTTCAAATAGTTTTAACGGGGACCGGGGGCTCAAGGGTCATCAGAGCTATTACGGCTCACCGGTTATCTATTACAGGTATCAGACAGGTAGCGCGTTTCACTTGGACATCCAGTTTTAAGGATTTGTGAGTGGCTCGTGGAGTTAACGAACAGTGTTACGGCTTGTCTAAGAATTTACATACAATGGATTCAAAATGATCTGATATTCGAACGCCTGCGATTGACCGGGAGTTGAAAAATTATTGATGAGCAGAACGAAGGCTGTGAATGAGAGTTTCAACGTTTAAAAGGTGTTGATCCGATCTGATGTTAACTTTTCTATTTTCAACTTCCTTTATTGTTTTGTGATCTAATTTAGCCGAATACAATGTTGTACCGTAGTGAATTGGATACGCCAGTTTCGTACTCTGCTCTCTTCGCCCTCAGAATTTAAAATTTTGTGGAGTCCTATATATTTCAGATGAGTCACAGTAGTATTTGGTGGTTTATATTATGTATGAAATACTTGATACGAAAGGTTTACATCTCGAATAGAATATTCAGATGCTATGATTGTAGACTGGCCCATAACAGTTGGTAGGTTGAGGTAGGATTGAGCGAGCTTGTTGAAACCGATTTGGTTAGTAATGAAGCTTATGTGTTTGTGATGAGTCAATGAAAATTGAACATTCAAAGTCATCGGTATATTGATAGCCATCCTTGGTTCTTGGTTACTTCGTGAATGGATTAGGAAATATCTCTTGAATGGGAGCTGACAGCAGTCGTGCGTATCGGATGTACAGGCGCTAAAAGCATCACTTCGGTCTTCCCCAGCAGCGCCGCAATGGAAAAACTTGCTAAGTGTTGGGGTTTCGGGAGACTGAGCACCCTTCGAAACTGCGCCCCTTCAACGGGGGAGCCGAACGAAAATGAAAAATAATAAACGATCGAAATGTGTGGCCGATAAGGAGGAAGTGGTGATGATGAAAGACAAAGGGGCTCGGGCGAGTAATTTTTTAAAAGGAGGAAATATTAGCGGTGCGAGGCTTAGCGGGGCGAGAAGGGACAGATGTCAATAGTTCTCAGAGCAGATGTTCTGGCGGTAAGAACAATATCCCACGATGAAGGTAGCGTATCCTCCCTTCTTACTCCACCGCACGCCACTGGCGCATTCTGTGCTGATTGTGGCGTGTGTTATTGGCCTGTGACAGCCACGGATGCCTAAATGTGTCCGTTATTAGGTAGCCTGACGGGTGCTTATGAAGAGCCGTTTGCCCGCTCCACGTGTAGAGTACATACCTACCGAAGATCTGTAATAAATTTCTAGCGTAAATTTGGCTTACTTTCAGATCAAGAAAACATGTTTTCCGTCGAAGGTTATGGACCAAGTAAGCCAAATGAGGGCAATTTCTATTCATCGTGAGTAAAGAACTGCGAGAAGGAACGTCGATGTTGGAGTAGGGGATCTCTTCAGTTCTAAGAGCTTAGTAACAACCCGCAAGCACGGGCTTGATGCTGAACGTAGACGCAGTCCCTATAACTGCCAAGTTATCTGTGGTGGGTTTCACATGGCTGATATGGAAGAATAAGTAAATATACCTACCAATCTGCTAGTCGTCAGAGGCGTTCAGTGCTTCCACAAAATATTCTGTGGGGATGCTACGAACTCATTTCCTAAGTGGACTGCGTGTGCTGGCTACCTTCAAGGCTATTTACCTAGAAATATCATAATTAAGGAGCAGCATATCTACTGATGAATCAAGTGATGGTCTCCTAGTATGCATCTAACTCCTCCTCGAGTCTTCCAAGCATGAGACACAATTTGGCCCTAAGTTGGTCCTAAGTAGGCTCTTGAAACCAATTGCCAGCCGTTCATTATGTAAATTTTAGTCCAAGGGCAGTTAGATTTACTACCCACGTACAGACATCGCTGCCGTATCAGTCATTATCATGCATATTCTATGTGGTCTGTAGTGGGGTGGAATGGGATATGTGGTAAGCTTTGATGACTAGCCGGAAACAGTCGTCATACTCTGAGGCTTTCAGTATTCATGGAAATCTGACATCTCAGTTGGAGTAGTCCGCAGTGTCACCAACAACGTTTACCTTAAATAAAGATACTTTCTTTAACCTCTCTCTCATCTGCATCCTACACCTCTCCACGACCTCATCCCATGCCATTAGTTTGTCGTCCGTGAATTCTAAACAAACCTGATAATCTGGTGTCGAATTCGTTAAATTCAAGCAAATTTTCTGTGGCAATATTTGCTACGTATCATTTGTTAAAGCAGCACCGAAGTCACGGTGCCAACGTTTCCCACAAGGATCGCTATGAAATTAAAAGCAGATGGGTGCAGATGGGCAACATAAGGCACCGCTGGCTTGAGCTGTTAGGCAAATTACTTCTGATCCTGGGAAAGTCCTTTCTTTCCGGTGAGTTCACCTTAGCGTCCCGAAGTCAAGGGCGCGGGACGGTTATTTCCATCGAAATCCGACGAAACGCGGGCATCAACAAGTGCGAACATATGGCGCTGCCCGTTTTCGACTCTGGACGGAGTCCCGCCATATGACACCGACCTCTTTCACCTGCCACAAAATGTTACTCGAAATTACCTTTACCGCATGCGGCAACGGCGCGTTTTTTAGTGGTAGAAGGAATCTCTGGTTCGACGTGTAACAATCGGAAATCGATAAAACTCATCAGCCGCTCTGTTTTGTAGACCAATGTGGGCCCAAAGTATCAATTCAAATGTGCGCAACCCGAGTTATTATAACCCGTCACCATGCACGTATACTATGTGACGGGTCCTATGCTATGTGAAAAGCAAATAAAATAAATAAAATAAATAAAATAAATATAATTAACAGTTGTATAAAATTACAATGATTCGTACACGAACCACCGACTAATTCGCTTGAACAAAACTACTCTAAACCGAAACAAAACTCATAGAACAAACGCCCTAAATTGGTGAATCCGACGTGATACGCAACCTTTTGAACAGGTGACGTCATCATGGCGGAAGGCGACTCTCCCGTGCTGAGATCAGCACTGCAACAGCCAAACCACAGCAGCAATAGCCTAGACGCTCGGACTCGGGCCGTAGAAGAAATAGAAAAAGTAGAAGAAATAGAAAAATAGAAGAAAAATAGAAAAACAGAAAAATATAAGAAACCCAGACGCTCAAGTTCCCAAGACACGGTCGGGCCGACAAGTAAAGTTCCCGAGCCGGCTTCCCTGAAGCAAGGAACCCCTCGCTGGAGGGGGAATACCTGTGTGGGTTACCCAAAGTATCAATTCAAATGTGCGCGACCCAAGTTTTTATAACCCGTCACCATGTACCTTTAATTAACAGTTGTTATACAAAATTACATTGATTTTGTATTACACCGACTAATTCGCTTGAACAAAACTGCTCTAAATCGAAATACAACTCATAGGACAAGCGCCCTATAACCAACTTGTGATTATATGGATAACCACAAGGTAGGTACCTGTAGTTGGTTGCTTCCTCCCTACCGACGGTAGGGAAGCCTTGAATTTGTGATTTTGTAAAAAAAATTTATTTCCTCCAAAATGAAAATTTGGACAACCATTTTGCGTTTCAGACGTCAGGGAACATTTTTGATTCCGTGTCTGTTTGTCTGTGGTAATTCCTTGTAACACCCATAACTAATGGTCATAACTAATGGACCCGAAATAATGGTTGAAATGGGCTGAAATTTGGAGGGTAGGTGCGGGTTGGGTCACAGACGGTTCCACACCAAAATCATTGAAAAAGTACGGTAACTTTCGTCTGCGCATGCGCGAAAATAAAATGTTGAACATTTCCTTGTAACGCTCCTAACTATGCGAAAAACAGTCGTAGACAGCTGAAAGTTTTGGGGGCACACGCGGGTTGGATCGCAGATGGTTCCTTTTCAAAATTATGAAAATCGTTCCGTCTGCGCATGCGCAAACATGAACTACTTGAAACGCCCATAACTACATATCGTTGAAATGAGTTCAGATTTGGAGGGTCGATCAAGAATAATTCTTTGATAGTTCCGTATGAATTTCATTGAAATCGTAGTGTAACTTTTGTCTGCGCACGCGCGAACATGAAATGTTGACAGTTTCCTTCTAACGCTTCTAACTACGCGAAAAATAGTCGTGGAGGGCTGAAATTTTGAGGGTACTCGTGGGTTCGATCGCAGATGGTCCCGTATATCAAAATGAGCCTACCCAACTATTCTATACGTTCATGTGATTCAAGAGAGGAAGCTATACTGCCTACTCGAATTGGCAGACATTTTTACTTTCTCACCTTTTGAAACCGAAAAGTTGTTATTAATCTATTTACAGAACCGAATGAAATCAATGATATTGACAACGAACACTTGAGGAGGAGTAGTGGAGAGTGTTCCTCATTCTCATCATTTTAAATTCAACTGCACGAGGTTTATCGTGATAATTTAAAGTCGCGTCTCGTTCCTCAGGGAAATCACAGTTGGACTTCCTGACTCGCCATTTTCCCTCAACAACAAAGAGACCTTCCCTTCGCAAACACTTTTTGTTCAAGCTGTTCTCAGATCGGCAAATCGTGATTGAAGAGGCGACGTTCTCTGATAAAACCTTATCAATAGGAAGACGTCGGGAACGGGCAGTTGGAGCTGGAAATGGGGAAAACGGCCTTTTCTGTTTAGCATCACAACAAAAAAAGCCCTCTAAAATTGACTTCTTTTTCTAAATGACCTCAGCCCTCCCTTGCGGCTGAGAGGATTGTGTGTCCAGTTTAAAGCTTTTCTAAACGAGGAAGGGGAACGGTTTGAAAAAAAGATCCAATCTCTGCCAGGGGCTCTTGAGAGTTCGATTCAAGGAGGCCAATATTTTCTGGCTTTCTCCAGGAGCAGTGGTGGATTATACCAGGAGGGGAGACCTTGAAAAACGTTCTCTGATTGCCTTGCATCCCTTTTATACGGAGAAAAGTGTGGTTCGTAAACCCAAATGCCCCCATGTATGTGTAGTAGTTGCCTTTGAACACTCTTCACGCTGCAAAACCTCTACAATCTCTTGGAGGTACTCTGGTTAAGAAAGCTTCGAGCTATGATCTACAACAGTTTCACCCCTCGGTAGGAGATGTGTGACTTGATGACTGGAATATCTATCTGTTTGACAGCTGGTTGTATTCGGTTCGGAAATTTTTTTTGGAACACCCTCTCAAAAAATTTTTTTTTCAAGTTTCAACGTATGTAGATTCCAAAAAATGCAATGTCCATCCGCAGCATCATCGATATCTACCTTAATTTTCGATCTAAAAAAAACGTTCTTTCGCACGCATGTTTCATTTGGGCCCTAGTTGTGTCCCTAGTTGTGTGTTATGGATGAAAAATGGGTGCAAAATCAGGTATTTCTGAGGCTTGTGAGGCGTCGTTTTCTATATTTTTTATGGTGAGGAGACCAAATATGAATTTGATTTTGGACGCTGAGTGAAGGATTTAGGTTCTAACGAAGTTTTAACTCTCAAAATAATATTTATGGGTCAAAAACCTTTGAAAATGGTAACCCCCAGAAATTTGTGAGACTATAATAACACAGGAGGTCGTATTAACTGCTGAATCAAGACAGTTCAATGAAAATTTCACTGATCGAAAATAATTAGTCAGAAATAGCAACCTAATATTCGAGTCAAATTAGCTTGCTGGGTCTCTTCACTGAGGTCCCAGTCGTGCCTTATTCAGTCGAGAATAATAAACCCATGTGACAAGGACTTTGCAGCGTTTTTCACAATAGGTACAACTCCGGAGTACAGTTAATTCAGACAATCGCCAAATGTTCGTCTCCATCAAATGGGGATTTTCAACTACCAACTGTGAATAGTAGGATGGTGATCAGTCTCTCATCTCTCAGTAAATAAATTATGAGTGATATTCTGAAAAGCATTTCGATGGCCAGAACGACCGAGGTGCATGGAATTACTGTGGAATTCCTGTTTAATATCACCAGTGAAGAGGTTTCGCCGATAGGTATATAACCACTATGTTCAAAATTGTTTCTTTTTCTGGCGCCTCAAATTTTATAGACATATTCAGCATCAATCATAACCATGCAGGTTCAGTGCTACTACGCGTAATGCTCTCATCGTAGAACTGTACTCTCAAACCCCATCCTCAACTACACTTTGGAGTTTTTTCATATCTCTACTGCCTCCAGCTAAGAATCAAAAATGTTTGCTACTCAAACAGTGCACCACTGTGTTTCAGTTTATTTCACTAAGATTGGTGAGTGATTTATTTCGTTCTTATTATGTTAGCATCCAAACTATTCTGGACACATTATGGGCATATGGATGATGATGATGAGTAGGTACAACCTGCTCAACTTCAGCATCATGAAAGAATTGGTGTATGTACGCTGCCTAGCAAGCACTATGCTGACCAAATGTTTTTTCTCGTTTTTCGAATTCTCCAAAATTCTGAATTCCAAAATGCCAGAATTCCAAAACCATCCAAAATCTTGCGTTGTTGAATACAATTCTACATCATGATAATATAAACACACAAAGGTTTGGGCTTAGATACTGTTTTGTATAGCTGTATGCTTGTATCACTATTCCGTGCTTTGGCTGTGGGTTGAATTATGCAGCTCGAGTTCGAAGCTTGTCGGAACAGTGGGGCCTAGGGTGATGGCTCGGGATGGGGTGTTGGTAGTAAGAGTAGCAAGTAAGTTTCCAAATCAATACTCCGTTTTGTTCTTAAGATGAATGAGATGATTGGATAAAGCTGAACTAGAAGTGACTGGAAATCACCTTTTTTCGCCGCACTCCACCCTATTTCTAAGACTCATCATTCGAGAAATTCTAATATTGTTCCGTACAATACGGAACTCGTTACTAATTACGCGGAGCGAGTGCAATATGCAAAACAATTCAGTTTACCGCCTCAAGCCGCCTAAGTGAAGTCGCTCCATCCGTTACGGAGCAGTGAGCGCTTTCGGTTACGAATTTCCAGAGCACCTGTGCGCTGCGGCCCGTCGTCCGTGAAGTATGGGAAAAGGTGAAAACCGGCAACTGAGGGCAGCAGGTGAACTATTACCACGAAGAGGGAAACCTGAGGAGGAAACCGTTGGCCGGTAGCTTCCGCGTTTGTTCGACACTTGTTGAATGAATTAAAAGACCGTAGGAGGTTGAAGTATTTATTTCAAACCGTCTGACAGAACAATATCGGCAGATGTCCAAAAGCAAAGTTTCTCAGTCGATGGAGGGGGTACAGATTGACTGGTTGATCTCGATATTACTTATTAAGAGGACCTACCAACGTTCAAATCCAATGAACTAATTGAGCAATCCTCGAACCCTATTTTTGTACTGCGTTACTGGGCAGTTTTGTGAGTTCTTCTGTCTCAATTGAATCCCCCTTCAGATTATCATAATAGTGTTGATGTCTTGTGGGACAGCGTTCAGTATAACTTGGATGAATATTATTGTGTTTCCTGAAAAGGAGAAGTTTTATTTCTCGACTGCCTAACATTTGAAAAGCTATGGGGCTTTTCGTGCAGTTGGGTTTCAGAATTTCTTGTTCATTGATGCAGGACTTGTAATTTTTTGGTAGGTAGAGTTTGGTGGTCGAGAGAGAGAGGATATTACCATAAGACTCACACTTTAAAATATCTCCAACTTTCCGATCATTTCTCAATATCAGCCTTTCTACAAATATTCTCGCGAAGATGCTATGAATCCCCATCATAATTATGCAAATAAAATTCATAAAATCCGGAATTAATCAACGTCATCTAACGATAACCCTCTTCGTAGCGTCCATAATGTAACCGCACTTTTAGTGTGAGTGAAAGTACGCACATAACTTCAGTACAGCTTGGGGAGGGAAATAAACTTTCTGGGAGAAAGAAGAATATTGTTAGCAGAGGCTTAAAGTATTCTTTTGTAGTTGGTATGTAAGAACGGGGTGTAAAATTTAAAAAAATGTATCCCCACACTAGGTAATATTGAACTTGTATAGTCAAAACTGCTATGCGTAGCACACTGTCAATCAATACCTAATTGTCGTGAGTCCCTCCCGGGAACACTCCTATCATATTAAGTTCTCACCAATATCCAAACGCCAAACTAAAGCTCCGTAAATAAAGATATGAGTGGGGACAGGCGACAGAACCCAGGGTTACTCAACCTGGGGCCCCACTACCAGCTCCCAGCAAGGAGCTGGAGGGAGAGGCCCCCAAGTACTATAAAACCCCGGATCCTGGCGCTCAAGCTTCATTCGACACTTCCTCTAACCAGCTCTCTCTTCTCTCTCTTACCTTACCTCCCAGATGATCGGTTGAATACAGCCGCCTGGGAATTTCACCTCCTCTCTCCTCTCTCCTCCTCCTCCTTGTCTAGATGATCGGTTGAATACAGCCGCCTAGACAAGGGACCTCTCCTTTCCTCTCCTTCACCTAGATGAACGGTTGACTACAGCCGCCTAGGTGAAATTCCCTCATCCACCTCTCTCTCCTCCAAAGTCGTAGATGTTCGGTTGATTACAGCCGCCTGCGACTTTTCCTCACCTTCCTTCCACACCACCTCTCTCTCCTCCAAAAGTCGTAGATGTTCGGTTGACTACAGCCGCCTGCGACTTTTCCTCCTTCTCTCTCCTTTACCTAAATTCACTCACTCACCTTCCACGCCACCGTGATGAAAATTTTAAATTCATCACAGTGGTGAACCCGACGTTCACTCAACCTTCTTCCTTCCCACCTTCCCACCTCATGTGTCGCCCCAGTCAAGTAGTTCGGTGTCCCAAATTTTAAATTCAAAATTTTAACCAGTCAGTCTAAATTCGCAATTCTTGGCCCAACCCTCAACACTCACCTCTCAACTCAACGCACCACCGCTCCCGCCGATTGCGAATTTCAAAATTCAAAACCACGTCAAATTTTTGAATTTTAGTTACAGAAATGGACCCGAACTCACCGACGCCGCCGCTCCTGCGACCAGCTACACTGCAGCCGCCCGCCGCTGCGACATCCGACGCATTGGCCGACAACCCTTTCTCCACGCTCTCCCCGCCGACCTCTGCGACATCGGACACCACCGCCGCCGCCGCCCGCCGCTACGGCCGCAGCCGCCGCCAACGTCATGACGGCGTCCGCTGCGTTCCCGCTGTCGCTGCCCCCCTTCTACACGCACGACCCGGCGCTTTGGTTTTTCCAAGTGGACGCAGCGTTTTCGGCTGCCAACATCCGCAGCCAGAAAACCCGATATTCCCGGATCATTTCACTACTGCCCTACGAGATCCTGCTGCAGACCTCTGATATCTCCCCCGACGCCGCCGCTGCGTACGACGACCTCCGCAGCCGCCTCATCAACACCTACCAGCCGTCGAAAATCGCCCGAGTCGCCGCCCTCTCCCAACCTCAACACCTCGGCGACCAGAAGCCCTCCCACCTCTACCGACGGCTGCGACACCAGCTGCAGGGGATCATGACAGCCGACATCGCACGCACGTTCTGGTTACGTGCCCTTCCCCACCCCATCCAGATGGCCCTGGCCAGCCATCTCGACGGTCCCGACGAGCCCCTCCTGCGCCTCGCGGACACCGTGCACGACTTGGCCGCTGCGGCCGCCGTCAGTGAGGTGCGTACGCCGCGCCACCCCCCGCCTTTCCGGGACCGCACAAAATCCCGGGACCGCGGCCGGGCACCCTCCCTCGACGGCCGTCGACCACTTTCGGCGGATCGCCGACGCGACTCGTCCGCCGACCGCCGCCGCCAGCGCTCGCCCGAGCGCCGCAACGCATCCCCTCCCCGCCACCGCAGAGGTCGATCCCCAGCAGCTGCACGCGCATCAAACTCAGCCCGCCCCACCAACTCCGCCTACCTACCTGCGGACCACCCCAACCGTTGTTTCTATCACGTAAACTTCGGTGGGGAGGCCCGCAAGTGCCAACCCCCCTGCTCCTTCGCCCCTAAGCAGGGAAACGCAGACGCCCGCCGGTAAATCCGGCGGGCCCCCCTCCTCGCCGACACGGGGGGGACCATGCGCATACCCCCCCCGCCCGCATTCACACAGCCACCACCACCAAGCCACGCTACCCCTCCTACGCCGCCGCCACGGCTGCCAACCTCCCGGCCGCGCCTGCAGCGCCGCCAAATCCCTCACCCCACCACAAACGGAGCAAACCCTACCCGCCCGCCACCAGGGCAACCAACCTTCCGGCCGCCACTCACGCCGCCGCTACCGTTCCCCCACCCCGGAACGGCCCCTCCACGCCCGCCAACAGGGCAGCCAACCTTCCGGCCGCCACTCACGCCGCCGCTCCCGTTCCCCCACCCCGGAACGGCCCCTCCATGCCCGTCAACAGGGCAGACAACCTCCCGGCCGCCACTCACGCCGCCGCGTCCGTTCCCCCACCACGGAACGGAACCTCCACGCCCGCCTCCAGGGCACAACCCCCTCCAGCCACCACACAGCCCGCCACTACCGTTCCCCCTCCCCCGGAACAAGGCGAAACCCCCTCCTACCAAACTGGCCTGCCCCCCTGCAGACTCCGCCGCTCCCCCCCTCCGGAACGACAAGAAACCGCCTCGCGTCTCCTTCGCGGCGGACCAGCCAACACCGACCAACGTACCTACCTCCGCAATTGTGCCCAACGCCCTCCCGACCCACCAGCGACTTTTCCTGCGCTGCAGGAAAACCAATGTGCCTTTCTTGGTGGACACAGGGGCGGCGCTATCAATATTTCCTAACAACATCCTCCGTCGTCAGGCGCGCTGCTACCGGCAGCTTCTCTACGCCGCCAACGGTACCACCATCCCCTCGTACGGGACGTACCGCTCCTCTGTTTATATGAGCGGGCTCGCGTACGAGTGGGAGTTTACCGTGGCGGACGTGGAGAAGGCGATCCTGGGGGCCGATTTTCTCGCATATTTCGGTCTCCAGGTCGACGTCCGGAACGCGCGCCTGATCGACCCCCGCCACAAAAACACCCATACCCGGATTCATCCATGCCATCAACCACCCCCCTACGCAATTTGAACGCCTCCTCCTCAACTACCGCCCCCAGCGCCGCCCCTCTGCCCACATCTCCACCATTCAACACCACATTGAGACTTCCGGCCCCCCCCATCACAGCGAAGGCCCGACGACTCCACCCCCTGCAACTATCTAAAGCCCGACAACATTTTAATAAACTCATAGCCGACGGCATCGTCCGCCCCTCAAAATCCCCTTGGGCTTCTCCACTCCACATCGTGCAGAAGCCCAATGGGGATATCCGCCCCTGCGGGGACTACCGGCGACTCAATTCAAAAACCACGCCGGACCTTTATAATGTTCCCCACCTACGGGACTTCTCGTCGCACCTCCATGGCGCTAATATCTTCTCTACCCTCGACATTTCACGGGCATTCCACCACATCAACATTCACCCCCCCGATGTCCAGAAAACCGCCATCATTACCCCGTTCGGACTTTTCGAGTATGTTAAGATGGGCTTCGGGTTGAGGAACGCTGCACAGACTTGGCAGCGCTATATGGACAGCATCCTGCGAGGCCTACCGTTCGTCTTTTGCTTCCTCGACGACGTCCTGGTGGCCTCCAGGACGCCGGAAGAACACCTCAGCCATCTCCAACAGATCCTTGACATCTTCTCCTCCGAAGGCCTCTTGGTTAACACAGACAAGTGCGTTCTCGGCCAACCCTCCGTCCGCTGCCTCGGCCACCACGTTTCATCCGAGGGCATCAAACCCCTCGCAGACAAAGTCCACGCCATTAGTGACTTCCCGCAACCCCGCACCGTGACGGAACTCCGCCGCTTCCTGGGTATGTTAAACTTTTACCGCAGACACATCAAACACGCAGCACAACATCAACAACCACTCATACACGCCATTCCCCAACCCTCCAAAAAAAATGACAACCGCCCCATTACCTGGACCCCCCAACTCATCTCCTCCTTCAAAATTTGCAAACAGGACCTAGTAGACGCCGCTCTATTGGCCCATCCCGATCCTCACGCCCCACTATCCATCACCACCGATGCGTCCGACTGGGCCATCGGGGCAGTGCTCCATCAGCACACCGGCGCCACCCCCCAACCCCTAGGCTTCTTTTCCAAAACGCTATCCCCCACCCAAAAAAATTACTCCACGTTCGACAGAGAACTCCTCGCCATCCACGAAGCCATCAAGCACTTTCGTGACTTCGTAGAGGGCAAGCAGTTCTCTGTCGTCACTGATCATAAGCCCCTGACCCACGCCCTCCTACAGAATCGCAAATCCGCCTCCCCGCGTCGCCTCCGGCAACTCGAGTTTATCGGGCAATTTACGTCCGATATCCGATACTTGCCGGGGGCCGACAACTGCGTGGCGGACGCGCTATCACCGACCCACCCCTACCCCCCGCGCCGGTGGCGGAGTTACTGCCTTTCCCTTCACCACAAATCCTAAAATCAAAGCAAACTCCACATTCCGACCCCGCCCTCTCCAATCTCATTTCCGCCTCCAAATTGGAACAGCTGCCGCCCCTCGACCTCTGGTGTGACGTAACGGCCGATACGCCGCGCCCTTACGTCCCACCGGAACTGAGGCGGCAGTTGTTCCTCCCACCATCACTCCCTTCACCATCCTGGCATTCGGGCTAGCCGGGACCTTATCAAGACGCTGGTACTTCTGGCCCCACATGAACACAGATATTCGTAACTGGGTTCTGGGGTGCCAGAAGTGCCAGCGGTTTAAGGTCTCGGCCCACCCCCATGTCCCGCCTCAAACCATTCCCGACTCCCTGCCGTGGGAACACGTTCATCTGGATTTAGTGGGCCCCCTTCCCCCATCCGAGGGGAAAAAATACTGCCTCACGATGATCGACCGTGCCACCAACTGGGTGGAATGCATTTCCACTCTCAAACATCACCGCGGACACCGTCGCGACGGCTTTCCTCTCTCATGGGTTAGCCGTTACGGTTGTCCGCGAACAGTCACCGGTCGATCAAGGGGAGGCAGTTTGAGTCCGCCCACTTTTCCGATTTACTACGTTCCCTCGGCATCCACAAAATCCACACTACCCCATACCATCCCCAATCCAACGGGAAAATAGAGCGGTGGCACTCGGTCCCTGAAACAGGCCATTTCTACTTCAACAAATTCCCCTTCCTGGACCAAATCCCTCCCCTACATTTTACTCAGCCTACGCACTTCAGCCCGTCCTTCAGACCAAACCAGCCCCGCACAAAACGCATTTAAAGACCCGTTACGTCTACAGCCGACATTTTCACCCCAAATCACACGCCGTCTATTAACAGGAACCGCATACACTCAACAACACCGACAAACGACACCACTTATCCCAAACGATTTTTCACCACCACACACATGTACCTGAAAGAGCCAGGCATCCATAAAACTTTCCAACCACTTTATGCCGGGCCCTTTCAAGTCATTCGCACAACACACACCACCCGCGACCCTGTTAATTGACGGCAAACCACATACAGTCCCGTTAGCCAGGTGTAAACCCGCACCTGTGCTAACCCAACCCACAGACACTATCAGTCTCCCACCGTCCGTTTCGCGATGTCGCACCTCTTCCCAATGCACCAGTCACCTCCGTCGCCGTTTCCGGATTTCGATTCGGATCCGGAAATGGCGGCGATTCTCCGGGACGTTTTCGTCCCGGACCCGCTCTCTCCCCCCTACCCCCTTCGCCCGGGCCGACTACAACCCGCTTCTTTTCGTCCCGCCACGGATCACCGGACTACCTCCCCGGCCCCGGCGATGGAAGTACCCCAGTGGAAAATACTGCCGCGAATTTCGCACAGCGCAGGGCCACGGGGGTACACCCTCCCTACTCCCCCACAGATCCCCCTAATGTCCTCCATCCTTCGCGAGTTCCACCTCGCGGAACTCATGCCCCCACCGCCCCCCCGTTCAAATTTGCTTGCCCCCTATAAATTTCAAACCCCCACCCCCCCGTTCAAATCACCAACCCCCCCGAAATTGTCACCCCACCAAGTTTACCGCCCCCCCCGTTTTCGATTTTCGACCCCCCCGTATCAACTTCACCCCCTCCAACACCCCCTCCCCCCCCCTCCATCGCCGGGGATATCCACGATAGTCTCCGCCGGGACGAAACGGCCCGGGCGGCGAAACGGACGGAGGGAGCGTCCCCATGTTCCCCTCGTCCCGGCGGCCAAACCCCCCCGCCCCGCTATGAGCAATCACGGCGGCGGCCTTGAGATTCCGGGACAGTGCAAGTGTCTTTTTCATCCACCTCGCACTGTACCGGAACTCGGAGCTCCGCCGTGCCCCGCCTCGCCACGAGCTCGGAGCAACCGCCGCCCCCACACAACACACTCACGCACACACTATCACTCGACACACCCCAACACACACCCAGGAATCGGCGGATTCCCGTCACCCCCGTCCCGCCTTGTTCCCCGAATTTGCACAAAGGTTGTAAATATTGTACATATTGTAAATATCATGTTTGTATATATTGTTCATCCGCCCTCATCTCGCCCTTGCCGCTCGCTTTCACATTGTAAATATCGTTATTGTAAATCTTGTTCACCTCCTCATCTCGCCCTTGCCCCTCACTTTCACCTTGTAAATATTGTTCATCCTCCTCATCTCGCCCTTGCCGATCACTTCCCTAAATGCCACATGTTTAGGGATCCTGACCACTGCTGTATATACTCTCACCATCTCATCCTATTTCTTCTACCTTATATTCTACCTTATATTACCTACCTTATGTTACCTACTTATGTTCTACTTCCTATGTTACCTACTTATGTTATGTTACTTACCTTATGTTCTACCTACTTATCATCTACCTACTTGTAATCTACCATGTTACTACTAGTTTTTAAGGACCGCCTTCAGCTCAACCTCTGTTTGCATCGGCCCTCAGCCCCTGTCACTTTGCGCCTTCAGCTCCTCCTCTTGTTTGCCGTAGCCCCTCAGCTCCTGTCATTTTGCGCCTTCAGCGACCACCTCTTGTTTGCCGTAGCCCTCAGCTCCTGTCATCTTGCGCCTTCAGCACCAATATTGGTTCAAACTGGGGGGACCTCTGTCGTGAGTCCCTCCCGGGAACACTCCTATCATATTAAGTTCTCACCAATATCCAAACGCCAAACTAAAGCTCCGTAAATAAAGATATGAGTGGGACAGGCGACAGAACCCAGGGTTACTCAACCTGGGGCCCCACTACCAGCTCCCAGCAAGGAGCTGGAGGGAGAGGCCCCCAAGTACTATAAAACCCCGATCCTGGCGCTCAAGCTTCATTCGACACTTCCTCTAACCAGCTCTCTCTTCTCTCTCTTACCTTTACCTCCCAGATGATCGGTTGAATACAGCCGCCTGGGAATTTCACCTCCTCTCTCCTCTCTCCTCCTCTCCTTGTCTAGATGATCGTTGAATACAGCCGCCTAGACAAGGGACCTCTCCTTTCCTCTCCTTCACCTAGATGAACGGTTGACTACAGCCGCCTAGGTGAAATTCCCTCATCAACCTCTCTCTCCTCCAAAGTCGTAGATGTTCGGTTGATTACAGCCGCCTGCGACTTTTCCTCACCTTCCTTCCACACCACCTCTCTCTCCTCCAAAAGTCGTAGATGTTCGGTTGACTACAGCCGCCTGCGACTTTTTCCTCCTTCTCTCTCCTTTACCTAAATTCACTCACTCACCTTCCACGCCACCGTGATGAAAATTTTAAATTCATCACACT